>OX411316.1:10000-610000 GCA_948150665.1 Conistra vaccinii
CCTGACTAATTAAAATTGACAAAGCGCGAAAATATTTTTCGTTTTTGGACTTATAAAAATTTTCAATATTTTTTCTTTACGAAAAACCTACAATAATTTTTAACTCAAAATTCTCTTTATAAACATTTTTTATTCTAATTTTAATAGATAATTGCCTGCCTTACCTGTATTCTGGAGCGCGTTCCGCGAGCTCCAGTCCCGTTTGGTAGTCGCAATTCCCGGTTTTTACACATTTTTCAGTCGAAAAACACGTTTTTCAACCAAAAGTCAAAATTTTTGTTCTAAATTAATTCCAATAACTCCATAGCTCGCTAGCCCGCGCGGAGACGCGTCTTTTGACACCTCGCACGTGCGCCTAGCTAACATAAAACTGCAAAAAATTGCCCTCCCACCCTCCCTGTCCTCACTGGCCAGGTAAACTTTGCAGTTTCTGGCTAAAATTCAAACATTTATTTAAGCTCTTATAGCTACTCCTTGGCTCTTATTTAGTTGATTGGAGAAAAAATTTCGTTTTTACTTATCTTTGGACGTCTCTTTGACGGAGCTATTTACACTTTTAGGATTATATATTGACCTGACGGTCCTGCGACCGTAGGACGAAAATTTTTAAATTTTTATTTTAAAGAATATTCATTTATTTTCTTTCTGTGCTTATCCCCCCTTTACAGGGACACAGAAGTAAGACAGTGCCCTCTGACTAGTCTATTTTATGAACTTGACGTTTTCCAAAGCCGACATGATTCGCACTCCGGCCAAGACAGACGCGAGCTCTCGGAGCTCCAGGGGCTCGCCGCGATCAGCGGAGAAGGCCGGACCTTTGCATGCCAGCGTGAGACGTAGCATCGGCGAATGGGAGGCCGGGAAAACTGAGCCCCAAGCCAAGCCCCTGGTGAACCCAAAGCGTGATGCCGCGCCACCTCCTCCACCACCTGCCACCAGCACTCTGGAGATGCGCCGAGGAAACATGGACATCACAAAACAACCAAAGAGGACTGAGTCCGGGTACCCCAGTCTCACAGCAGAGGCGAGAGCTTGCCTTAATAAAGCTAAGCTTCATTTGGGCAACTCACGCAATCTCAAGACTGAGATTAAGACTGGGGTGCTCGACGCTATTAACAGGCTCTATGAACTGGTGAAGGAGTCGGAGTTGAACAAATCTCCTGTGGCGCCCGCACCTACCATACCATTAGCCACACCGACAACCACGCCAGTGAAACTGACCACGAATGAGCCGACGGAGCTGATGCAGAGCCTCGTGGAAGGCCTCAAACAGCACAAACAGGCATTGCAGGAGTGCCAACACCATACCCAGGCTCTGTCGGAGCATCTCCAGCAGGCCCCTCGCTATGTTGCAGGCCAGGGTCCGACTTTTGCGGAGATGGCCGCCGTCGGTCCAAAGCAGAACATCCAAGAACCTCTTCACTCGGTGGTCGTAACATCTGTTAATGATCAGGACACCGGTGAAGAGGTTCTTGAGAAGCTCAGGACCGCGGTCGATGCCCGAAATGAGGGCACTCGGGTGGAACGACTGCGCAAAGCGAGGGACCAAAAAGTGGTGATAGGCTTCAAGACTAAGGAGGAGATGGCAAAGGTCACAGAACGGATTAGAAAGACGGGAAATCTTGTGGTAGAAGAGGTTAAAAACAAAGATCCGTTAATCATCATTAAGGACGTCCTCTCCTGCCACACGGATGTGGAGGTTACCCAAGCCCTGCAACGGCAGAACGCCCACCTGGTCGGGGACATCCCTGCGGAGGATCTGAGGCTAGGGGTGAAGTACCGTCGTAGGACGAGGAACCCCCATATGTGCCATGTCATCCTGCAGGTGTCCCCGATTGTGTGGCAGCGGCTGACGATGGCGGGTCGCGTGCACATTGACTTACAGCGAGTGCGAGTGCAGGACCAGTCCCCACTGGTGCAGTGCACTCGCTGTCTGCGTTACGGCCACAGCCGTAAACTGTGCACGCAGCCTGCCGACCTTTGCAGTCATTGCGGCGACCCTCACTTGAGAGCTGATTGCCCGTCGCGGCTGGCAGCGGAGGCACCAAAGTGTCAGAACTGCGTTTCGGCCAAAGGGGATAGGAGTGACCACAACGCCTTCGACAGGGAGTGCCCAATACGCCTTAAATGGGACGCTTTGGCGCGCCTGTCGGTGGCGTATTGTTAAGGTCCATCCAACGTTTCCCGGAAATAAAAACCACAGCGGTACTGTATTCAAAAATTATGTTCAGAAACTCCAAACTACAAAAATATTTAGAAACAAAAGAAGTTACAATAAAAAACATGCTAATTGGAGTCAACTTCGTGAGAAGTTGGCCCAATTAATACTGGATACAAAATTAAACTCAGGCAAAATTAATGACAAACTAACCTTACCGTTGTGGTCAAACGAGCTGGATGTTGAAAAGAAGCAGGAAGACATTTTGAGGAGCCGCATCCGAACCGCTACACCAAAATGGAGTGGACAGGTTGTAGAGCAGTACCTGAAACATAAAGAAGCGCAGGTTAATAATCGAAAATGCCTTAGAGAGAAACAGGACAAATTACAAATTAAAACTGCATCAAGAACAGCAGCTCTGAGTCTGTCAAGAGTAATAAAAACTAAACAAGGACAACATTTTAAAAAATTCGTAGAAAAAATTGATAAAATAGCAAATAACAACATACATAACATAGAATAAGAAAATATGTCTATGTGATATATTGTATATATATTAGGATAGCCATATCATAAATAAAGTTTATAGATTAAGATATAAAGATAATAAAGAAATTTTAAATAGAAATAGGAAGACTCAAAATATTTATAAAAGAAAAATAGTATAGAAATAAAAGTTAATAATTTATTACGATGTTAAATGTAAAATAAAAAACCATTATATAGTATACGGCATAGGATAAGTATAAGATACAGAAAAAAGTGAGGCAACCACTTTCAGGAACTCTCCTTTTCCTGTGGCAGGAATGACATAAACTAAAAATAAAAACAGAACGACAGAAATCAGAACAAAATGTAAACAAGGTCTCTGATCATGTCAGAGGGACACTGAGCAAGGGCAGGAGTGGGTTTTAGCCGGTAGGAGTCCGGCACTGCCCAGACTGGCTCATCAGTGAGGCAGTCTGGGCGTCCATGAGGATTTCCCACTCCTGCCAAATCAAAAAAAAAAAAAAAAAAAAAAAAAAAAAAAAAAAAAAAACCTAACCTAACCTAACCTAACCTAACCTAACCTAACCTAACCTAACCTAACCTAACCTAACCTAACCTAACCTAACCTAACCTAACCTAACCTAACCTAACCTAACCTAACCTAACCTAACCTAACCTAACCTAACCTAACCTAACCTAACCTAACCTAACCTAACCTAACCTAACCTAACCTAACCTAACCTAACCTAACCTAACCTAACCTAACCTAACCTAACCTAACCTAACCTAACCTAACCTAACCTAACCTAACCTAACCTAACCTAACCTAACCTAACCTAACCTAACCTAACCTAACCTAACCTAACCTAACCTAACCTAACCTAACCTAACCTAACCTAACCTAACCTAACCTAACCTAACCTAACCTAACCTAACCTAACCTAACCTAACCTAACCTAACCTAACCTAACCTAACCTAACCTAACCTAACCTAACCTAACCTAACCTAACCTAACCTAACCCTTTTTTTTTTTTCAGCCATTTTGACCTATAATAGCCTCCGTCCTACTTCCTGACTAATTAAAATTGACAAAGCGCGAAAATATTTTTCGTTTTTGGACTTATAAAAATTTTCAATATTTTTTCTTTACGAAAAACCTACAATAATTTTTAACTCAAAATTCTCTTTATAAACATTTTTTATTCTAATTTTAATAGATAATTGCCTGCCTTACCTGTATTCTGGAGCGCGTTCCGCGAGCTCCAGTCCCGTTTGGTAGTCGCAATTCCCGGTTTTTACACGTTTTTCAGTCGAAAAACACGTTTTTCGACCAAAAGTCAAAATTTTTGTTCTAAATTAATTCCAATAACTCCATAGCTCGCTAGCCCGCGCGGAGACGCGTCTTTTGACACCTCGCACGTGCGCCTAGCTAACATACAACTGCAAAAAATTGCCCTCCCACCCTCCCTGTTCTCACTGGCCAGGTAAACTATTCAGTTTTTGGCAAAAATCCAAATATCTAATCAAGCTCTTCTAGCTACTCCTTGGCCCTTATCCAGTTTACTTAAACATAAATAACGGGTTGTATCGTCTTTGGACGTCTCTTTGACGGAGCTAACCGTATTTCTAAGATTTTAATTTTTTCTTATTGACCTGACGGTCGTGCGGCCGTAGGACGTATCTTATTTTTGTTTTAATTTTAGTTACTTTCTGTGTTTGTCCCCCCTTTACAGGGACACAGAAGTAACACTAGTGTCCTCTGACCGCTCTATTGGATGAACCTTACGTTTACCAAAACTACCACCATGTATCGCACTCCGGCCAAAGACGTGAGCTCCTCGGGTTCCAGGGGTTCGCCGCGTTCGACAGAGAAGGCTGGACCCTCACTTCCTTGCGTGAGGCGTAGCATCGGAGAATGGGAGGCCGGGAAAGCCGAGCCCCAGGCTAAGTCCCCGGTCAACCCAAGGCGTGACTCCACACCACCTGCCGCCAGCACTCTGGAGACGCGCCAAGTCAATACGGACACCGCAAGACCTCGGTACCCCAGTCTTACAGCGGAGGCGAGAGCTTGCCTAAGTAAGGCAAAGCTTCACTTGGGCAACTCTCGCAACCTCAAGACCGAAATTAAGACGGGGGTGCTCGAAGCCATTAACCGGCTCTATGAGCTGGTTAAAGAGTCGGAGCAGAAGAAATCACCTGTCGCGCCCGCGCCTGCGGTCATATCAGTGGCCACACCGACAGTCGCACCATTGACAATGACCATGGAAGAGCCTACGGAGCTTATGAGGAGCCTTGTGACGGGCCTCAAAGATCACAAACAGGCGTTGGAGGAGTGCCAACAGCACACCCGGGCTCTTACGGAGAATCTGCAGCAGGCCCCTCGCTACGTTGCAGCCCAGGGCCCGACTTTCGCGGAGATAGCCGCTGGCTCAAAGCAGCACTTCCAAGAGCCTCTTCACTCGGTCGTCGTATCATCTGTGAATGATCAGGACACTGGTGAAGAGGTTCTTGAGAAGCTGAGAACGGCGGTCGATGCCAGAAACGAGGGCACTAGAGTCGAACGGCTGCGGAAGGCGAGGGACCAAAAGGTGGTGGTCGGTTTTAAGACCAGAGCGGAAATGGCAGAAGTAACCGAACGTATACGGAAAGCCGGTAATCTGGTGGTGGAAGAGGTGAAAAATAAAGATCCTCTTATTATCATTAAAGACGTCCTCTCCTGCCACTCAGATGTGGAGGTTACAGAAGCCCTACAAAGGCAAAATACCCACCTGATGGGGGACATTCCTGTGGAGGACTTGAGGTTGAGGGTGAAGTACCGTCGAAGGACGAGGAACCCCCACATGAGCCACGTCATTCTGCAGGTGTCCCCCTCAGTTTGGCAGAGACTGACTATCGCGGGCCGTGTGCACATTGACCTACAGCGAGTGCGAGTGCAGGACCAGTCGCCACTGGTGCAGTGCACCCGCTGTCTGCGCTTCGGCCACAGTCGTAAATTGTGCACGCAGCCCGCAGACCTCTGCACTCATTGTGGTGACCCTCACTTGAGAGCTGACTGCCCGTCGCGGCTGGCCGCAGAGGCACCAAAGTGTCATAACTGCGTTTCGGCCAAAGGGGATAGGAGTGACCACAACGCCTTCGACAGGGAGTGCCCAATGCGCCTTAAATGGGACGCTTTGGCGCGCCTGTCGGTGGCGTATTGTTAAGGTCCATCCAGTGATTCCCGGAAGAAAGCACCGCAACGGTATTGTTTACCAGATTAATGTTCAGAAACTCCAAACCATAAAAATTTTTAGCAACAAAATAAATTATAATAAAAAACAAGTTAATTGGAGTCAACTTCGTGAGAAGTTGGCCCAATTAAAAACAGTTACGAAATCAAACTCATGCAAAATAATAATTAAATATAAACTTACCTTACCGTTGTGGTCAAACGTGCTTGATGTCGAAAAGAAGCAGGACGACATTTTGAGGAGCCGCATCCGAAGCGCAGTTGTAGATCAGTACCTGAAACAGAAAAAAGCGCAGGTTAAGAGCCGGAAATGCCTTAGAGAAAAACAAGACAAACTACAAATGAAAACTGCATTAAGAACAGCAGCTCTGAGTCTGCCAAGAATAATAAAGCCTAAACAAGGACAACATTTTATAAAATTAGTAGTAAAAATCGATAAAATAGGAAATAACAACATACGTATAGAATAAGAAAATATGTCTATGTGATATATTGTATATATATTAGGATAGCCATAACATAAATAAAGTTTAAAGATAAAGATATAAAGAGAATATAGAAAAATGAAATAGGAATAGGTAGATTCAAAATATTTATAAAAGAAAAATAGTATAGAGAAAAAAGTTAATAAATTATTACGATGTTAAATAAAAACCCCATTATACACGGCATAAGATAAGTAAAAGATACGGAAAAAAGTGAGGCAACCACTTTCAGGAGCTCTCCCTTTCCTGTGGCAGGAATGACATAAACTAAAATAAAAACAGAACGACAGAAATCAGAACAAACAGTAAACAAGGTCTCTGATCATGTCAGAGGGACACTGAGCAAAGGCAGGAGTGGGTTTTAGCCGGTAAGAGTCCGGCACTGCCCAGACTGCGTCACTAGTGAGGCAGTCTGGGCGTCCATGAGGATTTCCCCTCCTGCCTCAACAAAAAAAAAAAAAAAAAAAAAAAAAAACCTAACCTAACCTAACCTAACCTAACCTAACCTAACCTAACCTAACCTAACCTAACCTAACCTAACCTAACCTAACCTAACCTAACCTAACCTAACCTAACCTAACCTAACCTAACCTAACCTAACCTAACCTAACCTAACCTAACCTAACCTAACCTAACCTAACCTAACCTAACCTAACCTAACCTAACCTAACCTAACCTAACCTAACCTAACCTAACCTAACCTAACCTAACCTAACCTAACCTAACCTAACCTAACCTAACCTAACCTAACCTAACCTAACCTAACCTAACCTAACCTAACCTAACCTAACCTAACCTAACCTAACCTAACCTAACCTAACCTAACCTAACCTAACCTAACCTAACCTAACCTAACCTAACCTAACCTAACCTAACCTAACCTAACCTAACCTAACCTAACCTAACCTAACCTAACCTAACCTAACCTAACCTAACCTAACCTAACCTAACCTAACCTAACCTAACCTAACCTAACCTAACCTAACCTAACCTAACCTAACCTAACCTAACCTAACCTAACCTAACCTAACCTAACCTAACCTAACCTAACCTAACCTAACCTAACCTAACCTAACCTAACCTAACCTAACCTAACCTAACCTAACCTAACCTAACCTAACCTAACCTAACCTAACCTAACCTAACCTAACCTAACCTAACCTAACCTAACCTAACCTAACCTAACCTAACCTAACCTAACCTAACCTAACCTAACCTAACCTAACCTAACCTAACCTAACCTAACCTAACCTAACCTAACCTAACCTAACCTAACCTAACCTAACCTAACCTAACCTAACCTAACCTAACCTAACCTAACCTAACCTAACCTAACCTAACCTAACCTAACCTAACCTAACCTAACCTAACCTAACCTAACCTAACCTAACCTAACCTAACCTAACCTAACCTAACCTAACCTAACCTAACCTAACCTAACCTAACCTAACCTAACCTAACCTAACCTAACCTAACCTAACCTAACCTAACCTAACCTAACCTAACCTAACCTAACCTAACCTAACCTAACCTAACCTAACCTAACCTAACCTAACCTAACCTAACCTAACCTAACCTAACCTAACCTAACCTAACCTAACCTAACCTAACCTAACCTAACCTAACCTAACCTAACCTAACCTAACCTAACCTAACCTAACCTAACCTAACCTAACCTAACCCTTTGCACAGGTCGCCAGTAAACCCAAGCCCCCCAAACCGCCCACACAACCCAACCACACTCTGATCGTCTCGTCGACGAACCCCCAGCACACTGGGGACAACGTGATCGAGAGGATCAGGACCGCCCTGGATCTCAAAACGAGTGGAGCCCGCGTCGACACAGTCAGGAAAGCGCGGAACCAAAAGGTCGTGCTGAGATGCGCAACCAAGATGGACCTGACTATGATCAGGGACCAAGTCCGGTCGAACGCAGGACTCAAGGTCCAGGAGCCAAAACCCCAAAATCCCCTAGTCTGCATCAAAGGAGTGCTGTCCAGCTACAGCGACGGTGAGATAGTCGATCTCCTAAAAGCGCAGAATAAACATCTTCTGCAGAACGTCGCTGTCGATGGACAGACCCTAAAGGTGCGCTATAGGAAGCGCGCAAGAAACCCCCATGAGTGCCACCCTGTTCTGGAGCTCTCCCCGGAGCTCTGGAAATGCTACACGATGGTGCAGAAGGTCCATGTGGGCATCAAGAGATGCTCGATTGAGGACCAGTCCCCTCTAGTCCAGTGCTCAAAGTGCCTTGGATATGGACATAATAGGTCCATATGTAAGGCCGGTAAGGAAGTCTGCAGCTACTGCAGTGGAGCACATAACGTCAGGGACTGCCTCACTCGAGCTGATGGCAAACAGCCCACTTGTATAAACTGCAAGGTGGCACACAGGACGGGCAGCGACCTGGCACACTCAGCGTTCAGCGAAGACTGCCAGGAACGCCAAAAATGGGATGGTATAGCAAGATCACGCGTTTGCTATTGCTAAGGGCGACCAAGAGAACACACAAACCAGCCAACCAGTCACCCTTCAAAACACAACAAGACCGACGGCAAGATTGCGGTTTATTCAAGTGAATCTTCAGCGCTCAAAGTTGGCCACAGAAGAACTCCACATGGCGGCTCAGGCAAAGGGAGTTTCCGTAGCACTTGTTCAAGAGCCCTATGTAGGTAGAACAGGTGTAATGAAACAATGTCCCGGCACACAAGTCATCCAGTGCAGCCTGAATCGCCAAAAGCCAGTAAAGGCGGCGATCGTCGTCTTCGGGAACAACCTGGAGGTCATTCATGACCCCCAGATTGTGACCGAGAACGTCGCCGCCGTCTTGCTGAAGGTGGGCCAGCTCAGCTTTGGGGTGCTATCGGTCTATTTTGAGGGTGACCAGGATATCGAACCCTACCTTTCCGAAACGCAAAACACTATACAAAAACTTCACACAAGCAACATCCTGGTGGGAGGAGACATAAACGCCTGGAGCCAGTGGTGGGGAAGTGTTTCCGAAAACCATCGCGGGGCAGCGTACAGTACATTCCTCAATGAGCGGGATCTCCACATCCTAAACATGGGCCAAACACCGACGTTCGAGACCTACAGAGGTGACAGGTGGTGCACAAGCATCGTCGATGTGACGGCATGCAGCCTGCCCCTTTTAGGTAAGGTCGAGGAGTGGCGTGTAGAACGTGGTCTAACAACATCAGACCACAATGCAATAACCTTCTCGATGCGCTTAGAAAAGGCCTTGGAACCCTTAAGGCCGATCTCGACGCGCATCTACAACACTAAGAAGGCAAAGTGGTCCGACTTCAGCACGCACTTCAAGATCAGCCTGGCCGACAATGACATTACACCAGTCAAAGTCTCGGACGTCTCTAACCCAGGGGATCTGGAGACAATCATCAGCACATACACCCGAAACATTCACCGCTCATGTGAGAAAGCGATCCCAAAACTGGGGTCGCCTAAACACGACGCCAAGCCCCCATGGTGGACCCCTTCTCTAGACCGTCTCAAAAAAGACGCCATGACGAAGAAGAGAAGGATCCGGAACGCAGCCGCAAGCCGGAGACAATTCACCATCCAAGAGTACGTCCTGGCAAAAACTGTATACACCTCAGCAGCGACGGAAGCAGCCACAGCGAACTGGAAGGAGTTCTGCTCGAAGCAGGACCGAGAGAGCATGTGGGACGGCATCTACAGGGTACTAAGGAAGACAGCCAGAAGACAGGACGATGCGCTCCTGAGGAACACCGCTGGTGAGACGCTCAGTCCACAGCAATCCGCGGATCTTCTGGCAAAAACCTTCTACCCCGACGACTCAACGGATGCCGAACAATCATACCACACAGTTCTGAGGAGGTTAGCGGAGGAGAGGAACCCCCAAGGTCTGTCTGCCGATGATCCACCTTTCACGACCGCAGAGCTGGAAATGGTCCTTCAGAACCAAAATCCGAAAAAAGCCCCCGGTCCCGATGGATTAACGGCAGACATCTGCGCAGCGGCAATAAACTGCGATAGGGAAGTGTTCTTAGCGATAGCCAATAGGTGCTTGTCGCTGTCACACTTCCCGAAACAGTGGAAGGTCGCCCACGTGTGCATTCTCCGCAAGCCTGGAAAGGACGACTATACCAGCCCAAAGTCGTACAGGCCAATAGGTCTGCTCTCGGTCCTAGGAAAAATCTTCGAGAAACTCCTAGTAGGCAGACTGCAACACCACTTCCTCCCGACACTACATACAAGCCAGTACGGTTTCATGCCGCAGCGTGGCACCGAGGACGCCCTTTATGCCCTAGTGGGACACTTACGAGCCGAAATCAAAGCCAAAAAAATCGTGCTTTTGATATCGCTGGACATAGAGGGGGCCTTCGATAACGCATGGTGGCCAGCACTTAAAAGACAAATGATAGCCAAGAACTGTCCCAAAAACATTTACGCTCTCGTCACCTCATACCTGGAAGACCGGAACATCAGGGTCAACTACGCCAGAGCGACAAGCGAGAAGGGTACCACGAAAGGATGCGTCCAGGGCTCAATTGCCGGACCGACGTTTTGGAACCTTATTCTAGACTCGCTCCTACACAAGATGGCTAGAATGGGGGTATACTGCCAAGCCTTTGCGGATGATGTTGTCCTGGTTTTTTCGGACTTTACAGCCGGTCCCCTGCAGCAATCAGCCAACGACACGCTAGACATAGTATCGGAATGGGGCGTCCAAAACAAGCTACGTTTCGCCGCGCATAAGACCAACGCGATGGTGTTAACGAGGAAGCTTAAGTACGACGTTCCGGTACTTCACATGTCGGGCACGCGGCTGAACTTGGTCGAAGAGGTCAAGCTGCTAGGTCTCACAATAGACTCCAAACTCACCTTCAATGCGCACGTGTCTGCGACCTGTAAAAAGGCTGCAGACATCTATAAGCAGTTGGCATGCGCGGCAAAGGTGACTTGGGGTCTCAACAGAGAGATAATTAGGACAATTTACGTGTCGGTGATAGAGCCTATCGTGATGTATGCTGCGAGTGCGTGGGCCCCCGCAGCTGAGAAACTGATGACAAGGAATCAGTTTGACTCACTGCAGAGAGGTTTCGCGCAGAAGATCTGCAAAGCATACCGCACGGTGTCTCTGACATCGGCACTTATCCTATCAGGCCAACTCCCCCTAGATCTCCGGGTAATCGAGGCCGCAACCCTTTTTAAGGTCAAAAAGGGACATTCCCGAGAGTTCCTACCGCCGGACCGCGAGCTGGAGTGCAACTTGCACCACTCCCAAACTCCCCACCCAGCGCAACTCACAATAACTGAGTACGCATGCCTTGAGGACTTGACTCCCGAAACTCTGGAAACCCATCAAGTAATCGGTCCCCAAATATACACCGACGGCAGCAAGATAGAGGGGAAAGTGGGAGCTGCCCTAACTTGGTGGGAAAACGGAAAGGAGTCGAAGTTCAGCACCTTTGGCCTGGAGCCTCATAACACCGTCTTCCAATCGGAAATGTACGCGCTCTCTAGAGCTGTCAGGATGGCAAGAGAATCCAGGGCAACCTCCGTAAGCATCTTAAGCGACTCAAGATCGTCACTTGACCTGCTGAGGAGACCGTCTGTCACTCACCACCTGGCACTCCAAATCAAGAGGTGTGTACGAGAGATCAGAGAGGAGGGCAGAGAAGTGAGGCTCTTTTGGCTCAAGGCCCACGTGGGAACCGCCGGGAATGAGAGAGCAGACGAGCTGGCTAAGGAGGCAGCTCTAACAAAAGCGACAGCAGACTACAACAAGGTCCCTGTATCGTTCGTGAGGAGGAAGATACGGGAGGGGACTATAAAGAAGTGGCAAGCGCGATACGAGTCCTCGAGTACAGGAGCGGTCACAAAAGTGTTCTTCCCAGACGTCCTAGCGGCGAAAAGAACACTCAGAGACGCAGTTCTCACACCGGTCCATGTACAAGTCCTAACGGGACACGGAGGATTCTCAGCGTATCTCCACCGTTTCCATCTCAAAGATAGTCCCTCGTGCGTCTGTGATCCCAGTTGCGAAGAATCAGTCTGGCACCTGCTCTTCGAGTGCCCAAGGTTTAGTTACGATAGAATGGAGCTGGAAGTAAAGATTGAAACCCAGCTAAGCCAGTCCACACTCCACACCATCATGGGGAGACCGGCTACCAGAAATCTATTCTTGGCATTCGCGAGTAAAGTTGCCATAGTCGCAGCAGAAGGGAACAAAACGGACGCAACCCTGCGAAGTCGAAACCGACTGCCACCCAGAACCACAACGATCACCGCACCACCAACAACAACAACAACAACAACAACAACAACAACAACACAAAACACAACACGTAGACCACTCACCATAACACAAGTCTCACACACCAATCTACAACCAATACCAGTGGCACCACCACCGGTAGCAGCAGCAACAGCAGTAGAAGCCAGCATACAACCAGCCCCTAGCGATATGCCTATCACCCAATTCCTGGCATGCGGAGGAGACGGAGTTCCGGGCGTCAGACTGCGAGGCGTCGCCCTCTTCATGAACAGGGAAGAAGAAAAGTTAGGCGTGAGCTTCTGCATAGGCTGGACCCGACCTGCAGCCCGTATTCCAATATCACCAGGCCTTGCCGCCTTGATCAACGGAAGCACCACCAAAACGAGCATGAAAGGCAGCAAGTTTGCTGCACTGCCTCAAGTAGAAGTAGCCTCTCACCGATGCCGCTTATTGCGATCCAAAGGAAAGACGATCGCACTATTCGAGTGGGGAGAGGCGACTCCATTTGCTCAGGTAAGCTCACTGCTTCAAAAGATCAGGGAGGCAGGAGAACATACCGCAGTCACAGCACGCACCATAAGCGTTGACGCGATGATGGTCGGAGGGGAGAGAGGAGACGTCGCAGACCGCTTCGGCTGTTTAAAAGCCTCTGAACACCACGAGGTAGTTGTCTATGAGGACAGAGGGGAAACTCTGAGTTTCCTCAAAGCCCCCAGACAACCAACAGCCAGCGCGACGAGCCCCGCAATAAGCCCGGCCACCCAAAGCGGTTCAGAGAGGGCTCAGCAGAAGGCAGCCGCCGAAAAAGCTGCAAAGGAGCAGAGCAAGACCACTAGCCCGGAGGACCGGGCCCGGTCGAGGAGTCGCCTGAAAGCCTTCGGCACTTTCCTCAGCGCACTGCTCCCAAGCACCAGCCGCGAATCACCATCCCACAAGCAGGAAACAGCAGTGGAAAGGTTCTTCAAAAAGAAACCCAAAGAACCGAAAATGCAGAAGCCCACGCCAACAAGAGCTGACAAAGGGCAAGTCAGCCCGCCGACCCTCGCAGTTAATTTGGGCACCACGGACCACGTGAAGAGCGCTTTCCTCGAGTACGTCGCAATCGTGAGAGCGACCAGAGAGGTCAATCTCATGACATGCAAGAAGATCCTAATTTTTTACTCAAAATTCTCTTCATAAACATTTTTGATTCTAATTTTAATAGATAATTGCCTGCCTTACCTGTATTCTGGAGCGCGTTCCGCGAGCTCCAGTCCCGTTTGGTAGTCGCAATTCCCGGTTTTTACACATTTTTCAGTCGAAAAACACGTTTTTCGACCAAAAGTCAAAATTTTTCTTCTAAATTAATTCCAATAACTCCATAGCTCGCTAGCCCGCGCGGAGACGCGTCTTTTGACACCTCGCACGTGCGCCTAGCAAACATAAAACTGCAAAAAATTGCCCTCCCACCCACCCTGTTCTCACTGGCCAGGTAAACTTTGCAGTTTCTGGCCAAAATTTAAACATTTATTTAAGCTCTTATAGCTACTCCTTGGCTCTTATTTAGTTGATTAGAGAAAATATTTTTGTTTTACTTATCTTTGGACGTCTCTTTGACGGAGCTATTTACACTTTTAGGATTTTATATTGACCTGACGGTCGTGCGACCGCGAAAATTTTTTATTTTTATTTTAAAGAATATTTATTTATTTTCTTTCTGTGCCTATCCCCCCTTTACAGGGACACAGAAGTAAGACAGTGCCCTCTGACTGGTATATTTCATGAACTTGACGTTTTCCAAAGCTGACATGATTCGCACTCCGGCCAAGACAGACGCGAGCTCTCGGAGCTCCAGGGGCTCGCCGCGATCAGCGGAGAAGACCGGACCTTTGCAGGCCAGCGTGAGACGTAGCATCGGCGAATGGGAGGCCGGGAAAACTGAGCTCCAAGCCAAGCCCCTGGTGAACCCAAAGCGTGATGCCGCGCCACTTGCTCCACCACCTGCCGCCAGCACTCTGGAGATGCACCGAGGAAACATGGGCATCACAAAACAACCAAAGAGGACTGAGTCCGGGTACCCCAGTCTCACAGCAGAGGCGAGAGCTTGCCTTAATAAAGCTAAGCTTCATTTGGGCAACTCACGCAATCTCAAGACTGAGATTAAGACTGGGGTGCTCGACGCTATTAACAGGCTCTATGAACTGGTGAAGGAGTCGGAGTTGAACAAATCTACTGTGGCGCCCACACCTACCATTCCAGTAGCCACACCGACAACCACGCCAGAGAAACTGACCACGGATGAGCCGACGGAGCTGATGCAGAGCCTCGTGGAAGGCCTCAAACAGCACAAACAGGCATTGCAGGAGTGCCAACACCATACCCAGGCTCTGTCGGAACATCTCCAGCAGGCCCCTCGCTATGTTGCAGGCCAGGGTCCGACTTTTGCGGAGATGGCCGCCGTCGGTCCAAAGCAGAACATCCAAGAGCCTCTTCACTCGGTGGTCGTAACATCTGTTAATGATCAGGACACCGGTGAAGAGGTTCTTGAGAAGCTCAGGACCGCGGTCGATGCCCGAAATGAGGGCACTCGGGTGGAACGACTGCGCAAAGCGAGGGACCAAAAAGTGGTGATAGGCTTCAAGACTAAGGAGGAGATGGCAAAGGTCACAGAACGGATTAGAAAGACGGGAAATCTTGTGGTAGAAGAGGTTAAAAACAAAGATCCGTTAATCATCATTAAGGACGTCCTCTCCTGCCACACGGATGTGGAGGTTACCCAAGCCCTGCAACGGCAGAACGCCCACCTGGTCGGGGACATCCCTGCGGAGGATCTGAGGCTAGGGGTGAAGTACCGTCGTAGGACGAGGAACCCCCATATGTGCCATGTCATCCTGCAGGTGTCCCCGATTGTGTGGCAGCGGCTGACAACGGCGGGTCGCGTGCACATTGACTTACAGCGAGTGCGAGTGCAGGACCAGTCCCCACTGGTGCAGTGCACTCGCTGTCTGCGTTACGGCCACAGCCGTAAACTGTGCACGCAGCCCGCCGACCTTTGCAGTCATTGCGGCGACCCTCACTTGAGAGCTGATTGCCCGTCGCGGCTGGCAGCGGAGGCACCAAAGTGTCATAACTGCGTTTCGGCCAAAGGGGATAGGAGTGACCACAACGCCTTCGACAGGGAGTGCCCAATACGCCTTAAATGGGACGCTTTGGCGCGCCTGTCGGTGGCGTATTGTTAAGGTCCATCCAACGTTTCCCGGAAATAAAAACCACAGCGGTACTGTATTAAAAATTTATGTTCAGAAACTCCAAACTACAAACATATTTAGAAACAAAAGAAGTTACAATAAAAAACATGCTAATTGGAGTCAACTTCGTGAGAAGTTGGCCCAATTAATACTGGATACAAAATTAAACTCAAGCAAAATTAATGACAAACTAACCTTACCGTTGTGGTCAAACGAGCTGGATGTTGAAAAGAAGCAGGACGACATTTTGAGGAGCCGCATCCGAACCGCTACACCAAAATGGAGTGGACAGGTTGTAGAGCAGTACCTGAAACATAAAGAAGCGCAGGTTAATAATCGAAAATGCCTTAGAGAGAAACAGGACAAATTACAAATTAAAACTGCATCAAGAACAGCAGCTCTGAGTCTGTCAAGAGTAATAAAAACTAAACAAGGACAACATTTTAAAAAATTCGTAGAAAAAATCGATAAAATAGCAAATAACAACATACATATAGAATAAGAAAATATGTCTATGTGATATATTGTATATATATTAGGATAGCCATATCATAAATAAAGTTTATAGATTAAGATATAAAGATAATAAAGAAATTTTAAATAGAAATAGGAAGACTCAAAATATTTATAAAAAAAAAAAAAAAAAGAAAAATAGTATAGAAATAAAAGTTAATAATTTATTACGATGTTAAATGTAAAATAAAAAACCATTATATAGTATACACCTACACACCTACACCCACACAAACATCAACATATCAGAGCACTGGTACAGTAGTCGTCACTACGGACACTTCAGTCGCCAGCAGTCCCCTGCTGGTGACCATCCCACGCACCTCGGCTTTACGCCAGCTACTGGCGTGCGGGGAAAGCGGACATCCGGGCATCAGACTGCGAGGCGTGGCCCTCTTTATGAACAAGAATACTGAGAGACTCGGCGTAAGCTTCTGTCGTGGAGAAAGGGGGAATATCGTCGCCATATCACCCGGCCTTGCAGCCCTTATTAACGGGAGCACCTCAAAAGCGAGCATAGAACGCACCTACTTTAACACGTTACCCGTAGTGGAATTCGCCGAACACCGATACCGTCTAGTGCGATCACAAAACAAGACAATCGCACTATTCGAGTGGCATGGGGAAACTCCGTTTGCGCAAGCATGCTCCCTGCTTACCGAAATCAGAAAGGCTGGCCAGTCTGCGAGTAGTTGCCCCCGGATAATCAGCGTAGATGCAATGGCGATTGGCTACGAGAGGGGAGAGGTTGCCGATCGGAACGGATGCATCGAGGCGGCACAAGACCACGAAGTGGTGGTTTACGAGGACAGGGGGGAAGACCTAAGCTTCCTCAAACCTCCCCGTAAGGCTGCTGGACCGGAAAGGACATCGTCCGATCACCATGTATCGTCTATCTCGGCCCCGACCACGCCTTGCGGCTCAGAGCGACTGCAGCAGAAGCTTGCCGCCGAGAAGGCCGCTTCAGACGGAAAAAGCGGCAGTTCGAAAGAGAAGGTCAAGACCAGGGACAGATTTAAGGCCATTTCGAACTTTTTCAGTAGGCTAGTAGGCGTCAACAGTAATAAGCCCGATCAAAACAGCCAGGCGGCCGCAGTGCGGGAGTTTACGAGGGTCACTCCGAATCCACCAAAGGAGCAGCGACCATCTCCGACGAGGGCCGACAGAGGGCAGGTCAGCCCGCCAAACTTCAGGATGGTAACGGAGCCCGGAGACCATGTCGCGAATGCCTTTCTCGAGTTCCAAGCAATAACAAAGGCAACAAAAGCCGTCAATCTCATGACCTGCCAGAAAATCATGCAGTCATATCAACTAGAGATTGAAGGTTTGCTTAAGGTGAGACTCGAAGAAGCCGAAGCAGCCATATACAATAATGTCACCTCCCAAGTCATCAAGGGAGAAATGACTGGCCAGTATATGGCAGCATACAATGCAACGGTCGGCTTCGTACCGCTGGATGAGTCTGAAACATCGCGGACTGGCCGCATTACCTTCGCGACACCCGAAAGTGACCCAATAGTGGTAATAGCCCGGTGTACCAAAATCATGCTGGTAGACAAGATCCTCGAACAGGCGGAAGCAATCTCGAGGACCATAGATCGAAGAGGAAGCTGGGCATTGCCAAAAATTCATTGGGTGAACGGTGTTCCGGGATGCGGCAAGACGACCTGGGTTATAAAAAATTTCGACAGGGAAAACGACGTCATCGTAACCACTACAACCGAGGCCGCAAAAGATCTGCGGCAAAAGCTAGCGCACCAAATCGGTAAAGACAACAAAACCAAGGTGCGCACTATGGCCTCAACACTATCGAATGGGTTCACAGGGTCTCACAAATGCCAGCGCATTCTTGTGGACGAGGCTCTAATGAACCATTTTGGGGCTATAGTGATGTTAGTCCGGTTGTCAGGTGCTAGTGAAGTGGTTCTCATCGGGGACGTCAACCAACTGCCCTATCTCGACAGGGAAAACCTATTCCCTCTTAGTTACGCCCGCCCGAACTCTGTGGCGACCATCAGCCAAGAGCTGTCCTGTACGCACCGGAACCCAATGGATGTCGCGTACGCCCTCGGTGAAGTATACCCAACTATCTACGCGTCAAGGAACCAGGTTCGCTCCCTGCAACTGAGGAGGTTCACGGGCGCCAATATACCCATTACACTCCCCAACACACTGTTCTTGGTCCACACACAGGAGGAGAAAAAGACCCTTATTGACCAGGGATATGGAGTGGGTACTGGGTCGAGCGTGTTAACAATACACGAAGCTCAGGGTCTCACCAGCGAGTCAGTCATTATCATCAAGACAAGGTCCTACAACACCAGGATTCACAACAGCGTCCCTCATGCGGTGGTGGCCGTATCCAGACACACAGCCAGCTGTGTGTACTACGCCGATAACGCCGATGATACTATTGGACGATTTGTGAGGCGAGCACTGGAAGCCTCAACCATGGACATCGTCAATGCCAACTTAAAGATGGCCATGCAGCATCGGAACATGGAAGTCGTTGAGGCTCTGATACGCCTTCCAAAGCATAACTGACGATGCTTTTGACGCAACAGGCCCCTGTGGACCGACTGAAAAGACGAGGCTATAACACCAGGCCGCAGTGCTCGGTCTTGCGGTGGGAAACCCACAGTTGACAAAACGGACAGCAATAATTGTAAAATAATTATTATCACGGGTTGATGGTACACGACTGGCATCAGGGATAAGACGGGCTCAGTCTTGGACTGGAAAGGACTTGTTGACGGTGGCGTGTGTGTTGGGCCGCTCCATTCCCTATAATACGGTCAATTGGAGTGAGCCAATACATACGTCAGTCTTCTCGAGCGAAGTCTAGTCAGGTTCAGGATGCCAGCCGGGCGCCAGGGGTGTGAGCTATACTCTATTATATATTTATTAGTGAACAAAAAGTATAAGTAACTGTGCATGGATACTAACAAAAAAAAAAAAAAAAAAAAAAAAAAAAAAAAAAAAAAAAAAAAAAAAATACAAGATATGTGATGGACTCACTGTAGTTGATAAGTTTAGTTGATAAGTTAATAAAAGTAATGTTGTTCTCTGGAGTCACCACTTGTACGTGGAGCTCATGAGACAAAAATGTATGGCAGCAAAAAAAGGCACGGACGCTCAGTCTGTGGATGAATGTAAGGAAGGAGTGTGGTTTTAGCCGGTAAGAGTCCGGCACTGCCCAGACTGGTTCGTTTGTGAAGCAGTCTGGGCGTCCATGAGGATTTCCCACTCCTGCCGAAAAAAAAAAAAAAAAAAAAAAAAAAAAACCTAACCTAACCTAACCTAACCTAACCTAACCTAACCTAACCTAACCTAACCTAACCTAACCTAACCTAACCTAACCTAACCTTTTTTTTTTTTTTTTTTTTTTTTTTGACGCTGGGAAAAATGCATTACGCATGCCCACCCATCGGGGGATGGGAGGGGTATGTGGGACTCCCCGGAAAATCCGGTATACCCACTAAACGACCCAGCGGCGCTCCTACCTCGTCTGCAAAGAGGAGGACTGGGAATCCGGCAGAGCCATAACATCCAGTCCCCCGCTGACGACCGCCCGCCTTGCAGGCGAGCCCGACACGCCCCCCCCATCGGGGAGGGGCCCAGGAATGACCGCGAGCGCTCTGTCATTCCCGCCCGACATGGATGGTGAACTGTGCAATGCAGGAGAAGGCGCCCCCGCACCCGTCTCCCGCTGTTCACCACCAGGGGGCATAAGACGACGATCGTACAATCGCCTTCTCATGCCCCGTCTTCGCCTGCGGAGCGGCGCTGCGAGAGGGTCGTCCTCCCGCGCGCGCTCCGCGTCCTCCTTCTGCGACATTACGTCCTCGCAGAAGGAGGCGACCGCTGTCCAGGCCCCCTCGCTTTCCAGCATCGAGTTGACGACGCCGGGAAGCGAGAGGTCCTGCCCGACCGCTGCGCTCAGACCGCGGCGCAGCTCGGACCAGGCTGGGCACACCTCAAGGGTGTGCTGAGCCGTGTCCTCCGCCGCGCCACAGTCGTGGCACGACGGGGTCTCCTCCCTTTGGATCCGGTGCAGGTACGTTCCGAAACACCCATGGCCGGACAACACCTGCACCAGACGGAAAGAGAGGAAACCGTGGGACCGCTCGAGCCAATCCTTCAGGACTGGCCCGAGCGCGTCCAGAGTTCGGCGGCCGAAAACGGCATAACCTAACCTAACCTAACCTAACCTAACCTAACCTAACCTAACCTAACCTAACCTAACCTAACCTAACCTAACCTAACCTAACCTAACCTAACCTAACCTAACCGAAGGCCGCTTACGCCGATGATACTATAGGACGATTTGTGAGGCGAGCACTGGAAGCCTCAACCATGGACATCGTCAATGCCAACTTAAAGATGGCCATGCAGCATCGGAACATGGAAGTCGTTGAGGCTCTGATACGCCTTCCAAAGCATAACTGACGATGCTTTTGACGCAACAGGCCCCTGTGGACCGACTGAAAAGACGAGGCTATAACACCAGGCCGCAGTGCTCGGTCTTGCGGTGGGAAACCCACAGTTGACAAAACGGACAGCAATAATTGTAAAATAATTATTATCACGGGTTGATGGTACACGACTGGCATCAGGGATAAGACGGGCTCAGTCTTGGACTGGAAAGGACTTGTTGACGGTGGCGTGTGTGTTGGGCCGCTCCATTCCCTATAATACGGTCAATTGGAGTGAGCCAATACATACGTCACTCTTCTCGAGCGAAGTCTAGTCAGGTTCAGGATGCCAGCCGGGCGCCAGGGGTGTGAGCTATACTCTATTATATATTTATTAGTGAACAAAAAGTATAAGTAACTGTGCATGGATACTAACAAAAAAAAAAAAAAAAAAAAAAAAAAAAAAAAAAAAAAAAAAAAAAAAAAAAAAAATACAAGATATGTGATGGACTCACTCTAGTTGATAAGTTTAGTTGATAAGTTAATAAAAGTAATGTTGTTTTCTGGAGTCACCACTTGTACGTGGAGCTCATGAGACAAAAATGTATGGCAGCAAAAAAAGGCACGGACGCTCAGTCTGTGGATGAATGTAAGGAAGGAGTGTGGTTTTAGCCGGTAAGAGTCCGGCACTGCCCAGACTGGTTCGTTTATGAAGCAGTCTGGGCGTCCATGAGGATTTCCCACTCCTGCCGAAAAAAAAAAAAAAAAAAAAAAAAAAAAAACCTAACCTAACCTAACCTAACCTAACCCAGTCGCGCGGCACCCCTCGCCGCGAGTAGATCAGTTTTAAGTGGCTCCACGCTCGAAAAATCCTTAAAATAAGTGAAAGTGCGAATTTTAACCCAAAATTAATACCAAAGTGAGTGTCTTAGTGCCTTCTTTGAGAATTGTTCAGTGTCACGGTGAAAACCCTGTTGGCTTTCCCTGGAAATCCCGAAAACCATATTTTTGGAGGTTAACTTTCAAAACATCACGTTTTGAAAACTGTTTTCTGCGTGCGGCGCTGGATTTATCGCGGTACCCCCCTGTTTTTATACTGCTGTTTTGAGGGGAATACTTTGCTTCACATCTTGGCAAAGTTTTGGATTTTTCCCGCCTCACCCCTCCGAGCTACGGGGAAAAAGCTGAAAACCTCGTGCAGCGCGACTTCAGAACCAGCGTTCTCAGGATCACAGTCACCATCACATCTGAGAGAGGACTTCGTAAGCATCTCATAATAGTTTTTTGCATGTTGATAAGTGCCCTGGGAGCGAAGATAAAAATTTTTTCAAGATTTTTCAAGACACACCATTTTTGTGACAGCCCTAGCTTGAAGAAACGATCTTTTACCCCTATTTTTTAATTAATTTTTTGACTGTTTACCTTGTTGACAATACATGTGCAAATTTTCAGAATTTTAGCTCTTATATTTGCTGAGTTGTTTGAATTCCCAAAATACCTACTGAAATACCTAACTTTTACCTAACTTATACCTAAATTTACATACAGATTTTCCAGAAAGTGGGTAAGCACCTTTCGAATCATTATTATTCCCTTATCCCTAATTAAAAATTTTTAGTGTCATTGTTTTATATTTTCAGTTATAAAGGGGAATGCCAACTCTCCATAGACACTTCGGCCTCAAGTGCACACAATTCAAAGTATATGGATAGGATAATATGCAATTTAAATAATGAAACGGTCAAGGTCTTGGTTTAGAAAAAAGTTGGGGTTATTTAGATAAAATCGTTTTTTTCAATGAGGCAAAATCTTCAATTTGTGCTGCACTAAATGTTTTAATATGATTATATATTGATTCTAAAAGTAGATTCCAGGGGTTAGGTACTACTTAAATGGTAATAACAGATTCTACAATCCGGCGGTACATAGTAATTGTACTTACAAAAAAGATGTACCCGCAGTGCTGACGGGACAGCGAGCCGATTGGTCTTGTTACAGCCAGGAAAGCTGCTATGCACTGTCAGCTACTTCAGATTGCACCGAAGGTAGGTTGGATGGTTCAAATTGCTCCATAGGCAGACTGGATGGTTCAGATTCCGGTTCTGTAGTTGAACATGATGCTGCTCTAAACTGCTCTAACGAGATGATGATGGCAACTGAAATAATAATAAAAATTAAAGCTCAGTGCATAAAGACAATAAACGTGAATTACTGTGGTTTTGGTACAAATAAATACACAATCAAAAAAATATCTATCACATTTTATATTATTATTAATTAATTTCTAAAAAATCTTTCTCAAGTTTCTAGACAATCTGTACTATGTGAAATATAACTTGTGCGGACACGAAAGAAGTTGAATATTACACTATAGACTCAGAAGTATGTCAGTATCAAATCTCAGAACTACGCTTGTATTAATTCTAAACTGTTGATAACTTACCGCTCTTGGTACAATCTGACAGGCAATCATTTCGAGTTGTTCATGTGGAGAATCAGACCTGAGTGTATGTGATCTTATTCTCAAAAGCAATCTGCCGCACGCAGCTGATGCACACTTGTCCATGATCTGTACATTTTGTTGTTCGCACACTAAACTGTCACTCGACACTTGTACCTAATAAACAAGTCATAATTATTAGATATCCTAAAACAACACTAACTTTGATAGTAGGTACTCTGTCTATTTATTTAAAAATCATTTCTCAGAGCAAGATATGATACTGACCTGTTGTGTCGAATTGTTGTATAACATTTTGCTCTTTCTGCTATTTCCAAGAAATGCCTTCGTATTCTCGTGACGTTTAAACCACAATTAACACAGCGTAAATGACCTTTTGAATGAATTACTTAGGGAACGGAAGTACTCGGGCCAGCGACAATGCCGGGGTCTTCATAATTTGTGGATAACAGTGGATATCGAGTCAAAGTTCGTGCTGAGGTTATCGTTAGAAGCGGGAGCGGAATCCATGTTCAGGCCGTGGTCGTCAGGGCTCAGGGTTCAAAGAATCTTCGGAGTCCATTTAATAAGCGTATTCGATGGTTAAAATAACAAATTCGCAAGAAAATAAAGTTATGCAAACGAAAACAAAGAAAGTCGATTTGTGATTTGACATTGACATTGACTTGACAGCCGGCCGGCATAATTCAATGTTGCCACGCCACACACAAAAAATTGATAGATCGATATCGATTTTTTTATCGAATCCTAATTTTACTTTTTAATCTCTTCTTAACGACGTCAACTCTGATGACATAACATTATTTGGTTAAAAAAAATGGATAAACAGTGTATTTTAGTTCAAATAATAAAACCATTAAGTACCTAATATTAAAAAATAAAATAAAGTCTTACCAGCGATTACACGACACGAAACACACACAAAACTCAAAATAATCACATTCAATTTTTCACTTACGGGTTCCCGACGTTTTTTTTGGTCGGATCAAAATAGGTATTTAATAAACGATGCTAGTTAGTGCAAATATTTATCTACCACGATGTATGTAGAAACTACTTATGGAAATAACAACACTTCCCGTCGATTTACACACAAAAATAATAAAAAATAACGAAATACGATGCCGAGCGCGCACTAGTGACTATAACGTTTTACCTGCGTGTGACGTGCGACATCAGTCAGTTTCAACATTTTTTTCCAATGTTGGCTATTGATATTTTTGGATATTGGTTTTTATGATAAAAATCGTTAAAAAAGGGTGTATTCCCGTTCGTCCCACTGCCGTCGTCCCCCTGGTGGGACGAACGGGAATTTAATAATTAAATGATTTAGTTGACGAGAATATCCGTCAGGCCATAGAGTTAAATTGCTCACCGACCAGTTTAGCCCTAATTTCATAGTAGAAATAGAGATTTAAACCGTGTGTACCTGCGTCGTCGGCCGTATGTCCGCCTCGGGGTTTGAAGGACAAATAGTTAGCGGCAGCCGCAATCGGGAGTTTAAAGGTTAAGAAGTTATGAACGTCTTTGTAAATATGTTTTCTTTAACATATTCTATCTTTATTGTGCTGAACAGCTAAAGAATTATATGTAATTAAAATGTGTAGTAGCGTTTTTGTTATGATCCTATGCATTCATTATTATATCAACTATCAATTCGCTTGTTCATTTAGTATCAATAGTAAAAACATAACAACGTATTTGTTTGAATACATCGAATAATAAGCATTACGGATCTGATATTATAAGTAAAACATCCATGAAAACATAATCGATTATTTCGTGAACGGAATTAATAATTATTGGCAACACTGCTGATTTTATCCACAAAAGGGAATTATTTTCACGTATTTATCGTTTCGGTACTTTTTATTTGTGCAAAAATGTTCCCATCTTGTTCGGATAAATGAATATCTTGTTAGATAACTAGAAATAACGATGTTTTTTTTACATAAACGTAAATTGGTGGGCGTTCTCGGGCCATAAATGGGCATCCTCCTTTCAGAAAAACCACGTTTTGCGGTTGTTGGTATCGGTGGTTGGGTTTTCAAATAGCTATTGGCCAAAATTTTTGTATGTACCTTTAAATATTTTTAGCATAGATCAATAGTACGGTTCATCATCTTCTTTAATTAATTTTTTCAAAATTTTTTGGCGAGTCGTTAAAAGGTTGTGATTTTTTAACCTGAATGTGGGCTGTCCTGAAAACCGCACGATAACTGTGTTTTCAGTTTACAGGAAAACCAAGCGTCCTAGACGAAATCTGACAATTTTTACCGGGTCCCCCCCCCTGACCCCCCCCACGGTTTGTACAGAAGACATACCCCTTGATACCCCTCCGATCATTTTGACCAAGTTTCATCCCCCTACCCCTACTTTTGCATTTCGACATAGTCTCTGGGGATGAAATTGCCTTATTAGACAATTTTGGCCATAACTTCAAGACCCGGGGTCCGAATCACTTGGGATTTTCAGCCTGGGATAGAGCAGACCTTAGGCTCTCTACAAAGAGATAGCGTCTCTAGGTAGAGTCCCTGGGAAGGTTGACAGAGTAAAAGTATCGTAATTTTGACCTGGTTTTTTCTCTGTAGAGCCGGACTATCTCGATTGGTAGTAGCTGAGAGTCGACTCTAGGTAGAGTTGATTTTAAGCGACTTGTTTCGTTATTTTAATTGTGTTTATTTTAATTACACGTTTATCATATTTGACAACAAATTGCAAATAATAAATGTTTGAAACGGACTCTAGGTAGAGTTTACAATTATATTTTTGTTTTTGATTGTTTTGGTTTATACATTGGTATTTGACAACGAAATTGCAATTTATAACATCTCAGGCTCTTGTGCAGTTTTGTTTTTGTATTTTGTACTCTTTATTTTATTTTATTTTATCGTCCCTTTTGACGCTTTAATTTTAATTTTACATTGACGCATACCTTCCAACATGAGTATGTTTGGCTTTAGAACACCTTTAAAGGCGACCGACGGCAAAAAGTCTCCGTCAGGACTTGGGGCAGTTGTGCCTTCAAACGTAAGACGCAGCATAGATGATTGGGAAGTCACAAATACCAGTCCCACCCTCACTACAACAGAAAAAACGTCGCAGGCCGGCCCTGCGAAAACCAAAACAAAGTCTGCTTTGATGCAGGAGAGCAAAGCTGCGACCGTGAACACAACGCGGAATTTTGTCGAAACATGCTCACCGCCAAAGACCAAATATGCAGACCGAACTGCGGAGGCTAAAGCCTGCCTATTAAAGGCGAAACTTAACTTAAGCAACTCTAAGAACACTAAGACGGAGATTAAAACCGCTGTCACCGAAGCCACAGAACGACTTTACAAATTAGTAAAGGAAGTTGAATCGGAGCTAAAAGTGACAAAGCAACGAATGACCAAGGAAGGGCCGGTAGTGACAGACCCGAAGCCTCTGGCCTCAGAATCATCTTCTCTAGAAGGATCTGACACAAGTAGGATCCTACTTACAATGCAACAACACACAAAGCTCCTAGAAGAAAATAATAAGAAGATAGAAGAGCTTAAGGAGAAAATTGATATTCAAAGTGAATTCTTGGATAGGGGTACTTATGCGAGTGTAGCCGCAACTAGGTCCGTTAACTCACTGCCAAGGCACAGAACATTACACTCGGTTGTGATTACGTCTAAGAACGAAACCGAAACAGGTGACGAAGTCCTTAGCAGAATAAGGGAAGCGGTAAACGCCAAGGATGGCTGGATAAAGGTAGAAAAAGTGAGGAAAGCTAAGGACAGGAAAGTAATAATAGGTTTGGAAACCGAAGAAGAAAGAAACAAAATCAAGGCCCGGCTTCAAAAAGAAGGAGTTGACCTCAATGTCGAGGAAGTTAAAAACAAGGACCCACTTCTGATTTTAAAGAACGTATTAGTCGTGAATACCGACGAAGACGTTATTAAGGCGTTTAGAAATCAGAACAAGGGCGTTTTTGACGGCCTCGACAGTGGGGAAAACAGGATGGAGATAAGATATAGAAGAAGGACACGTAACCCTCATATTGGCCACGTCATCATCAGCGTCTCGCCCACCATCTGGCGACGGGCTTTGGAAATCGGGACCGTGCATATTGACCTCCAGCGCATTAAGATCGAGGACCAGACCCCGCTTGTCCAGTGTACTCGCTGCCTGGGCTTCGGGCATGGTAAGCGGCTCTGTAAAGAACCTGCGGACTTATGCAGCCACTGTGGTGGTCCCCATTTGAGATCAGAGTGCCTGGACTGGCTCTCGGGGTCGACACCCACTTGCCAAAATTGCACGAGGGCAAAATTGGAATATGGCACGCAACACAATGCGTTTAGCCACGATTGCCCTATCCGGAAAAAATGGGATGACGTGGCCAGATCATCTTTCGCGTACTGCTAAGGGCACCCAAAGCAACCCAAATCTCTACAGAATAATACAAGCCAACCTCCAGCGGAAAAAACTCGCAACAGACGAGCTCCTATTGGAAGCCGTGAAACGCGGAGTCGCCGTTGCTCTCCTCCAAGAACCATATGTTGGGGGGGCTAGGGCTATCAGGAACCACAGGGGAGTTCGGATCTTCCAGAGCACTGACACCGGGAATGGGACTGTTAAGGCCGCAATAGCGGTCTTTGATCAAGACCTTATAGTCACACAGTTCCCGAAACTCACCACGAACAACATCACCGTGGTGGGGATCAGGACCAGTGCCTGGAGGATCACGCTGGTCTCCTTTTATTTCGAGCCAGACCAGCCAATGGAACCATATCTAGAGCACGTCAAACACGTTGAGGAAGAAGTAGGTTCCAGAATGTGGATTGTTGGAGGAGATGCCAACGCAAAAAGCACCTGGTGGGGAAGCTTGTCCATCGACCGTAGGGGCGAAGAAGTGTCCGGAGTTCTTGATGAGCTGAATCTAAACATACTCAACAGAGGGGAAATTCCGACCTTCGACACGATCAGAGGGGGAAGACGTTACTGCAGCCACGTCGATATTACGGCATGCTCGACGGATATTCTGGACCTGATAGACGACTGGAGGGTAGACGAGGGCCTCACGAGCTCGGATCACAACGGCATTGTTTTTAACATCAAATTAAAAAGGTCTAAAGGCATAAAAATTAATAGAACCACCAGAATTTTCAATACAAAAAAAGCAAATTGGCCTGAGTTTCGTGAGAAACTCAGCCAATTAATGCAAGATAATAAAATTAATAAAATAGAAATAGATAAATTAAATACAGTCGATCAACTTAACATAACTATCAATAAATACACACAGGCAATAAGAGACGCATGCACCTCATCAATGCCTATGAGGAAGAATAATGAAGTACTCACCTTGCCGTGGTGGTCCGAGAAACTCGAGAGGATGAAGCAGGAAGTCGCAACCAAGAAACGCAGAATTAGATGTGCTGCACCGGTCCGAAGATCAAAAGTCGTCGAAGAGTACCTGAAACAGAAAGTTGAGTATGAAACAGAAGCAGCCAAAGATATGATCGAGAGTTGGAAGAATTTTTGCGCTAAACAAGACAGAGAGGGGGTTTGGGAAGGAATTTACCGGGTGATAGGAAGGACCAAGGGAAGAGGAGAGGACCAACCGCTAGTGAAGGACGGGAAGGTGCTGGACACGAAGGGTTCAGTTGAACTACTGGCGAACATTTTTTACCCGGAAGACCTTACGACAGCGACAGCACAAGTCACCGCCTTATCAGAGAAAAGGCCGACATTGTGAATGCTGGAGGGCAAGGTGATTCATGCGATCCACCATTCACAATGGCTGAACTGATGGCGTCGTGCAAATCCTTCAACGCCAAGAAAGCTCCAGGAGCAGATGGTTTCACCGCCGATATTTGTTGCCGAGCTATCGGTGGTGCTCCTGAGGTAGCTCTTGCCCTCCTGAACGGCTGCCTGAAATGCCACCACTTCCCTGAAGTCTGGAAGGAGGCGATTGTAATCGTATTAAAGAAACCCGGAAAGGACGACTATAGCATCCCTAAGGCGTACAGACCAATCGGCCTTTTGCCAATACTAGGCAAAATATACGAGAAGATGTTGGTGGCCCGCCTCAAGTTCCATTTGATCCCAAGGATGAGTACTCGTCAGTATGGATTTATGCCCCAGAGGAGCACAGAGGACTCCCTCTATGTACTAATGCAACACATACGCAGCAAACTAGAGCTGAAGAAAATAGTAGTCGTAGTATCTTTGGACATAGAGGGAGCTTTTGACAGCGCCTGGTGGCCAGCTATAAGAGTCCGTCTGGCTGAGGAAAAGTGTCCAATCGGCTTGAGGAGGGTCATCGACAGCTATCTCAAAAATAGAACGGTCAGGGTCAGGTACGCAGATGAAGAGTTCGGCAAGGCCACAAGTAAGGGTTGTGTCCAGGGTTCCATAGGGGGACCAATATTCTGGAACCTTTTGTTGGACCCGCTTCTAAAGAGCCTAGAAGCTAGGGGTGACTATTGCCAGGCCTTTGCTGACGATGTTGTGCTGATCTTCGATGGTGACGCATCGCTGGAGATCCAAGGACGTGCCAATGCCGCCCTTGAACATGTTCGGGCGTGGGGGGTACAAAATAAGCTTAAATTTGCTCCGCAAAAAACGAACGCAATGGTCATTACACGTAAACTAAAATACGACACCCCACGCCTGAGCATGGGCGGGATCGACATTGCCATGTCCAGTGAGATCAAAATCCTAGGCGTCACCATCGACGAAAAGCTGACCTTTAACACACACGTCGCAAACGTGTGCAGGAAGGCAATAGGAATCCACAAGCAATTAACCAGGGCGGCAAAGACCAGCTGGGGACTTCACCCTGAAGTCATAAGAATAATATATGTGGCAACCGTGGAACCGGTCATCCTGTACGCAGCCAGCGTATGGGCCCCGGCCGTTAAAAAGCTGGGCGTCATGAAGCAGTTGGGAGCAGTCCAGCGCGGTATTGCACAGAAGCTGTGCAAGGCTTACCGGACGGTCTCCTTGAACTCTGCGTTGGTGCTGGCTGGGATACTACCCCTCGACCTCCGTGTTCGCGAGGCAGCATCGTTATATGAGGCCAGGAGGGGGGTGCCCCAGCCGGCACTTGGCGACAGGAGTGTCGAGCAGGCTGCCTCAGCAATGGAAGCTCCACACCCCGCGGAGCGCCCCGAGCTGGAACTCGTAAGCCTGGTAAATAAAGAGCAACTTGATGCCCAGAACGAACTTGAAGTTCGTATCTTCACGGACGGGAGCAAGACTGGAGGCAAGGTTGGGGCGGCGCTCTCAATGTGGAGCGGTGACGTTGAAACCAAAGCTCTCAAGCTTGCTCTCCCACACTACTCCACCGTTTACCAGGCCGAGCTTCTGGCGATATGCGTAGCAACCAGGGAGATCTTAAAAAACAGTGCGCAATCGTTTGGAATCTTCAGTGACTCCATGGCAGCCCTCCAAACCATACAAAATCACGATTGGCACCACCCACTGGCGGTGGAGGCGAGGGCCAACATTAGATCTCTTTCTGTCCAAAACAAGGCTATCACCTTGTTCTGGATCAAGGCACATGCGGGTTTGGAGGGAAATGCCAGACCAGCCAATGGAACCATATCTAGAGCACCTCAAACACGTTGAGGAAGAAGTAGGTTCCAGAATGTGGATTGTTGGAGGAGATGCCAACGCAAAAAGCACCTGGTGGGGAAGCTTGTCCATCGACCGTAGGGGCGAAGAAGTGTCCGGAGTTCTTGATGAGCTGAATCTAAACATACTCAACAGAGGGGAAATTCCGACCTTCGACACGATCAGAGGGGGAAGACGTTACTGCAGCCACGTCGATATTACGGCATGCTCGACGGATATTCTGGACCTGATAGACGACTGGAGGGTAGACGAGGGCCTCACGAGCTCGGATCACAACGGCATTGTTTTTAACATCAAATTAAAAAGGTCTAAAGGCATAAAAATTAATAGAACCACCAGAATTTTCAATACAAAAAAAGCAAATTGGCCTGAGTTTCGTGAGAAACTCAGCCAATTAATGCAAGATAATAAAATTAATAAAATAGAAATAGATAAATTAAATACAGTCGATCAACTTAACATAACTATCAATAAATACACACAGGCAATAAGAGACGCATGCACCTCATCAATGCCTATGAGGAAGAATAATGAAGTACTCACCTTGCCGTGGTGGTCCGAGAAACTCGAGAGGATGAAGCAGGAAGTCGCAACCAAGAAACGCAGAATTAGATGTGCTGCACCGGTCCGAAGATCAAAAGTCGTCGAAGAGTACCTGAAACAGAAAGTTGAGTATGAAACAGAAGCAGCCAAAGATATGATCGAGAGTTGGAAGAATTTTTGCGCTAAACAAGACAGAGAGGGGGTTTGGGAAGGAATTTACCGGGTGATAGGAAGGACCAAGGGAAGAGGAGAGGACCAACCGCTAGTGAAGGACGGGAAGGTGCTGGACACGAAGGGTTCAGTTGAACTACTGGCGAACATTTTTTACCCGGAAGACCTTACGACAGCGACAGCACAAGTCACCGCCTTATCAGAGAAAAGGCCGACATTGTGAATGCTGGAGGGCAAGGTGATTCATGCGATCCACCATTCACAATGGCTGAACTGATGGCGTCGTGCAAATCCTTCAACGCCAAGAAAGCTCCAGGAGCAGATGGTTTCACCGCCGATATTTGTTGCCGAGCTATCGGTGGTGCTCCTGAGGTAGCTCTTGCCCTCCTGAACGGCTGCCTGAAATGCCACCACTTCCCTGAAGTCTGGAAGGAGGCGATTGTAATCGTATTAAAGAAACCCGGAAAGGACGACTATAGCATCCCTAAGGCGTACAGACCAATCGGCCTTTTGCCAATACTAGGCAAAATATACGAGAAGATGTTGGTGGCCCGCCTCAAGTTCCATTTGATCCCAAGGATGAGTACTCGTCAGTATGGATTTATGCCCCAGAGGAGCACAGAGGACTCCCTCTATGTACTAATGCAACACATACGCAGCAAACTAGAGCTGAAGAAAATAGTAGTCGTAGTATCTTTGGACATAGAGGGAGCTTTTGACAGCGCCTGGTGGCCAGCTATAAGAGTCCGTCTGGCTGAGGAAAAGTGTCCAATCGGCTTGAGGAGGGTCATCGACAGCTATCTCAAAAATAGAACGGTCAGGGTCAGGTACGCAGATGAAGAGTTCGGCAAGGCCACAAGTAAGGGTTGTGTCCAGGGTTCCATAGGGGGACCAATATTCTGGAACCTTTTGTTGGACCCGCTTCTAAAGAGCCTAGAAGCTAGGGGTGACTATTGCCAGGCCTTTGCTGACGATGTTGTGCTGATCTTCGATGGTGACGCATCGCTGGAGATCCAAGGACGTGCCAATGCCGCCCTTGAACATGTTCGGGCGTGGGGGGTACAAAATAAGCTTAAATTTGCTCCGCAAAAAACGAACGCAATGGTCATTACACGTAAACTAAAATACGACACCCCACGCCTGAGCATGGGCGGGATCGACATTGCCATGTCCAGTGAGATCAAAATCCTAGGCGTCACCATCGACGAAAAGCTGACCTTTAACACACACGTCGCAAACGTGTGCAGGAAGGCAATAGGAATCCACAAGCAATTAACCAGGGCGGCAAAGACCAGCTGGGGACTTCACCCTGAAGTCATAAGAATAATATATGTGGCAACCGTGGAACCGGTCATCCTGTACGCAGCCAGCGTATGGGCCCCGGCCGTTAAAAAGCTGGGCGTCATGAAGCAGTTGGGAGCAGTCCAGCGCGGTATTGCACAGAAGCTGTGCAAGGCTTACCGGACGGTCTCCTTGAACTCTGCGTTGGTGCTGGCTGGGATACTACCCCTCGACCTCCGTGTTCGCGAGGCAGCATCGTTATATGAGGCCAGGAGGGGGGTGCCCCAGCCGGCACTTGGCGACAGGAGTGTCGAGCAGGCTGCCTCAGCAATGGAAGCTCCACACCCCGCGGAGCGCCCCGAGCTGGAACTCGTAAGCCTGGTAAATAAAGAGCAACTTGATGCCCAGAACGAACTTGAAGTTCGTATCTTCACGGACGGGAGCAAGATTGGAGGCAAGGTTGGGGCGGCGCTCTCAATGTGGAGCGGTGACGTTGAAACCAAAGCTCTCAAGCTTGCTCTCCCACACTACTCCACCGTTTACCAGGCCGAGCTTCTGGCGATATGCGTAGCAACCAGGGAGATCTTAAAAAACAGTGCGCAATCGTTTGGAATCTTCAGTGACTCCATGGCAGCCCTCCAAACCATACAAAATCACGATTGGCACCACCCACTGGCGGTGGAGGCGAGGGCCAACATTAGATCTCTTTCTGTCCAAAACAAGGCTATCACCTTGTTCTGGATCAAGGCACATGCGGGTTTGGAGGGAAATGAGAGGGCAGATGAATTAGCCAAGGGAGCCGCTGAGGGTTCCAAACGAAAGCCTGATTACGATCTGTGCCCAGTTTCGTACGTCAAGCGATGCATTCGTACGGCAACGCTGGAAGAGTGGAACCGTAGATACAGTTCCGGAGAAACTGCTTCAGTAACCAAATTGTTTTTCCCGGATGCGGTGGCGGCTTACGGGATAATCAGGAAGTGCAAAATTGGCAATGTAGTCACACAAGTTATGACGGGGCACGGTGGGTTCTCGTCATACTTGAACCGTTTCAAGTGTAAGGAGAGCCCATCGTGCATCTGCGACCCTGAGATTGAAGAAACGGTGCCACATATATTGTTCAGCTGCCCCGTCTTTGACAGACAAAGACTAGAGGCCGAGCATGTACTTAATGCTAAACTCGATGCCGAAAATATGTGGCAAATAATAGCGGGGAAAAATAGAGAGACCTTATTAGAATACTGCGTAAAAATATGTAAAACAGTTATAGAAAGAAACAAAACTGCACAAGTAAATAATGTTTAATTAATATTATGTACAATATTATCATTAAGCATTGAGAAGTAAGAAAACAATAAATGTTTATATGTAAGCGAAAACTAATAGGAAACAAATGTATGAGTAAAATAAACTATAATCAAGAATAAATGTGAAGTAGTCGTAAGAGATAATTATGTACTAGTAATAAGAATATAAAGTTAAGATGGCTGAAACTAAAATCAACACCAAGTAGTAAAATGTAATAGAAATAAGTTAAGAATAAGTATGAATGTATATAATAGTCATAAGTTTAAAAATAAGTGATATGAAAGTCATCAATAAAAAATTTGCCTCCCTGGTTTTTGAATTCCACCCAAAAGACACAAAATATGAGGATGAATGAAAGAAAGACAAAGTATGAAGAATGAAATTACGAGAGGAAAAAAAGCGAGAACTGGTATGAACGTAAAGCAGACAGGCATAGGCTCCGATTATGTTGGAGGTAGAAGAACAAAAAAAAAAAAAAAAAAAAAAAAAAAAAAAAAAAAAAAAAAAAAAAAAAAAAACCTAACCTAACCTAACCTAACCTAACCTAACCTAACCTCCGATTTCATTCGTCAAGCGGCAGATCCGTGCGGACACGCTTGACGAATGGAATCGGAGATACAGATTCGAGGATACAGCCGGCGTAACCAAAATATTTTTCCCGGACGCCATCCAAGCGTATAGACAAGTAAAAGACCTAAGACCGACCGGAACGTTGACACAGATATTGACAGGGCACGGTGGGTTTTCCGAATACTTGAACAGGTTTAAGTGTAAGGAAAGCCCATCGTGCATATGTGACCCTGACAAACAGGAAACAGTTTTGCACATACTGACAGACTGCCCCGCCTATTGCCTAGAGAGATATGAGATTGAGCAGGAACTAGGAATTGAAATAACGAGGGAAAATATAAATGCACTAATAACGAGCAAGATAACTAAGGCCAAATTTGTTGGGTTTTGTATAAAACTAGCCAATAAGGCTATAATTAGGAATAAGTAAACGAAACTATGCTTAGTATTCATATTTTGTATATAATATATAACAGTAGCATAACACGGATCGTTGAAAATGTCCGAAACCGTAATAAAGATAAAATCCAAACAAACATTGTGTATAACTGTGTCCGTATATGACTGTGTGTGACTGTCTTCATTTGCTGTATAACTGTGATAAAAACTGAATATAAATGTGATATTAGGATAAATAGTTATATGAATAAATAAACAATGTAAAATAATAATGACCTAAAATCTAGAATAGAATTAAGATCAAACAAAATAAACAATTTTGGAAAAGAAAAAAAATGAATTGAAAGAAAGAAAAATAGAAAACAAGGTCTCTGATCATGTCAGAGGGACACTTGTCAAGGCAGGAGTGGGTTTTAGCCGGTAAGAGTCCGGCACTGCCCAGACTGCGTCACTAGTGAGGCAGTCTGGGCGTCCATGAGGATTTCCCCTCCTGCCTCAATAAAAAAAAAAAAAAAAAAAAAAAAAAAAAACCTAACCTAACCTTTTTTTTTTTTTTTTTTTTTTTTTTTTTTCGTGGAGGGGCCCAGGAATGACCGCGAGCGCTCTGTCATTCCCGCCCGACATGGATGGTGAACTGTGCAATGCAGGACAAGGCGCCCCCGCACCCGTCTCCCGCTGTTCACCACCAGGGGGCATAAGACGACGATCGTACAACCGCCTTCTCATGCCCCGTCTTCGCCTGCGGAGCGGCGCTGCGAGAGGGTCTTCCTCCCGCACGCGCTCCGCGTCCTCCTTCTGCGACATTACGTCCTCGCAGAAGGAGGCGACCGCTGTCCAGGCCCCCTCGCTTTCCAGCATCGAGTTGACGACGCCGGGAAGCGAGAGGTCCTGCCCGACCGCTGCGCTCAGACCGCGGCGCAGCTCGGACCAGGCTGGGCACACCTCAAGGGTGTGCTGAGCCGTGTCCTCCGCAGGAGCCAGTCGAATCCAATGTTCCACAGCGGTGGTCCTAGGACCGACCCCTGTGGAACACCGGACTCTGCACCATACTGCCTCACTCTGGCCGTCTTGTCCGCGAGGAGGACCACCCGGTCCTCCAAGTAGCTGGCCAAGAGTGTGCGCAGGTATTGAGGCACTCCGTGATACCGGAGCGCCTCCAATATTGTCGAGTGGGGGACAGAGTTGAAGGCGTTGGCAATGTCGAATGACACCGCCAGCACTCCGTCCCCCGCCTCCACGGCCTCCTTCACCTGGCCCTTGAGCAGGGCCAGCGCATCCACTGTCGAACGACTCCGTCGGAAACCGAATTGGGCGTCCGACAGGTCCGGCCCCACCGTTCCCAGCAGACTATACAGCCGTTCGGCGATAATCCCCTCGAACATCTTACCGACCTCATCGAGCAAAACGATGGGCCGGTAAGCCGAGGGGGAGTCCGCCGGGCGTCCCTCTTTTCGGAGGAGGCACAACCGCCCCTCCTTCCAAGGTTTCGGGAACCTCCCAGTCGTGAAACACGCGCTGAAGAGGTCCCGAAGCCTCTCCTCCATCTGAGAGGCGGCTATGGCCACCACCCTTGCGGGAACACCGTCCGGCCCTGGGGCCGTGTTCTTCGCGCGGAGGCGCAGAGTGCCCGCGTAGAGCTCCGACGCTGTCACCGGGAGAACCTCCTCCTCCGACGGAACCGCCTCCCGCGGGGGGGGGTCCATCACTGGCGGGGTGAAGTCGGTCCTGGACGGAAACAGGGACCGGACCACCCCATCCAGCAATGCCGGCTCGAGGGTCTCCGTCAGCGGAGGACCACAGGGGCGCAGTTTACTCCGCGCCGCCTTGTACGGTCTCCCGAACGGGTCTCTGTCGAGACCCTCCAGCATCTCGGCTCTCGCCGAGTCTTCGGCCTCGCACATTGCCGACTTGAGGACCCTCTTTGCATCGACGTACGACGCATAGAGGGCCCCCTCGCCGGCTAGGTCTCGGGGCCTGCGCCTCCGACTCCGCGTGTAGGCCCTCCTGGCCGCTACGCAGGCGGTCCGGAGCCCCGCCAATTCCTCCGACCACCAATAGACGGCGCGTCTGGGAGGTACGCCGCGAGACAGGGGCATGCTGGAGTTGCACACCTCTGTCAGGGACCCCCTCAGCTGGAGCGCTGCGGCATCCACGTCCAGGACCTCGACAGGAGGCGTGAGCCAGTCCTGGACGAACGCCGCCTCCTCGGCGGCCTCTCGGTCCAGGCGGGTGAGAGCCCACCGGGGGAACGCAGATTGGCCCGAGCGGACCATCCCCTGGGAGCTCTGGGTGGAGATGTCGAAGCGCACATATCGGTGGTCCGAAAAGGTCTCCGCCATCTCCACCCGCCAGTTCACGACGCGGGCGGCTAGTACGGGGGTGGCAAACGATACGTCGACCACCGATCCTCCCCGTTGCCGCACACACGTGTGAACAGTCCCTCTGTTCAGGAGGGACACCCCGCACGACGCCGCCCAAAATTCTGCGGCGCGTCCCCGGACGTTGCAAGAGGCGGCCGGGTTGCCCCAGGCCGTCGACTTGGCGTTCAGGTCACCCATAATGGCGACCTGGCGTGGCGCCGCCCTCCCCAGCACTGCTGTGAGGATTTCGAGAAAGTTCTCGAAATCCGAAAGAGGGCGGTTTGGGGAGAAATAAACGCCCACAAGGGCCAAGTCTCCCCACGCGGCGGCCACGTATCCCGGTCCCCTCTCTAAGAGCGAGAGGGGAGGGGAGTCCGTGGAAGACCGCGACACTAATGCCACCGAACCATCCCGATCACCCAGCCAACGGCCAGGGACCGAGTACGGCTCGGCAACCACCGCCACGTCCACCAACCACTCAGCCATGCTCTGCATCAGCAGATCCTGGGCTGCTCTGCAGTGGTTGGTGTTCGCCTGGAGAATGCGATGTTTGATCTGACTATCCATCAATCAGACATCGCATCCCCCTCCACATCCGCCGATGTCCCAGCCTCAGGGACGGCGGCGGCAGTGACAGGCCGGATCGGCGCCTGCTCCTTGCCCTTCTTTGGGGGAGGATTGCAGTTCCTCCCCATCGTGACGTGGTCCGCCGGGCAGCCACTGGCGGCACACACTGCGCAGTGCGGCGTGGTGGCCTCGCAGGAGGCGGACTTGTGCCCGTCCTTGCCACAGCGGTAACATGTGTTCCCTCTGTCGACCCCGGACGGACAGAGGGGCCGAGTGTGTCCGACTCCGTGGCACTTGTAGCAGCGCAGACGCCTTGCTGCAAGTGCCCGGACTACACCCGAGCTGAAGCCGACGGCAACCCGTCCCTTGGCAAGGACGGCCACAGCTGCGGCGACTGGGCACTCGAGGCGGATGGTGCCCATGCCGCTGCGGCCAGGCCTGATGGCCCGACCTTTTACTTGTGCGACCCCGCAGCCTCCAATTGCTGCGACCGCCGCCTCCACCTCCTCTTTGGTGACCGAGTCGTCGAGCTCGGTCACCTCCAAGGCCACAGATTTCACGGGCCTGGCTACACTGGCCGCGTCCGCGATGACCTCCTGCAACTTGGTTGCGAAGAGGTCCGCGTTAGCGCCGCCCTTAGCCCCCGAGAACTCGAAAATTCGAGCCCCAGCCTGGGTCCGGCGGCAGGAGAGTGTGCCGATCCCCAGTGTTTTGGGATCGGCATTGGTACGCGCACGCGTCATAATAGACGCGTACGTCTCCCCCCGCTCCACAGCCTCAGCGGTGAGCGTCACCACTACGGCTGCGGTCTTGGGAGGAACCAACTTCCTCCCGCCGGCTGGAGCCCTTTTGGCTGCAGGAGCAGTCGCAGAGGGCTTGGGGGCCTGCTTTTTCCCCTTTTTTTTCCCCTCGTTTGCCCTTCTTGACCACCTTCGTCCACGACTGGTTGGCCGGGGTGGTGGAGGGAAGAAGGGCGTCTTCCTCCTGCGGGTTCTGGGGGGCTGCTGGAGTGGCAGTCGACCCAGACGCTGCCTCCGTGCTTATGGTGGGGGCATGAGGACCCGCCTTGGTCCTCTTGCCCTTACCCTTGCCCTTGAAGGGCTTTGCGCCTGATACCGGGCCCGCAATAGGCGCCGGTACCAGCTCGTTTGGTGGAGGCCTCATGTCTGCCGCTAGCGGCGGGCGGAGTCGCTTTTCCGGCAGGAGCCGGTCCTCGATGCCTGCGATGCAGGCCCTGGTGAAGGCCCTCTCCTCCATGACAACCTTGCGGAACGTTTCCTCAAGGCTGGCGTGGGAGGAGGAGGGACCTGTCACCACCGGCCCCGGGGCCGATTGGGCAGGCCTCGCCGTGGCCTCAGCCAGCTTCTGGTGCAGCTGGCTGACCTCCGCCTGCAGGCGATCCACCTTCGCCTGCAGCTGCCGCGTCTCCTCCGTGGCCGTCCGCCTAACCAGCTCCGCAATAATGCCGTGCATGCTGGCGGCACGGCATTTGAGGGCCTTCTGGAAGGTCCCCTTCAGGTTTGAAGACTTGGAGGCGACCTCCACGACCTCTTCCCTGTCCTCCGCCGCCATGCGCTCCAATTCTGCCAGGGAGTGGTCAGCATACAGCACATTTGATGCACCGTAGCCAGCCCTCGCCCTGGCAGCTTGCCAATGCCGTCCGCGAGGGCGGCTACCCAGCCATGACCTCGGGACGGGTTGACAAGAGCCCCGCCAATGATGGCCACCAAACCATCCAAGTCTCCCACCCAGTTATCCCTGGGGGGGACAAAATACGGTTCGGCGACCACAGCCACGTGGATCGACCACTCTGCCATACTCTGGAGCAAGAGATCCTGAGCTCTAGCAGAGTGGTTGATATTCGCCTGGAGGAAATGGAATTGTGCCATCACTGGCATTCCATTACCTCGGCATCACCTCCTTCCCTGGGTCGGGAGTCGACCGGCTGGGTGCTAGTCTGTAAGGGGGGTGCAGTTCCCCCGACAGCCTTAGTCCATCTTTGGCTGCGCTTTTTGGGTGCGCCACAAGCTTTCCCACCTATTTTGTGCCCAGCGGACTTCCCTGCAGCTGCACAAAGACTGCAATTTGGTTCCGCCGAGCACTGGGCCGCCTTATGGCCAGGCTGACTGCAGCGATAGCAGAGCCCACTGCGGTCTATATCAGCAGTGCATTGTGCTTTGACATGCCCTTTTTCCATGCAACGGTAGCACTGCATGACCCTAGGTGGCAGGAGCTCTGCGCCCGCTGACACCCATCCTACCAGTAGGCGTCTCCCATCGGTGACCCGTTTCGCTGCCGCTACTGGGCAACGCACCCAAATCGTACCCAGCCCGTCAGCGCCAAAGCTGATATCACCCGCCTTTACATTTTCAGGCGGGCACCCGCCGCTTTGGGCTATGGCTGCCACTACCTCCTCTGAAGTAACCGAATCGTCCAGCCCACTAACGCGCAATTCAGCCGTTTTAATGGGCCTTGCCACCCGGGCTACCTCCGGATCGAGCACCTCCCGCAGCTTGGCGGCAAGAGCGTCTGCCCTTTCGTCACTACCGATGCCCGAAAGTTCATACATTTTGGCACCCGTGGCTGCCGTTTTAAATCGGAAGCCAGCCGGAGTGCCAAAATCGCCGAAAGACAGCTTCTTTCTTGCCGCCGCCAGAACTTCCGCATATTTTACGCCCCTTTTTTCAGCTTCGGGCTGTAGTGTGACCACAACAGCCGCAGAGCGAGGGACGTGGATCTTGGGCGTTTTCTGGCCATCCTTGGCGGCCCGTCCTGTCAATCCCGGCGCTGTCTTGCCCTTGGCACGCTTCCTTCTTCTCTTTTTGCGGCCGACGACCGTCGTCCATGCGTTGGAACCGGCCAACGGTGTCGCGGCAGGTTGCGTCTCCACGGACTTTTGGGTCTTAGAGGGCTTTTTAGCCTCCTCCACTCGCTTTTTGGCCACCCCCGCAGGCTTCTTGTTCCCAGGCGCGGCTGTCGGCGGCGCAGCCGGTGGCGCAGCTGGCGGCGCAGCCGGTGGCGCAGCTGGCGGCGCAGCCGCCCGGGAGGCGGGTATGGACGAACCCTCCGCGGGCTTTTTGTTCCTCTTCCCGGACCAGCTCGACTCAGCCGCCGCGCTTGTTGCCGGTTGTCCTTCATTCCTCCGCTTGTCCGCAGCGAGCGGTGGGCGGAGATTTGGAGCCGGTGGGAGCCTCGCCTTCATCTCCTCCAGTTGGGCACTCACCATCTTCCCACACTGCATCATGCAGATGCGCGCGATCTTTTCGATCTCCGCATCCGCAATTGCAGGTGTCGAAGACGGGACCAGCGTCGACAGCGTCACGATAGAGGAGGAGCCGGCTGCCGCAGGAGCTGCACTCTGGGCGGCAACCTGCCGCTTGAGGTCCTCCAGCTCGGATCGGAGACGGCCATTCTCCTCCCATAACTTCGCTGTTTCCTCCGTGCTAGTGCGATTAAGGAGGACCTCAACCGCCTCCCTAATACCGTCCGCCGCCTCTTTAAGAGCACGCGTGAAAGTGCCCTTCAGATTGCCCGACTTAGTGGCAACCTTCAGGACGATATCCACACCATCCAAAACGGCGGCGCCCGCCGGGGGCCATGAAACACCATAGCCTCCGACTTACTAAGGGCCACCTCCAGGCCTAGGCGACGTATGCGGCTCACCACCTGTGAGACCGCAGCCGTTGCGCGCAACGCTGCCTCCCTGTGCGAGCTCCCCCGGGCAGTGACCAGCGTGTCATCCGCATAACACGTCAGGTCAACCCCCGGGCCGAGCTCGCCCCTCAGCACCCAGTCGTACCCGATGTTCCACAGGAGCGGGCCTACAACCGAACCCTGCGGAACACCGCACGACATGCGGCGCTGGTTTCCACCATCACGCCCCATGTAGGTGACACACCTCTCTGACAAATAAGCCCCAACGATGTGGCGGAGGTAGGGAGGCACCCCATGATACCGCAGTGCCTCCCGAATACAACTCCAGGGCAGGGTGTTGAAGGCGTTGGAGATGTCCAAGGACACCGCCAACATCACTCCGCCCCGGGACACCGCTTCCTCCGCCAGGACTCTAACCCGCGACACAGCGTGGATCGTAGAGCGCCCATGCCGAAACCCGAACTGGCTGTCGTCCAGGTCCGGCCCCTCTCTGCACAAGTGGCCGACGAGGCGGGCTGCGATTATCCGCTCGAACAGCTTGCCCACCTCGTCAAGCAGCACTATGGGCCGGTACGCGGATGGTGAGTCCGCAGGGCGCCCCGCCTTCCTGAGCAGGACCAGACGACCAGACTTCCACAGAGTGGGAAACTGGCCCCGCTCGAGGCACGCCGTGTAGAGTCCTCTCAGTTGGGGCTCAAGCTCCTTCAGAGCGAGGGCTAACACGCAGCCGTGGATCCCGTCGGGCCCCGGAGCCACGTTCTTGGCCCGGAGCCGCATCACGGCTGCCCTCATCTCTGCCTGTGTCACCTCTGGGACGCTGATGGCGTTCTCCTCCTCTGTAGGCTCTGCGGCTGTGGGCAAAACCATCGGCGGCGGAGTATGCTCCGCTGTTGCCGGGAAGAGGGCTGCGACCACCTCCTCCAGCAGCTCGGGTTGGAGACTCTCAGTAAGTGGGGGTGCCGCGGCTCGAAGTTTCCCTCGCACCGCGCGATAAGGGCGCCCCCACGGATCCCCATCTAGAGTCTCCAACATCTCCTCCCTGGCTCGCGTCCTCGACTCGCCGATGGCCAGCCACAGAGCCTCCTTAGCCGCGCGGTACACCTCATACAGCGCGGCTTCTTCGTCAGGATCCCGGCGACGTCTCCTCCGGTATCGGGTGTACGGGCGTCTAACCGCCACGCACGCGACGCGCAGCTGCGCGATCTCGGCGGTCCACCAGTACACCTGGCGCTTAGCGGACTGTGCGTGGACCCGGGGCATAGACGCGTCGGAAATTTGCGTCATCGCCCCGCGGAACCACAGCGCCTCCTGCTCGACGTCGACGGGTCCGTTTATTGCCGACTCCCGGACCCAGGCCTGGACAATGGCGGCCTCCTCGAGAAGCTCCCTGTCGATGCGCTTACGCGCCCAGCGCGGACCGTCCGTTCGCGGGGCCGGTGGACCGCGGCCGCCGGCGGTCTGGGCGGAGACGTCGAAGCGGATGTATCGGTGATCCGACAACGTCTCCACCTCCACGGCGACACGCCAGTCGCGGACACGGCTCGCGACAGTGGGGCTAGCGAACGAGACGTCCACTATAGACCCGCCCCGCTGCCGCACGCACGTGTGAACCGAGCCCCGGTTTAAAACGGTCAAGCCAGTCGTGACCGCCCACTCCTCCAGCACCTCGCCCCTAGCATCGGTCACAGGGGATCCCCACGCCACAGACTTGGCGTTGAGATCCCCCAGCAACAGCACCGGGTGAGGGTGTAGTCGGCCCACGACGGCACCCAACTCGACAAGGAACCTCTCGAAGTCGGCGAGACTCTTGTTGGGCGAAAAGTACGCCCCAACCGTGCCAATGCCGTCCGCGAGGGCGGCTACCCAGCCATGACCTCGGGACGGGTTGACAAGAGCCCCACCAATGATGGCCACCAAACCGTCCAAGTCTCCCACCCAGTTATCCCTGGGGGGGACAAAATACGGTTCGGCGACCACAGCCACGTGAATCGACTCACTCCGCCATGCTCTGGAGCAAGAGATCCTGAGCTCTAGCAGAGTGGTTGATATTGCCCTGGAGGAAATGGTAGAGCGCCATTATACGCAATCCATTTCCTCCGCACCATTCCTAGGCCGGGAGTCGGCCGAAGGGCAGCCAGGCTGCAGGGGGGGTAAAGAGCCCCCGGCAGCCTTGGCAGCCCCTCTCTTCCTCTTCTTCTTCTTCTTCGTGGCGGGTGCGCCACAGGCCTTTCCACCCGCTCTGTGCTCGGCGGACCTCCCTGCAGCTGCACAGAGGCTGCAGTTTGGTGCTGCGGAGCACTGGGCCGCCTTGTGGCCGGCCTGACCACAGCGATAGCACTGGTCGCTGCGGTCTGTTTCGGCGGTGCACCGTGCCCTGACATGCCCAATGTCGTGGCAACGGTAGCACCGCAAGGCCATGGGTTGCAGCCGCTTCACCCTCGCTGCCACCCACCCCACCAATAGACGCCTAGCGTCGGCTACTTTATTCGCCGCTGCCGCCGGGCACCGTCCGGACGTCTTCGGGCGGACATCCACCGGAACGGGCAATGGCCGCCACGACCTCAGCCGGAGCCGTCGAGTCGTCCAGCCCGTTGATTCGCAGTTCAGCGGTCTTCATCGGCCTGGACACCCGAACGTCCTCCGGGTTGAGGACCTCCCTCAGCTTGGTGGCCAGGACGTCCGCCCTTTCGCCGCTAGAGGCACCCGGCACCTCAAGCAGCCGCGCCCCCGTAACCGCATTCCTCAATCTGAGGCCGGACGGTATACCAAGGTTGGAGAACGGGACTTTGGCTTTTGCCTCCGCAAGGACCGCCTTATAGGAGACACCCCTTTCGACGGCTCCGGGCTGCAGCGTAATTACTACAGCCGCGGAGCGTGGGGCTCTGATCCTAGGCGGCCCCTGAGCCTTCTTGGGTGCTGGCGCCGGTGCTCCAGTGGGTACCGGTGGTGTTGGCGCCGTCTTCTTATTACGGCGGCCCTTCTTGACGACCGTCGTCCAGGCCTCTGTGGTGGACCCGGGTGCGGTCACCGAGGGTGTGTTCACCGAGGGTGCGGCTGCCAGGGGCGCGGCCGTCCGGGAAGTGGTCGCGGGCGCGCTCCCCGCGGGCTTTTTGCCGGCAATGGTTGGTGTACCCGACATAGCGAGCTCCTCCTTCCTCCTCCTATCCGCAGCGAGTGGCGGCCGTAGAGTCTCTGCTGGGAGGAGCCTCGACTCCAAGCCCTGCAGACGGGCATTCAGCATACCCCCACACTGCAGCATGCAGATGCGAACGATCTTCTCGATCTCCGCATCCGCAGATGCGGGGGTAGGGACCGACGACGGGGCCGACGACGCGGCCGGCGGTGTCTGGGCAGTGACGGAAGCGGAACCGGTGGCCGCAGGACGCACCTGTTGCCATTCCGCCCTCTGCGCGGCAAGCTCCCGCTTGAGGTCCTCGAGCTCAGATCTGAGACGGCTATTCTCCTCCCACAACTTCGCCGTCTCGTCTGAGCTTGTGCGACTAAGGAGGACCCCAACTGCCTCCTTAATGCCGTCAGCCGCCTCCTTCAGAGCGCGCGTGAACGTGCCCTTCAGGCTGCCAGATTTTGTGGCAACCTTCAGAACGACGTCTACGCCGTCCAGAACTTGGCGACTGAGCGCCACCGCCGACAGGCTCTCTCCGGCAGTCGCCTGAGCAGAGCGTCGCTCTCGGGCCAGTCGGGCCATCTCGCTGACCTCGTCAGCCGCCACCGCCTTCCGCTGCGCCCGCTTTGCGGCGTTCGCCTCCGCTCTATTGGCTTCCAGTAGAGAGATAGTGGAGCCATCCCCAAGTTCTGCCACCGTGGGCTCGAGGACCACCTCCTTGGACCCCGAGTCACTCCCTCCGCTGGGTACTGGCGTGTCAGGGCGCTTAAGAAAGCGCCCCCGAAAGTCACGCGAAGTCGCAGACCTTCCAGCAGCTGCACGACCTCGCCCTCTCTTGCTCTTCGGCACTTTAGGCGCCGGAAGATTCTCCTCGCTAGAAGAGGACTCCGCGTGCTCCTCATCCTCTTTGCGTGCGTGCGTTCTCCAAAATTTGGAAGCACGCTCAACTCCCTCCCCTTTCGTCCGCGAGCGCTTTGAGCTTACGCTCGCCACGCTCGCCACACTAATCCTATCAGATGTGGTGTCAGAGTCTGGCACCACACCCACACCCATCTGCTCGACCAACACGATCGGCAATTTATTTTGTTTGTTATTTTCAAATTCTAGATACCCGGTAAGCCTACATACTACAGAGTGCGGCAGGTGCTCTGTAGGGGAAGCGCTCGCAACTGGACTCCCTCCAGCCATTCATCCTCTCACCGCGCTTCAAAGCTTAGGATTGGGTGGTTTTTTATCTTAGAGGTAGCCTTCCTCTGGGCCAGGCGATTAAGCCAAGCCCCCGGCGGCGGCATTAGACATGCCTCCGTTCGCTGTCCGGCCAACCCGACTCAGCGAACCCGCCGAAAGTTCTCTCGTTGAAGACCTCTCCTCAACGAGAGAAACACGCACCGCTTTGGTGCGCCTGCACCGCAGCGGCATGGTCACGTCATATGTCGATCGACGATCGTCGATCGATCAAGAGCGACCCCATCCCGGTATCTCTCTTAGTCTGGTCTCTCACTTGGGCCTTTCCGGCATGAGTAACTCTACCGGCAGAGCCCCAAGATCATTGAGACGCGCAAGCCCCACCACGACGACAACGTGGAGACACATTCGGTGGGGAACCTAACCTAACCTAACCTAACCTAACCTTTATTTTTTTTTTTTTTCGGGGTGGAAATCCTCATGGATGTCCTCCGCCCTGGGGTGGGCGAAGGGGTCTGTCAGACTCTTACTGACTAAAACCACCCCGGTGTTCCCTCGCACACTTACGTCGGGGGGCTGCGGGAGCAAATTGCGACTTCCGCTGCCCCGGACTGGTGACGGCCCGCACTCTGCGGGCCCCGTCCCGTAGGGGGAGTGAGGTGTGCAAACTCCCCCCGTTACGTCTTAGAGTGGCGCGCGTGGAACACTACGCGCCGCCATCTCGGGTCCTGTGTGATGGGGGGCGACGGATGTCCCCGAATCCGTCGCCCCTGGACCCATTTAGGGGGGCTGGAAGAGGGCGTTATCCGCCCTCCGCCGACGCCCGGTGCGCCTGCTGCGGGCCGGGTGAGTGGACGAGATCTCCCTCTCCCTTTCCGCAGCCTCCTTCTGCGAGATGACTGTCTCGCAGAAGGAAACCACCGCGTCCCACGACTCGGCACTCCCGACCATCGAACGAACGACGGCCGGCAGTGACAAGTCGGCTCCAACTTCTGAAACGAGGGCACGGCGCGGCTCCTCCCACGCGGCACACTCTGCCAATGTATGCCGCGCCGTGTCCTCCCGACAATGGACGCAGTGGTGACACCGAGCGTCCGGCTCCCTGTTTATGCGACACAGGTACTTCCCGAAGCAGCCATGCCCCGAGAGCACCTGCGTCACCCGAAACGACAGGGAGCCGTGCCTCCTCCCGAGCCAGTCGTCGAGCACCGGCCGGACCGCCTCGATGGTGACGAGGCCGGCGGTGGGGCGTGAAAGCCTTTCCCGCCATTCCGCCACCAGGACCTCGCGAAGCTGAGACCGACGCAGCTCCATGTGTCGCTGCATCGGTCGCTCGCCCCGCGCTGTGGCTTCCTCGCGCCACCGATGAAATGACGCGAGCACCTTCGCCTCCAGGTCCCAGGGCGGGGATCCGGCCAGTGCAACCTAACCTAACCTTTTTTTTTTTTTTTTTTTTGACGCTGGGAAAAATGCATTACGCATGCCCACCCATCGGGGGATGGGAGGGGTATGTGGGACTCCCCGGAAAATCCGGTATACCCACTAAACGACCCAGCGGCGCTCCTACCTCGTCTGCAAAGAGGAGGACTGGGAATCCGGCAGAGCCATAACATCCAGTCCCCCGCTGACGACCGCCCGCCTTGCAGGCGAGCCCGACACGCCCCCCCCATCGGGGAGGGGCCCAGGAATGACCGCGAGCGCTCTGTCATTCCCGCCCGACATGGATGGTGAACTGTGCAATGCAGGAGAAGGCGCCCCCGCACCCGTCTCCCGCTGTTCACCACCAGGGGGCATAAGACGACGATCGTACAATCGCCTTCTCATGCCCCGTCTTCGCCTGCGGAGCGGCGCTGCGAGAGGGTCGTCCTCCCGCGCGCGCTCCGCGTCCTCCTTCTGCGACATTACGTCCTCGCAGAAGGAGGCGACCGCTGTCCAGGCCCCCTCGCTTTCCAGCATCGAGTTGACGACGCCGGGAAGCGAGAGGTCCTGCCCGACCGCTGCGCTCAGACCGCGGCGCAGCTCGGACCAGGCTGGGCACACCTCAAGGGTGTGCTGAGCCGTGCCCTCCGCCGCGCCACAGTCGTGGCACGACGGGGTCTCCTCCCTTTGGATCCGGTGCAGGTACGTTCCGAAACACCCATGGCCGGACAACACCTGCACCAGACGGAAAGAGAGGAAACCGTGGGACCGCTCGAGCCAATCCTTCAGGACTGGCCCGAGCGCGTCCAGAGTTCGGCGGCCGAAAACGGCATTGGCGAGGTCCTCCGTCCAGTGATGGACGATTGCGTCCCTCACCTCTTGCCGCACGGCCTCCCGCTCTTCTGCGGCGGGGGGCTCCCCGAGCGCCTTACACCGCGCCGTCCATTCGTACACTCTGGTCAGCACCCACGCCTCGAGCTCCCAAGGAGGGGTGCCGGCCAGGGCGCACGCCGCCGAGAAGCCCACCGACCGGTAGGCCCTCGCCACCCGCAGTGCAATGGCCCTTTGGGGCCTACGGATGGTAGTGGCGTTCTCCCTCCTGTAGAGGGAGTCCGCCCAAATCGGGGCCCCGTAAAGGGCCATGCTCCTGAGGATGCCGGCATACAAAAGCCGACATCGCGCCTTCGGACCTCCCAGGTTCGGGAGGAGCCAGGAAAGGGCATTCGCAGCCTTCAGCAGGCGCGTCGACAGCCCGCTGAAGTGTGGGCCAAAGCGCCACCTGCTGTCGAGTACAAGGCCCAAGTACTTCATCTGGGCCTTGACCCCGATCCTGACGCCCTCCACGACAATGTGTCCGTCGGGTGGGATGCGCTGCCGAGGACCGTGAAAATACACGGCCTCCGTCTTGTGCAGCGCCACCTTCAGCCCTAGGCGGCGGATCCTTCCAGCCACTAAGGATCCGCCAGCAGAGGCCAGAATGGCCGCCTCCCTGAAGTTCCTCCCCCGGGCAAGGAGGAGGGTATCATCTGCGTAGCAGATGATGCTCGTGCCCTGGAGGAGGGTCCCCCGCAGGAGCCAGTCGAATCCAATGTTCCACAGCGGTGGTCCTAGGACCGATCCCTGTGGAACACCGGACTCTGCACCATACTGCCTCACTCTGGCCGTCTTGTCCGCAAGGAGGACCACCCGGTCCTCCAAGTAGCTGGCCAAGAGTGTGCGCAGGTATTGAGGCACTCCGTGATACCGGAGCGCCTCCAATATTGTCGAGTGGGGGACAGAGTTGAAGGCGTTGGCAATGTCGAATGACACCGCCAGCACTCCGTCCCCCGCCTCCACGGCCTCCTTCACCTGGCCCTTGAGCAGAGCCAGCGCATCCACTGTCGAACGACCCCGTCGGAAACCGAATTGGGCGTCCGACAGGTCCGGCCCCACCGTTCCCAGCAGACTATTTAGCCGTTCGGCGATAATCCCCTCGAACATCTTACCGACCTCATCGAGCAGAACGATGGGCCGGTAAGCCGAGGGGGAGTCCGCCGGGCGTCCCTCTTTTCGGAGAAGGCACAGTCGCCCCTCCTTCCAAGGTTTCGGGAACCTCCCAGTCGTGAAACACGCGCTAAAGAGGTCCCGAAGCCTCTCCTCCATCTGAGAGGCGGCTATGGCCACCACCCTTGCGGGAACACCGTCCGGCCCTGGGGCCGTGTTCTTCGCACGGAGGCGCAGAGTGCCCGCGTAGAGCTCCGACGCTGTCACCGGGAGAACCTCCTCCTCTGACGGAACCGCCTCCCGCGGGGGGGGGTCCATCACTGGCGGGGTGAAGTCGGTCCTGGACGGAAACAGGGACCGGACCACCCCATCCAGCAATGCCGGCTCGAGGGTCTCCGTCAGCGGAGGACCACAGGGGCGCAGTTTACTCCGCGCCGCCTTGTACGGTCTCCCGAACGGGTCTCTGTCGAGACCCTCCAGCATCTCGGCTCTCGCCGAGTCTTCGGCCTCGCACATTGCCAACTTGAGGACCCTCTTTGCATCGACGTACGACGCATAGAGGGCCCCCTCGCCGGCTAGGTCTCGAGGCCTGCGCCTCCGACTTCGCGTGTAGGCCCTCCTGGCCGCTACGCAGGCGGTCCGGAGCCCCGCCAATTCCTCCGACCACCAATAGACGGCGCGTCGGGGAAGTACGCCGCGAGACAGGGGCATGCTGGAGTTGCACACCTCTGTCAGGGACCCCCTCAGCTGAAGTGCTGCGGCGTCCACGTCCAGGACCTCGACAGGAGGCGTGAGCCAGTCCTGGACGAACGCCGCCTCCTCCGCGGCCTCTCGGTCCAGGCGGGTGAGAGCCCACCGGGGGAACGCAGATTGGCCCGAGCGGACCATCCTCTGGGAGCTCTGGGTGGAGATGTCGAAGCGCACATATCGGTGGTCCGAAAAGGTCTCCGCCATCTCCACCCGCCAGTTCACGACGCAGGCGGCTAGCACGGGGGTGGCAAACGATACGTCGACCACCGATCCTCCCCGTTGCCGCACACACGTGTGAACAGTCCCTCTGTTCAGGAGGGACACCCCGCACGACGCCGCCCAAAATTCTGCGGCGCGTCCCCGGACGTTGCAAGAGGCGGCCGGGTTGCCCCAGGCCGTCGACTTGGCGTTCAGGTCCCCCATAATGGCGACCTGGCGTGGCGCCGCCCTCCCCAGCACTGCTGTGAGGATTTCGAGAAAGTTCTCGAAATCCGATAGAGGGCGGTTTGGGGAGAAATAAACGCCCACAAGGGCCAAGTCTCCCCACGCGGCGGCCACGTATCCCGGTCCCCTCTCTAAGAGCGAGAGGGGAGGGGAGTCCGTGGAAGACCGCGACACTATTGCCACCGAACCATCCCGATCACCCAGCCAACGGCCAGGGACCGAGTACGGCTCGGCAACCACCGCCACGTCCACCAACCACTCAGCCATGCTCTGCATCAGCAGATCCTGGGCTGCTCTGCAGTGGTTGGTGTTCGCCTGGAGGATGCGATGTTTGATCTGACTATCCATCAATCAGACATCGCACCCCCCTCCACATCCGCCGATGTCCCAGCCTCAGGGACGGCGGCGGCAGCGACAGGCCGGATCGGCGCCTGCTCCTTGCCCTTCTTTGGGGGAGGATTGCAGTTCCTCCCCATCGTGACGTGGTCCGCCGGGCAGCCACTGGCGGCACACACTGCGCAGTGCGGCGTGGTGGCCTCGCAGGAGGCGGACTTGTGCCCGTCCTTGCCACAGCGGTAACATGTGTTCCCTCTGTCGACCCCGGACGGACAGAGGGGCCGAGTGTGTCCGACTCCGTGGCACTTGTAGCAGCGCAGACGCCTTGCTGCAAGTGCCCGGACTACACCCGAGCTAAAGCCGACGGCAACCCGTCCCTTGGCAAGGACGGCCACAGCTGCGGCGACTGGGCACTCGAGGCGGATAGTGCCCATGCCGCCGCGGCCAGGCCTGATGGCCCGACCTTTCACTTCTGCGACCCCGCAGCCCCCAATTGCTGCGAACGCCGCCTCCACCTCCTCTTTGGTGACCGAGTCGTCGAGCTCGGTCACCTCCAAGGCCACAGACTTCGAGGGCCTGGCTACACTGGCCGCGTCCGCGATGACCTCCTGCAACTTGGCTGCGAAGAGGTCCGCGTTAGCGCCGCCCTTAGCCCCCGGGAACTCGAAGATTCGAGCCCCAGCCTGGGTCCGGCGGCAGGAGAGTGTGCCGATCCCCAGTGTTTTGGGATCGGCATTGGTACGCGCACGCGTCATAATAGACGCGTACGTCTCCCCCCGCTCTCACTACGGCTGCGGTCTTGGGAGGAACCAACTTCCTCCCGCCGGCTGGAGCCCTTTTGGCTGCAGGAGCAGTCGCAGAGGGCTTGGGGGCCTGCTTTTTCCCCTTTTTCCCTCGTTTGCCCTTCTTGACCACCTTCGTCCACGACTGGTTGGCCGGGGTGGTGGAGGGAAGAAGGGCGTCTTCCTCCTGCGGGTTCTGGGGGGCTGCTGGAGTGGCAGTCGACCCAGACGCTGCCTCCGTGCTTGTGGTGGGGGCATGAGGACCCGCCTTGGTCCTCTTGCCCTTACCCTTGCCCTTGAAGGGCTTTGCGCCTGATACCGGGCCCGCAATAGGCGCCGGTACCAGCTCGTTTGGTGGTGGCCTCATGTCTGCCGCTAGCGGCGGGCGGAGCCGCTTTTCCGGCAGGAGCCGGTCCTCGATGCCTGCGATGCAGGCCCTGGTGAAGGCCCTCTCTTCCATGACAACCTTGCGGAACGTTTCCTCAAGGCTGGCGTGGGAGGAGGTGGGACCTGTCACCACCGGCCCCGGGGCAGATTGGGCAGGCCTCGCCGTGGCCTCAGCCAGCTTCTGGTGCAGCTGGCTGACCTCCGCCTGCAGGCGATCCACCTTCGCCTGCAGCTGCCGCGTCTCCTCCGTGGCCGTCCGCCTAACCAGCTCCGCAATAATGCCGTGCATGCTGGCGGCACGGCATTTGAGGGCCTTCTGGAAGGTCCCCTTCAGGTTTGAAGACTTGGAGGCGACCTCCACGACCTCCTCCCTGTCCTCCGCCGCCATGCGCTCCAATTCTGCCAGGGAGTGGTCAGCATACAGCACATTTGATGCACCGTAGCCAGCCCTCGCCCTGGCAGCTTGCGCCTGCTTCTCTTTGGCGGCGACCCTCTCCTCCAGATCCAACTGGAGCTGCTGCTTCTTGGCCAGACTCAGCCGGCGCTCGGCGTCCACCAGGCCCACATCGTGGGTTGAAGCCAAAGCGGAAGCCGAAGCCTTCTTCGACTTCGACTTCTTCTTCGACTTGCCACCGGTTGACCCCGAGGAGCCCTCAGACCGCTTCCGCTTGAAGCAGTCGCTCTCGGCCGCCGACGTGTCCATATTGGAGTCGTCGGTGTCCGAGAACTCGTCTGGCCTACGGAATAAGCTGGCCGCAGATGATGCGCGGTCAGCTTCCGGCGCTAAAGCGCCGCCGGCGGGGCCCAACCTAACCTAACCTAACCTAACCTAACCTAACCTTTTTTTTTTTTTTTTTTAATGGCGGTACACCTCATACAGCGCGGCTTCTTCGTCAGGATCCCGGCGACGTCGCCTCCGGTATCGGGTGTACGAGCGTCTAACCGCCACGCACGCGACGCGCAGCTGCGCGATCTCGGCGGTCCACCAGTACACCTGGCGCCTAGCGGACTGTGCGTGGACCCGGGGCATGGAAACCTAACCTAACCTAACCTTTTTTTTTTTTTTTTTTTCTCGGGGTGGAAATCCTCATGGATGTCCTCCGCCCTGGGGTGGGCGAAGGGGTCTGTCAGACTCTTACTGACTAAAACCACCCCGGTGTTCCCTCGCACACTTGCGTCGGGGGGCTGCGGGAGCAAATTGCGACTTCCGCTGCCCCGGACTGGTGACGGCCCGCCCTCTGCGGGCCCCGTCCCGTAGGGGGAGTGAGGTGTGCAAACTCCCCCCGTTACGTCTTAGAGTGGCGCGCGTGGAACACTACGCGCCGCCATCTCGGGTCCTGTGTGATGGGGGGCGACGGATGTCCCCGAATCCGTCGCCCCTGGACCCATTTAGGGGGGCTGGAAGAGGGCGTTATCCGCCCTCCGCCGACGCCCGGTGCGCCTGCTGCGGGCCGGGTGAGTGGACGAGATCTCCCTCTCCCTTTCCGCAGCCTCCTTCCGCGAGATGACTGTCTCGCAGAAGGAAACCACCGCGTCCCACGACTCGGCACTCTCGACCATCGAACGAACGACGGCCGGCAGTGACAAGTCGGCTCCAACTTCTGAAACGAGGGCACGGCGCGGCTCCTCCCACGCGGCACACTCTGCCAATGTATGCCGCGCCGTGTCCTCCCGACAATGGACGCAGTGGTGACACCGAGCGTCCGGCTCCCTGTTTATGCGACACAGGTACTTCCCGAAGCAGCCATGCCCCGAGAGCACCTGCGCCACCCGAAACGACAGGGAGCCGTGCCTCCTCCCGAGCCAGTCGTCGAGCACCGGCCGGACCGCCTCGATGGTGACGAGGCCGGCGGTGGGGCGTGAAAGCCTTTCCCGCCATTCCGCCACCAGGACCTCGCGAAGCTGAGACCGACGCAGCTCCATGTGTCGCTGCATCGGTCGCTCGCCCCGCGCTGTGGCTTCCTCGCGCCACCGATGAAGTGACGCGAGCACCTTCGCCTCCAGGTCCCAGGGCGGGGATCCGGCCAGTGCACAAGCCGCCTCGTAGGAGATCGTGCGATACCCCCTGATGACTCTGACGGCCATCGCTCTCTGCGGCTTACGCAATACAGCGATGCTACCGGCCGTCAGGTCAGCCGCCCAGATCGGGGCCCCGTAAAGGGCCATCGACCGCACGATCCCCACGTAGAGCCGCCTACAAGCGGCGCTCGGGCCCCCCAGATTGGGAAGCAGCGTTGACAGCGCCCCAGCAGCACCCAGCAACTTGGGCGCCAACCGTCGGAAGTGGGGCCCGAAGTCCCACCGGCTGTCGAGCACCAATCCTAGGTACTTCATGGTAGACTCGACAGCGATCCGAGTCCCCCCGACCACGATATGTGAGCCGGGTGGCGGCGCCCGCCGGGGGCCATGAAACACCATAGCCTCCGACTTACTAAGGGCCACCTCCAGGCCTAGGCGACGTATGCGGCTCACCACCTGTGAGACCGCAGCCGTCGCGCGCAACGCTGCCTCCCTGTGCGAGCTCCCCCGGGCAGTGACCAGCGTGTCATCCGCATAACACGTCAGGTCTACCCCCGGGCCGAGCTCGCCCCTCAGCACCCAGTCGTACCCGATGTTCCACAGGAGCGGGCCTACAACCGAACCCTGCGGAACACCGCACGACATGCGGCGCTGGTTTCCACCATCACGTCCCATGTAGGTGACACACCTCTCTGACAAATAAGCCCCAACGATGTGGCGGAGGTAGGGAGGCACCCCATGATACCGCAGTGCCTCCCGAATACAACTCCAGGGCAGGGTGTTGAAGGCGTTGGAGATGTCCAAGGACACCGCCAACATCACCCCGCCCCGGGACACCGCTTCCTCCGCCAGGACTCTAACCCGCGACACAGCGTGGATCGTAGAGCGCCCATGCCGAAACCCGAACTGGCTGTCGTCCAGGTCCGGCCCCTCTCTGCACAAGTGGCCGACGAGGCGGGCTGCGATTATCCGCTCGAACAGCTTGCCCACCTCGTCAAGCAGCACTATGGGCCGGTACGCGGATGGTGAGTCCGCAGGGCGCCCCGCCTTCCTGAGCAGGACCAGACGACCAGACTTCCACAGAGTGGGAAACTGGCCCTGCTCGAGGCACGCCTTGTAGAGTCCTCTCAGTTGGGGCTCAAGCTCCTTCAGAGCGAGGGCTAACACGCAGCCGTGGATCCCGTCGGGCCCCGGAGCCACGTTCTTGGCCCGGAGCCGCATCACGGCTGCCCTCATCTCTGCCTGTGTCACCTCTGGGACGCTGATGGCGTTCTCCTCCTCTGTAGGCTCTGCGGCTGTGGGCAAAACCATCGGCGGCGGAGTATGCTCCGCTGTTGCCGGGAAGAGGGCTGCGACCACCTCCTCCAGCAGCTCGGGTTGGAGACTCTCAGTAAGTGGGGGTGCCGCGGCTCGAAGTTTCCCTCGCACCGCGCGATAAGGGCGCCCCCACGGATCCCTATCTAGAGTCTCCAACATCTCCTCCCTGGCTCGCGTCCTCGACTCGCCGATGGCCAGCCACAGAGCCTCCTTAGCCGCGCGGTACACCTCATACAGCGCGGCTTCTTCGTCAGGATCCCGGCGACGTCTCCTCCGGTATCGGGTGTACGGGCGTCTAACCGCCACGCACGCGACGCGCAGCTGCGCGATCTCGGCGGTCCACCAGTACACCTGGCGCCTAGCGGACTGTGCGTGGACCCGGGGCATAGACGCGTCGGAAATTTGCGTCATCGCCCCGCGGAACCACAGCGCCTCCTGCTCGACGTCGACGGGTCCGTTCATTGCCGACTCCCGGACCCAGGCCTGGACAATGGCGGCCTCCTCGAGAAGCTCCCTGTCGATGCGCTTACGCGCCCAGCGCGGACCGTCCGTTCGCGGGGCCGGTGGACCGCGGCCGCCGGCGGTCTGGGCGGAGACGTCGAAGCGGATGTATCGGTGATCCGACAACGTCTCCACCTCCACGACGACACGCCAGTCGCGGACACGGCTCGCGACAGCGGGGCTAGCGAACGAGACGTCCACTATAGACCCGCCCCGCTGCCGCACGCACGTGTGAACCGAGCCCCGGTTTAGAACGGTCAAGCCAGTCGTGACCGCCCACTCCTCCAGCACCTCGCCCCTAGCATCGGTCACAGGGGATCCCCACGCCACAGACTTGGCGTTGAGATCCCCCAGCAACAGCACCGGGCGAGGGTGTAGTCGGCCCACGACGGCACCCAACTCGACAAGGAACCTCTCGAAGTCGGCGAGACTCTTGTTGGGCGAAAAGTACGCCCCAACCGTGCCAATGCCGTCCGCGAGGGCGGCTACCCAGCCATGACCTCGGGACGGGTTGACAAGAGCCCCACCAATGATGGCCACCAAACCGTCCAAGTCTCCCACCCAGTTATCCCTGGGGGGGACAAAATACGGTTCGGCGACCACAGCCACGTGAATCGACCACTCTGCCATGCTCTGGAGCAAGAGATCCTGAGCTCTAGCAGAGTGGTTGATATTGCCCTGGAGGAAATGGTAGAGCGCCATTATACGCAATCCATTTCCTCCGCACCATTCCTAGGCCGGGAGTCGGCCGAAGGGCAGCCAGGCTGCAGGGGGGGTAAAGAGCCCCCGGCAGCCTTGGCAGCCCCTCTCTTCCTCTTCTTCTTCTTCTTCGTGGCGGGTGCGCCACAGGCCTTTCCACCCGCTCTGTGCTCGGCGGACCTCCCTGCAGCTGCACAGAGGCTGCAGTTTGGTGCTGCGGAGCACTGGGCCGCCTTGTGGCCGGCCTGACCACAGCGATAACACTGGTCGCTGCGGTCTGTTTCGGCGGTGCACCGTGCCCTGACATGCCCAATGTCGTGGCAACGGTAGCACCGCAAGGCCATGGGTTGCAGCCGCTTCACCCTCGCTGCCACCCACCCCACCAATAGACGCCTAGCGTTGGCTACTTTATTCGCCGCTGCCGCCGGGCACCGCACCCAGATCGTGCCGAGCCCGGAAGCATCGACGCGTATCTCACCCGTCCGGACGTCTTCGGGCGGACATCCACCGGAACGGGCAATGGCCGCCACGACCTCAGCCGGAGCCGTCGAGTCGTCCAGCCCGTTGATTCGCAGTTCAGCGGTCTTCATCGGCCTGGACACCCGAACGTCCTCCGGGTTGAGGACCTCCCTCAGCTTGGTGGCCAGGACGTTCGCCCTTTCGCCGCTAGAGGCACCCGGCACCTCAAGCAGCCGCGCCCCCGTAACCGCATTCCTCAATCTGAGGCCGGACGGTATACCAAGGTCGGAGAACGGGACTTTGGCTTTTGCCTCCGCAAGGACCGCCTTATAGGAGACACCCCTTTCGACGGCTCCGGGCTGCAGCGTAATTACTACAGCCGCGGAGCGTGGGGCTCTGATCCTAGGCGGCCCCTGAGCCTTCTTGGGTGCTGGCGCCGGTGCTCCAGTGGTTACCGGTGGTGTTGGCGCCGTCTTCTTCTTACGGCGGCCCTTCTTGACGACCGTCGTCCAGGCCTCTGTGGTGGACCCGGGTGCGGTCACCGAGGGTGTGTTCACCGAGGGTGCGGCTGCCAGGGGCGCGGCCGTCCGGGAAGTGGTCGCGGGCGTGCTCCCCGCGGGCTTTTTGCCGGCAATGGTTGGTGTACCCGACATAGCGAGCTCCTCCTTCCTCCTCCTATCCGCAGCGAGTGGCGGCCGTAGAGTCTCTGCTGGGAGGAGCCTCGACTCCAAGCCCTGCAGACGGGCATTCAGCATACCCCCACACTGCAGCATGCAGATGCGAACGATCTTCTCGATCTCCGCATCCGCAGGTGCGGGGGTAGGGACCGACGACGGGGCCGACGACGCGGCCGGCGGTGTCTGGGCAGTGACGGAAGCGGAACCGGTGGCCGCAGGACGCACCTGTTGCCATTCCGCCCTCTGCGCAGCAAGCTCCCGCTTGAGGTCCTCGAGCTCAGATCTGAGACGGCTATTCTCCTCCCACAACTTCGCCGTCTCGTCTGAGCTTGTGCGACTAAGGAGGACCCCAACTGCCTCCTTAATGCCGTCAGCCGCCTCCTTCAGAGCGCGCGTGAACGTGCCCTTCAGGCTGCCAGATTTTGTGGCAACCTTCAGAACGACGTCTACGCCGTCCAGAACTTGGCGACTGAGCGCCACCGCCGACAGGCTCTCTCCGGCAGTCGCCTGAGCAGAGCGTCGCTCTCGGGCCAGTCGGGCCATCTCGCTGACCTCGTCAGCCGCCACCGCCTTCCGCTGCGCCCGCTTTGCGGCGTTCGCCTCCGCTCTATTGGCTTCCAGTAGAGATATAGTGGAGCCATCCCCAAGTTCTGCCACCGTGGGCTCGAGGACCACCTCCTTGGACCCCGAGTCACTCCCTCCGCTGGGTACTGGCGTGTCAGGGCGCTTAAGAAAGCGCCCCCGAAAGTCACGCGAAGTCGCAGACCTTCCAGCAGCTGCACGACCTCGCCCTCTCTTGCTCTTCGGCACTTTAGGCGCCGGAAGATTCTCCTCGCTAGAAGAGGACTCCGCGTGCTCCTCATCCTCTTTGCGTGCGTGCGTTCTCCAAAATTTGGAAGCACGCTCAACTCCCTCCCCTTTCGTCCGCGAGCGCTTTGAGCTTACGCTCGCCACGCTCGCCACACTAATCCTATCAGATGTGGTGTCAGAGTCTGGCACCACACCCACACCCATCTGCTCGACCAACACGATCGGCAATTTATTTTGTTTGTTTTTATTGTTATGATTTTCATTATCCATTTTATATCCCACGAGTAGATATAGGTACTATACGTCCACCGGGCAGAGCCTAGATACCCGGTAAGCCTACATACTACAGAGTGCGGCAGGTGCTCTGTAGGGGAAGCGCTCGCAACTGGACTCCCTCCAGCCATTCATCCTCTCACCGCGCTTCAAAGCTTAGGATTGGGTGGTTTTTTATCTTAGAGGTAGCCTTCCTCTGGGCCAGGCGATTAAGCCAAGCCCCCGGCGGCGGCATTAGACATGCCTCCGTTCGCTGTCCGGCCAACCCGACTCAGCGAACCCGCCGAAAGTTCTCTCGTTGAAGACCTCTCCACAACGAGAGAAACACGCACCGCTTTGGTGCGCCTGCACCGCAGCGGCATGGTCACGTCATATGTCGATCGACGATCGTCGATCGATCAAGAGCGACCCCATCCCGGTATCTCTCTTAGTCTGGTCTCTCACTTGGGCCTTTCCGGCATGAGTAACTCTACCGGCAGAGCCCCAAGATCATTGAGACGCGCAAGCCCCACCACGACGACAACGTGGAGACACATTCGGTGGGGAACCTAACCTAACCTAACCTAACCTAACCCAGTCTGGGTCCAACCGTGCCCGCGAACGCCACGTTTTTGTGAAGCTCCGCACTTAAAAATTCTTTAGAGTGGTATTTTTTAGTGATACAAAGTAGTGTCATATACACAGATATAGATAGACATAGATAACGCAAGAGCAACTACTTCGCGTGCCCAGCTTACGTACAATAATCGTAAGCTGCCACTTTCGCGCTCAGTCTGCATCGTTGTGCCACGCTAGACGGACGTCAGTAAAATAATTTAAAATGGTTAATTGCTCAGTTATACATTGTAAAAACTTTACAAATGTGAGGAGAAAAAATAAAGGAAACGATTCCTTCCATCGATAAGTCATTTTGTGATTAATATTATGCGTATTTAATAATCAATTATTTTTAATCTAATACTCTCTGTAATACCAAATTTGAGAAAAACATAGGTCATCAAACGTAAACTGAATATTCGTATTACATTGCGGCTTTTACTTGAAGCGGTTGATGCGACGTTTTGTTTTAACAAGTGATGAATATCGAAGCAAGTGATACTATCGTATATCGCATCGGTTTCGTAGTACAGGAGCTTTTATCATTTTTCTGTCAATTTTAGCGATTAGTGCTGTTCATCGTATGCAACACAAATCGATTCTCAAGAATCGATTTCGGAAACAGAGGAATGATTTTGTATTTTATAGGTAGTAATTATGTAGACAATTTTAATAAATTATCGTAACGTTTAGTGATTTTTTTAGTTTCCCACATGAACCCAATTTAAAAGAAAAATGGATTGAGGCGACGGGAAATAAAGATTGGTTCCCAACAAAGCATAGCACTATTTGTTAAATACATTTTGAGGAAGCATGCTTTGTTGAAAGGAAAAAGTAACGAATATTAACAAAAGCAGCATATCCGACTATTGATGTACTAAAGATCACAACTTTCTTTATCTTTTTGCTGTTGTAGCTCAAGTAATTTTGCATCCATTTTAATTTTATTATATCGTATTTTACTGGGTTTTCGTTTACCTTCTAAAATTTCTTCTCTGGTTTTTTTTTTGTTTCTGAAAGATAATCTACAGCAATTACAAGGAATAAGTAGTGAAATACTGACAATTTGAAGAAATTATAAATCCCTAACTGCCTACTAAGCAGATCAGAAATTTTTATTTTCCTCTGTTTATCTCATTCCTCTGTCTATCTCATTCCTCTGTATATCTCATTCCTCTGTCTATCTCATTCTTCTGTCTATATCATTACTATGTCACAAAATCGATTAATTAATCTATTTAAGCGATTCTCAATAATTCTTTACTGTACACGATTACTCAATAAATAGAGAAATGGTATAATAAAAAGGCGATCTTTATTCAAAATTGAGATGAAAAAGGGTAGAATCTCGTTGCTTTTGTAAACATTAGAACTAAATTGAATATAAGGTATTTCAATCGAATATTCACGTATTTATAATGGTAAACTTACTTGAAATTTTGGAAAAGGTATCCAAAAACGACGTGTGAACATCGACGGAACGCGCACGAGCACACAACCTCTCAATGCGAAGACTTTTAGTTAGCGTACTGCTGGCTGGGTGAGCGCTGGCGCTAGGCCCCCCCCCCCCACCTAGCGCCAGCGCTCACCCAGCCAGCAGTACGCTCGATCGACGTATCGATTTCAAAGATAATAAAATCGATTCAAAGACGCTGCCGCGTGCGGCGGATTTTATTTTCCCATCACTAAATAATGCTTGTGACGTCATAGTAGGTAGTCAAAAAATGGCACGCTTGGTTTTCATGCAGATCGTGATACTTGCGTTATCTATGTCTATCTATATCTGTGGTCATATATCAAACGACGTGTTTTGGTGCCGCGCAAGTGACAGTGAAAACCCCGTGAGCAGGAAAACTCCGGGAAAATAATTTTAAGCGAAAAACCGGAAAAATTGTGACTGAAATTTTTCGGAGCCCTATAACTCCGGAAAACGATCATTGAGCCCCAATTATTATTTGACCAAGTCACGGAGCTCAATAATACGCATCTAACGACACCTTGCCGGAAATTTTTTGACCCGGTGCTGACGAGAAAACTTAGAAAAACTAAAAACATAACCCCAAAATTAGACCACGTGGAACTGGAACTACACATTACTGAAAGCTGATTTTTTGGTACCCGAGAAGAAGGGCACGGACGAGGCGAACGACGCATCAAGTGGATTTTTATCCCCACTTGAAGAGGAAAAAACTTACATTGAAAATCAAAACTTTAGGCTCCTGTACTGAAGAATCTTCAGTGACGACCCACACTTTTTCAAGCGGATCCTGCTGCGCGCTCAATAGAAGACTAGAACTAGCTTAAGATTATAATTTTAGAGATTTTATTTTGGCTAATTATTAGAATTTTGTAATTTTTTCAGTTTATTGTAAAACTTGGTACTCAAAATCAACAAAAAATTCAAAATTTATTTTGCTTACAATACAGCTTTATTTGACATAAATTTTGGTATTTTTTTCAAATTTTTTGGTATAAAAATAACAAAGTTATTGAATTTTTGGTGATTTTTCTAAATTAAATGAAAACAAATAGTATTAAAATTATTTTGACAGCAGGATTAGCTTTTTATGACCTATTGTGACTTGTTTAAGTCCAAATTTGCCCCCAATAGCTCCAGGAACGAAGAAAATAGCAATTTTCGGCCATTTTGGTTTTTTAGGTTAACAAACTTAACAGCAATTATCTCCGGAGCCGTTGGGCGCAGAATACCCGGATTTTCATATTTACCAGCGGGATACACGCGAGAATTTTTGTATATTGTTTTCAGGAGTTTTCAGGACCTGAAATTTTTCAGCTCTGAAAACACTTTTGACAGATAGGGGAAGTTGAACCAGGTTCCTTATTCGAAACCGCGTCTCTCTGTGGCAAACGGTTGCGGAGATATAGCCACTCAAAGTTGGCATTTGACAGCTGGGCGGCCATCTTGGAAAACTTTGGCCCCACATAGCTCCGGACCCGGAGGTCGCAGAGACTTGCCGCTTTCAGACAGGTATTAGGGGAGACAACCCCTGTCCGAATTACCCAGTTTCAGGCGATTTGGCGCTGAAAAATTTCAGGAACCTGAAGACCAGTTTGCGCGTCGGAGCAGGACGAGCCAAGCCGAATAAGTCCAAACTTGGGCGTTCTGCGATCAGTGGGAGGGAAGTTGTACCGGGTTGAAATTTGACTTTGACAGCTCAAGAACTATCAAACCATTTTTCAATCTTGGATAGCTCCCGAACCGGGGGTTGTAGAAGGCTCGGGTTTTCTTTGGGGACGTTGGCTGGCCCTTCCCCACCCGACTAGCACATAGTCAGGAGTTTTTCAGGTGTCGGGATTTTTTGGCCTGAAAACTGTTTCAGTGGATGGGTCTCACCGAGCCTAGTGTGGAAAGCCCAAACACGGGGGTTTTTGAGCCGGTAGTTCCGGAGATAACCGCATGTAACCACTTTTCGGTTGCGAATCTGTCAAAAAACCGGAATTTTTGAGATTGAATAGCTCCGGAACCCTTCGGTGCGGTCTACGATTCCGCTGATCCGCAGTTTTGTATGTTGTATCTAATCAATAATGTACAACATGCAATTCAGAAAAACACGGTCATATCTCGGCGAAATAACAAAACTTACAACATAAAACCATGGATCACGACAGGGCTCATTCGCTGTATGAAAAATAGAGATAAACTGCACATGAAAGCTAAATCTAATCCAGATAATTTAATTTTGCAACTGTCATATAAACGGTATCGTAACTTTTGTAATAACCTTCTAAAAAAAGTTAAAAGTAACTACGATAAAATTGCACTCGAAAAAGCTGGTACAAATACTAAAAAAATCTGGAGTATTATTAAAAGCGTAACGTATAACTCAAAACAAAATCAGTCATCTTCAGGTTTATTACAAGCACACTCATCACAGTTAGCATCTGCCAATATTGCAAATAATTTCTTTGTTAATGTTGGTAAATGTTTGGCTGAAAAAGTTCAGGGCCAATCACAATATCTAACAAACACACCATTTACGTGTAGCACTATTTTATCATCTTTTGTATTGCTAGACACTGACGAGAATGAGGTAGAAACGATAATCATGAGTTTAAAGGACGACTGTGCAGTTGGCTGGGATAACATATCAAATAAAATTATTAAACAGTTCAGGCACATTTTGGGCCCGCCACTAACTTACATTTTCCAAAAATGTTTATCTACAGGTATTTTTCCCGAGTGCCTAAAAAAAGCTGTTGTTGTGCCTGTTTACAAATCAGGCAGTAAAGATCAAGTGACAAATTATAGACCTATTTCCTTGCTGCCTACTATGTCAAAAATATTAGAAAAAATTATGAATAAAAGGCTTTACAAATACTTGGAGGATAAATCGATTTTATCTAAACGGCAGTTTGGATTTAGGCCTAAAATGTCAACAGACGATGCCGTGCACCATCTGACTGACTATCTAGCACAAGAACTTGATAATGGTAACCACACAGTAGGAATCTTTCTGGACCTCGCCAAAGCTTTTGATACGGTTTCTATTCCTATTCTGTTGCACAAACTTGAAGCCATAGGTATCAGAGACACCCAGCTGAAACTATTTAAGAGCTATCTAGAAAACCGTACCCAATGTGTAAGAATTGGTAATGTTCTCAGCGATAGTCAAAAAAACACGTCCTTCGGAGTTCCCCAAGGAAGTATTCTAGGGCCTACATTATTTTTAGTATACATAAACGATCTTTGTAATCTAAATCTAGATCACGGCCAAATTGTTTCTTATGCTGACGATACCGCCCTTCTTTTTTCGGCTGACTCTGAAAAAAATGTCTACAAGTTTGCGCAACATGGATTCAATATTGTTAATAAATGGCTTCAACATAATTCACTAACACTAAATGCAGAAAAAACAAATTATATTAAGTTTTCGATGCGCAAGCAAACATCAACAAGCACTACCTCGTCATTATATGCTCATTATTGCACAGTTCCTACAGATAACCAATGTGTTTGTCCCAACATTAAAATGACAAATACTACAAAATACCTTGGCGTTATAATAGATGAAACACTTTCGTTCAAACAACATATACAAGCTTTAAATAATAGAATTCGCAAGTTGATATTTGTTTTTAAAAAGCTACGCTATATTGCTGACCCAAAACTAGTTAGACAAGTTTACTTTGCTCTATGTCAATCAATATTAACTTACTGTATTACCACATGGGGTGGAGCGGGTAAAACAATGTTACTAACCATCGAGAGAGCTCAAAGGGCGATTCTCAAAGTGTCTACTTTCCGCCCTTTCTTATTTCCTACTAACCTCCTATACAAAGCTTGTGAAGTATTAACAGTTCGACAGCTATTTATAATGGGTATTGTATTAAAACAACACACAGCTCTACCCTACAGCACTGCATATACTAATAAAAGACGTAAAGATATAGTTTGTCCACAAAATACAACAAAACATGCTTTTGTATCAAAATTTTATCTATACCTCGGTCCTCTTCTCTATAATAGACTAAACGCGAAAGCAAATATATATTCCATGAACCACGCAAATTGTAAGAGAATTCTCAAGGATGTTCTCCTAAGTATGTCCTACGAAGATACAGAGAATTTACTAACTGTGTTAAAATGAATTTATGTACTCTCACCTACGTTATGTATTTATTAAATTTAGAAACTAAGAGTTAAGCTACTCAACATTAATTAGTGATCTATTGTCTACCTGTTAATTATTTATTTATTTTATAAGTTTATTTTAGTTCTTCTCGCCTGAAACACAGGATTACCTAGTTCAGGCACGTAAGTCTTAGGATTATAATTTACACATAAGCAAAACTGTACACTTTTTATACCTTGTAATTTATTGAATAAAGATTATTATTATTATTGTTCTTTTTATACTTTTACGTATCTCGGCGTTGCGCCGGATTTATGGGGCAGTACGGGCCGAAGCCAAGTGCTACCCCTGGAAATTGGTTAAATTATGATGAGATGATGATGTGATCGGATTTTGTGACAGTGAGTGTGTTTGTCCATGAGACTGTGTTCGTGCGGTGGTTATTGTACTCGAGTGTGAGGTGGCGATTAGTGTATCGTTGTCATTTTGCAGAAATTTTCTGACAATCCTACAGGTATTTAGTATGGCAGCTTTCTGAAGAGTCTGGTATGTGTAGGCTGGTAAATCGAGTGTTTTTAAAGATTGATGGAGCTGTTTAGGTATTACACCTGTTGTTGACAAGACTATAGGAACTATGGTGACATTGCTAAGCCGCCACATTCTGCTAATTTCTATTTTCAGATCTATATATTTTGATAGTTTTTCTGCGATAGTATTCTGTAGATTGTGTGTATTAGGAACAGCTATGTCTATGATTTGTGCAGTTTTGTTATTTTTATCTAATAACGTGATGTCTGGTCTATTGTAGTGTGTTGTTTTGTCGGTGAGGATAGCTCGGTCAAAGTACAGCTTGTGAGTGGAGTTTTCGAGAACAGTTTCAGGTTGATATTTATAATAAGCTACAGGTGGTGTAGGAATTAATTTATATTTTATTGCTAATTTTTGGTGGATTATATTCGCTACCTGGTCATGTCTGTGTTTGTAATCAGTCTGGACTATTGCTTTACACGCACCCGTGATGTGTTGGATGGTTTCGGTGGAACTATTACATCGCCTACATCTGTCTATTGTTTGATGAAGTCGCATTATGTGTTTCTGGTAATTACGAGTTTCTATTACTTGATCCTGAATCGCTATCATGAACCCTTCTGTCTCAGGGAACAGTTCTCCACGCCTTAACCATTCGTTCGACGCTAACTTGTCGACGTTGGGTTGATTAAGGTCATGTCGATGTCTCCCATGCAGTGACTTTTGGGTCCATTCTGCTATTTTAGTTTGTCGGTCAGTCTGTTGTTCATTACTCTGGGCTATCTTGTCAAACATGTTTAAAGGGGTAAGTTTTTTATCATTGATCGCTATGGCTTTATGTAGAGTTGAAGTAAAACTTTTAGCATTAAAGTATGTTCTTAAAATAGTTATTTGCTTGTTATGTAGGTTAGTGATATCTATTATTCCCCTGCCACCTTCGTTCCTTGGCAGTGTGATCCTCTGAATACATGACCTAGGGTGGTGCCTTCTGTGTTTAGTCAAAGTGGTATTTATAATCCGTTGCAAATTTTTGAGTTCGGTCTTGTTCCAATTTATAATACCAAAAGAATAGGTAAGAATAGGGATGGCATAAGTGTTTATAGCTTTTACAGTGTTTCGAGCGTTTATTTGTGTATTACATATTGTTTTTAACCTGTGTTTAAATTGTTTAGTGAGTGTAGCTTTAATTTCCTTATGAAGAATCTGTTTAGCCTGTATGTAACCTAAATATTTGTAAGTACCGTTTTCGTCTAATGATTCTATCGTGTCACCTGTCTGCATGTGGTATGAATGTGAATAAGTTTTGCCCGCTCTGATTGAATTAATTTTACATTTGTCAATCCCAAACTCCATAGCGATATCATTTGAAAATTGTTCAGTAGCATCAGCTAGTTCATATAAGTCGTCTGGTGAGGAAGCGTACAATTTGATATCGTCCATATAGAGCAGGTGGTTTATTTTACAATTTTGCTGGTCAGTCAGTATGTCTGTCGTTGTATCACTATATTGAAGTTGATACCCGGGCTTTAAGGCATTGAGTTTATTTGAAAGCGGATTTAATGCGAGACAGAACCACAGTGGGCTGAGTGAGTCTCCTTGGAATATCCCTCGCTGGATCTTAATGTGTTCTGTTTCAACTATTCCTGTAGATGTATTCAAGTGTAATCGCGTCTGCCATTTGTCTATTATATTTCCTAAAAAGTTGATGAGTTGTGGATGAATCTTGTATAAATTTAAAACTTTGAGTAACCACGAGTGAGGTACTGAATCGTATGCTTTCTTATAATCAATATACATAGAACATAAATCTTTCTTAGTACGTTGGACATGTTTTAGTATAACTGCATCTATTGTCAACTGTTCTTTACAACCTTGACTGAACTTCCTGCATCCTTTCTGTTCTTCTGTTAGTATCTGTTGTGTTTCAAGGTGTTTGTATATAACGTGAGTAATGCATGATGTCAATATCTTATATAAGGTTTGCAGACATGTAATTGGCCTATATTTTGCTGGATTAGATGTGTCGTTAGGGTCTTTCGGAAGCATGTAAGTTTTGCCTTCTGTAATGTATGACGGAATAAATGTTGGGTTTTTTATAAAATCGTTAATATAGTTGTAGAGGTGTGGGTGTACGTGTGTAAATTTTTTGTACCAATAGTTGTGTATGTTATCAGAGCCTGGTGCTTTCCAATTGTGTATCTTTTTAAGGACATCGTGGAAAGTTTCTACCTCAACCTGATCAAAATTCATCGCTTCAACGTTTGTCTGATAGGCCTCCTCTTCTTTGATCCATTCTGCTTCATTATTATGACAGACTGGATTTTCCCAAATTCCAGCCCAGAATTGCTGCAACTCGTCTGTGGCCGGCCACGTTGTATGTGTGTTATTGCTCGGTGTAGTGTGGTTTGTTGTTGATGCTTTTAGTTTTCGGTAAAATAATTTTTCGTTATTCCTAAACTGGTTATTTTGTGTTTTACGGAGTGTGCATTTAGTGTATCTATCCAGTCTGCTTTTAACAACTGTTAGTTTCTGTTTAAGTGTGTCTAGAAAGTGTGTAAGGTGTGTGTTTGGCTCTTCATGTGATGTATGTGTTTTGTAGTCTCTTAATATTATGTTTACTTCTTTAATTAGTTTTCTGCTCCTATGGCCTTGCATGTAATGTGTTAATCTTCCGATTTTAGCTCTGATAACTTCTATTTTGTGGTCTAACCTTTTTTGCCATTTAGGCTTGCGATCTTGTTGGAGTCTACTTCTATGTTCAGGAGGTGACAGTGAAATTTTACTACCGTTGGCCTTAGCAGCTGTCCACGCAGCGCAGTATATTACGGTCTGAAGATGATTGAATTCTGTATCTTCGGTAACCTGTTCTGGTAAAATAACTTTGTTAATATAACTAACTATATTTGCTAACCGTTTTGATGACTTTTGCATGGGTATGTAACTCCTCTCTGTAGGATTGGTGTCTCTATAGTATTGTAGTGTTTCTAAAAATATTTCATCTATTTCAAGGTTTCTTTCATGGTTTGGGTGTACGGGGTGTTCTGACCCTATTTCATTGAAGTTATCTACTACCGTTTCTCCTCCTATTTCTGTCCTTTGAGACGTCTCTATATTTTCTATATTTAAATTTAGTGTATTTGTTGGTGGTTGTGAGTGTACATTTTCTGTATTTGATCTTATACTCGTAGTATCAGATTGCCAATGAAAAGAGTCCGTCTGAAGTAATTCGTTCTCTACTAATGTTTTTAGAATCTGGAGCCGTGTTTCTGAAATCATACCATTATTAATTATTACTCTTTTTTGGTCTGATATACGCTGTTCTGATAAATGTGACAAATGAGGGTAACATTCTATGAATTTTTCTTTTAAACTTTTCCGCCATACTGTCATATCAGTCTCCATTTTTGTTGCCCTAAAATAACATTTCATAAGTGTTTCATTGAGTTCGTTAGACCATTTCATCCTGCGTTTAGGTTCTGTTTGTGAGTGTGTTTGTGTGTTCGTTTGAAATGAAAGAACCTCCTGTGGTGTCTGTAGTTGTAAGTCATTATTGGGTGTTTGTAAACTATTTCTTACTTCTAGCCTAATTGAATCGAGTGTAGTGGAAGGTAACAACTTTCTGGACACTATTGCTCTCCTTTGATCTCCAATTCTTTGCTTGGAGACTTTCATGTTTGGGAATTTTTCTATGAATTGTTGATGTAATGATGATAAGTATGCATTTATGTCAGATTCCATGTTTGTGATGATAAGATAGGTACGCCAAATGAATTCGTTCATTTCTTTACTCCATTTCTTTCGCGTATTTTTTAAGACAGCAGTGGGTGACGGGTTATTGGCTATATTAGCCTCCGACACAACATCTACTGTCGTTGGTGATGATGTTAATGATGATCTTGATGAATGTGATAGATATGAAGGTGGTGATGATACGATTGATGAAAATATAGACCTCGGAGAGGCTGATGATGAAACCGGTGATGTATCATCATCTTCAGAAGGCATATTTGCCTGAATACTTTTTTTTGTTTTTGATCTTGTTATCATAATTATTCCCACGAGTAGCTAGGGACTAACAAAGTCGACCACAGCAGAGCCCTGCGTTCACTGTGGTAAGGGTAAGTAAAACTGGAGGTCCCCTATTATCCAGAGTTGGCACACTAGCGACTAACGCATTCCCCTAGCCATGCAGCCCTCGGCGTGTGCGACCTTGGCTTGGATTGTATCTCTCTTGGTCTGGCTCCCACCCTAGATCTGTGTCGGCAAAGTAAACTCTACCGACACAAACCTAGGGTTCATTGGAGCACGCAAGCCCCACCACGACGTCAACGTAGAGATACGACGGTGGGGCGTAGAGATACGACGGTGGGGTGTAGAGATACGACGGTGGGGCGTAGAGATACGACGGTGGGGTTATTATTATTATTATTATCTACCAACCCGCACTGGGCCCGCGAGGTATATTTCGGCCCAATCCCTCTCACAGAGAGGAGGCCTGTGTCCCAGCAGTGGGAACATGAATAGGCTGATTAAGTACCTAAAAATTTTGATTGTCCAACTAAATTTGAATATTTTTAAATCGCGATTAAAAAGGAGTGGAAAGGAGTGGTGCAGTTGCACCGAGTTTGGGGTCATCTGAAAGGGCTCGAGGAGAGCTTTCCATTGAATATACAAAATTAACTCTACATAGAGCTCCAAAATATTTTGCTCTATATAGGCGGGTTTTGACACCTGGAAGCGAAATTTTTTATTTATTTAAATTCGATTGACTTGTTCTATTGAACTAGAGGACTGACCGCGAATTTGAACGTAGAGAAAACATTGAGAGTTTTATTTTTATTTTTACTAGGGATCACTACGATCTTAAACGCACTCTTATTACTTTTTATATACACCTTTACACTTTTATTTACATCAATTTATAATTTATTGACGCATACCTCCAATATGGTCATCGGAATTAGGACCCCACCAAAGAAGGCGGATGGTGAAAAATCACCGCCAAAACCCAGAACGTCACCTCCAAGTGTTCGACGCAGCGTCGGGGAATGGGAAGCAGCTAAGAACACAAGCACAAATCCTACACCCCCCCTAACCACTAAGACGATGCAGGCTGGCCCTGCTAACATAGGACAAAAACCTCCAGAGTCGCAGGAGGCAAAAACCCTTCCAATGCGCACCAAACAATTAGTGATGCATACGCCGCCAAAGCTACAATATGCGGACCGTTCGCAAGAAGCTAGAGCCTGCTTGAACAAAGCCAAAATGCACTTGAGCAGTTCAAAGAACCTGAAGACGGAAATAAAAAACGGCCTAGTTGAAGCACTGGACCGGCTGTTTCAGCTAGTTAAGGATGCTGAAAAACAGGCCATAATAAAAAAGTCTGATGGGGTGAGGGGAAATACGGAGACCGAACACCCATTGTACCAGTTATAAAGAAATCTGTTGAAATACGTATCTGCGGAGATTATAAGGTCACTATTAATCCAAAGTTGATTCGCGACCCGTATCCCATGCCACGAATCGAGGAGTTATTTGCTGCACTAAGCGGCGGCGAGCTGTATTCAAAAATCGACCTAACCAATGCGTACCAACAATTATTTTTGGATGAGAATTCGCGTACTTGTAGTGCAATAACAACGCATATAGGCACTTTTATTTACCTTCGTACTCCTTTCGGTTTGACATGCATTCCCGAAAAATTCCAAAAGTTTATGGAAGAAACACTAAGGGGCTTGAAGGGCACTGCAGTGTTTTTCAATGACGTGGCGATCACAGGCGTCTCCAGGTCAGAACATATTGCTAATTTAAGGACGGTGTTGTCTCGCTTACGTCAGGTCGGTTTGCGGATTAAACTAAAGAAGTGTAGCTTTATGAAAGAAAGCATTACTTATTTAGGTTTTATTATCGATAAGCTGGGTTTGCATCCAGACCCAAACAAAATAAAAGCGATCGTGGATGCACCACCACCAGCAGATTTGACTGCTTAGATCATTCCTCGGTATGATAAATTATTACGCCAAGTTCATACCGCATCTGAGTACTATTTTACATCCTTTACATAGTTTATTGCGGAAACAAAGTGTTTGGGTTTGGTCAGCAGATTGTGTAAAGGCATTCCAGGATGTGAAAGCGGCTATTCTTAGTAGCAAGGTGTTGGTGCACTATAATCCAAAACTACCATTAGTACTAGCCGTGGATAGCAGTTCATATGGTATCGGCAGCATACTGTCGCATCGTTTTCCAAACGGCGACGAGCGCCCGATTTGTTTCGGTATCATACTTAAATTATGTCGAGGAATCAATCCCAATCAGTGCAAAAGAGGTGGCTTCATGAACACAGAAAGACAGCGTTTTAAATAAAAAACTTTTTACAAAAAAAGAACAACCGACTTCCAAAAAAGACACTACAAAGTCAAAAATAACTTTAATTTCGGAAGTCGGTGTATTTGGTTTTGAACTTTCGTTTTTTGCCACCGACTTCCGAAATTAAAGTTATTTTTGACTTTGTAGTGTCTTTTTTGGAAGTCGGTTGTTCTTTTTTTGTAAAAAGTTTTTATTTTGCACTTTTTACTTGTGGTACCTACCCCATACAAATTCGAATACCACTAACCTGCTAAAATAACAGTGATTGGAAGTTATCATTATATCATCTATATAAACTAAGTGGGAAAAATACGTATTATTGAAGCTAACTCAAAAACTATCCAAGTAAAGTTAATAAAATTAATATGGGACCACCTCGGGAGCATACCCTTTCAAACAAAAAAACAATTTTCAAAATCGGTCCATAATTGACGGAGAAATCGCGTAACAAACATACAAAAAAAAAAAAAAAAAAAAAAAAAAAAAAAAAAAAAAAAAAAAACATACAGACGAATTGAGAACCTCCTCCTTTTGGAAGTCGGTTAAAAATAAAAGAATATCTTATCACTGACTGGCCAACAAAAATAACAGCCGAGTTAGAAAAACCTTATTACAACCGGAAAGATAATTTAGTGTTGGATCGTGGTTGTATTTTATATAATCATCGGGTAATCGTGCCGGAGCCATTGAGAAAACCAGTTCTATCTGAATTACATGAAGGGCATTTAGGGGTAGTTAAAATGAAAAATATCGACAACTTACTGCCAGTGTCCAGTTCAAACGTCATCGCCTTACCGTTCACTTTTACACACACATTGTATGGCCGATCACTGTTATTACACACATTTAGATTATATATATCTGAGTTCTATCCATATAATCCCCCTGACGACCGCATCTCACCCTGACGGGGATTTCGTTTACACATAACTTTAAGATGGCCTTTTTGCCTACACACATCACATGAATAATTTTTAAAACGACACACGACTGCTCGATGTCCCTTTCTACACCGCCAACAAGGCTGTTGCGGCGCGCCCTGGGGCCCTATTATGAACTCTTATTTCCAGGCAGTTTACGGCGTAAACAGAACTGCCTTGCAATTTCGTATTATGAACGCGTCAAACAAGCCAGTCAGTGGTCACGTGACACCCGGGCCGACTTCTGCCCGAATATTGTCTGGAAATACCGTATTACGAGCGTCCGTTTGACATTTCTTGACGTATTAAAAGTAACCTCACAATCCATTCAATTTACGCTGCTTCAGAGGAACTTTTATTGAATTGTTTTGGAGTTATTTGGAGAAATTGTTCGAGTGACATATCATATTATATTGAATTATCATGTGTGACGAATATGAACTGTTTGAATTCCTGGAAAGTGACGTTTCAAATCAAAATGATGAATCAAGGAACAAAAGAAGACGTGTTCGTAACATTGAGGTATTATTGTACTAATACCTCAATGGTTCGTAATCAATCTATTAATGCGTTCGACATGGATGATGTGCAGTTCATTCAACGTTATCGACTTAGCAAAGAGTTGGTACTGAATCTCTGTGAGGAGCTGAGACCTATGTTATTTCTAAAGCAAAGTGTTGCTTAGACGATGGTTTATTAAAGACTAAAGTTTTAAAATACTTACAATATTCTTATTCTTAATAGTGTACTTATCGCTATGGTGAAATTTAACATACGGCCTAAGAATCTGTAGACTTAACAATATAAATCAATGTCAAATGTTAGTTAGTATTTATCGCGTGAGAGCGACCATCCGCAGCGCACCTAATATAAACAAAATATAAGTACCTAATAGCTAAGAAATGTACATGCTAACTATAACTATGTATTAAACAAACAATACGATATTGTTTTTAGTTTTGTGAGACAATAGGTACTTCTGTGAAAGTGTCGAATTTCCCACTGAACTAGGGTTGTCAACATTAAAAATAAGCTAAAAAAAAAATATAGTACACTTAGTAAAAATATAGTACCTATTTTATGGAAAATACAAAACATTTACAAAGATATATTTTTTACTTATTTTTATATAAAAACTACATCTTTAGGCACCACTGCATAAAAAAAATGCGGCGTTAGTAGCGAGTTAGTAGGTAAAGAACTTGACGCATTTTCGTTATCGTTGCCAGTTTCAGACTTCAACTTCTCAAAAGAAAGAACAACATCAAATTGATAATAATTGGTATAATTACCAATATCCCATAACAAAATTCTATCAGAACAAAAATTCGTTTGATGTTGTCAATTTGACATTATTGGCAAGTTCGGAACGCAATGACAGATGAGTTCGGTTATACATAAGTAATTCAAAAGTTAACGTAAAGGCGCGTTCATGATTTTTTTAAATGAAAGATTTGTTTGCTAGATTTCGGTGTTGAAAATATTGTATTTTTGCGTACTATAAATATTTCTTCAACAGATAAAGTACGCAGACCCGAAATATAATACAATACTATAAATGATAGTACGGTTGGCAACCCTACACTGAACTCCAAGGTCTCCAAGAGCGGTACGTTCGGAAACGTTGTTGTTAAACGAATGTCGTGTTACATATAAATTACAAACACTGAAAATTAAAATATGATTAAATAAATAGTACAATATACATTGCGTTCATATTTTCACCTACTTTTAGTAACTAGAAATATTATATTTATTATTTTATCATAAAATACATGATTGAAATAAACCGTAACTTACCGATAATGTGTTTTTGAACGTTACGGCAGTGAATTACAAGCCAGCCATAGACAAACTAGCCAGCGGGAAGTCGGTCAGAATTACGAATGTCATAATACGAAATTTAACCAGCCAGGGAAATGAACTGCCTGGAACATGCCTGGTTTTTTTAAAGTTCGTAATAGGCCCCCTGTGCTACGTTCGCGGGCGCGGCCGGGGCGCGTGTAAGATTACTCATTTTTACAGGAGAATATTTAATTGTATTGATCACATGATTGATTGTTTACAACAAGAAATCACAGTATGAATGTCAGCTGTCAGAATGATAGATGACATTGACTTAAGGAAGCGTTCCATTTCAACAATATTTCAATAAACGTAAATTAATGTTTAGTGAATAGAAATATTGTAATATTTGATTTGCATTTCTATAATTGATATTAATTCATAGACAGATTAATTATGTATAAAAATGGTTTTTCAAATAACTGAAAAAGCTGTCTTACAAACAACGATTCTAGAGTTTTCGAACAAGTCATGATTTGTGGTTCTATGAAGATCAAAATAAATGTTTATTTAACTTAGCAGTACAATATATGATTATAATTGAATAAGTAATAATTAATATGATACTAATAATATTTATCACGATTATATAATGCAATTTTAAAGTAATTTGGTGTTTCAAACGATTTTCAGAACATCCAGTTGATGTTATTATACTATGATATTTTACATAAAGATTACAAATAAATACATACTAAATTGCTAAATAATCTTATTAAGTTTTAAGATAGTTCCACTACATAAGATTAGTTAATTATTACTTCTGTTAGAAGATATTTAAAATGTATCTATGACCATCTGGATTGGTCTAAAATGGCGGCAATGTTAGATGTACTTGAGTAATATTGGAAACTGGGACCCTTTTTGATACAACTGTTGTGAAAGATGGACTACCAGGTTCACGTAAGTTAATTAATATTATATCTTGATTATTGCTGATTTCTATGTTTTTCTGTATATGTGATATATTATGTCCTAATACAATGTGTTAAATCGTATTAAGGAATATTCATGTTCTGTTGATACATTGCTATAACTTTGAGAGACTATTTCTCAAATGTCCAAGAGATTAATGTGATAACGATGATTTGTGCTAATGTAACAAATGTACTGATAAAATACTTTAAAACAAGCTACCACAGAGTTTGTTGTCCTTCTTCTCTGTGATGACCTAGTTTTGGAACGGACAACTAGCTTTCTCATTAACGATACCTATTTATTGACAAGCCTAATTGAAATAAATGCCTAGTCTTGTCTTTCTGTGCTTTACTTCATAAAATCCTTTCCTTATACACCATATTCATGAAGTACCTACATACATAATTAAATAATTAGTAGGTCCTGACACTCAAACTTAATAGATAAGTGGATATCAATGCCTATAAATGTTCTAACACGCGCGTTCCTTCGATGCCGCTGCCACTGCTGCCGGTCGCAGCGCGCGCCGTGCCTCGTCCCGTCGCGAGCCGGTGCATCGGCTCGAGCGCTCCGGAACTCGTCGACGTTGCAGACGCTGCTCCGCTGCACGTGCCGCTCGCTTGAGCGTGCCGGTCAGCCGCTTCGAGTGCGAAGGCCAACTCCACGGCCCTCTTGTACGTCAATGTCGGCTCGGCGAATAGCCGCGATCTCATGTCATCGCTCACCAGACCAGACACGAATTGGTCTCGTAGGTTTTCTTCGAGACCACTTTTAAAGTTGCACGTGCTGGCTGGCAAATGGCGGCGAAAGTCTGAGCGATTATTTGCAAGTCCTCAAGCATTTGCTTGAGGACTTGCAAATAATCGCTCAGACTTTCGCCGCCATTTTGACGCCTCGTTCTAAATATATGCCGCTCAGCTATCTCTGAGCGCTTTGGTTCGAGATGGTCGCCAATAGTGTTGCCCAAATGCAAGACCAAGACGAGACTTAGCTAGTCTTGGTATTGGTCTTGCGTCAATACACCTGGTCTTGGTCTTGGTCTTGGTATTGCGCTCTCAGTCTTGGTCTTGGTCTTGGTCTTGCAGCAAGAGTCTCGCAAGTCTTGCAATTACCTATTAGCCTATTGCTATTTATTAAAGATCTTCAAGGTCATTTCATTTTATCCTCCTGTGCCAACCCTACCAAAATAGGTAACCATTTTGTATGCCTCTGTCCGTACTCTGTGGCGCGCGGTGGCAATCAAACAGTGTCAAATGCTGTGATACACTTGTCGCAGTCTTTGATTAAGCAGCGTCTTTGTCGGTAAAATATCAAATAAGTAGGTACATAAACACTGACCGACCATTGGTTTATTCGCGTAACGTAATTTAGAGATAGACCATACCATAATACCTCGTTAACATTCAGCCATTGCCATTCGTGTTGCCGGAAATATTTCCCTAAATATTGATGTGGCAACGTCAAGGGAAATGTGTGTTTACATTGCCGCTTCACATGTCTTTCAAAGATTCAACACAAACACGCATTCCCATTCGCGTTACCGGCTCTTTGATCAAAAAACCGCCAATTTGGACCCGCCCAAATATCAGTTTGACTTAACTGCGAGACGCAAGAGTCTCGCAGGCTTAGTCTTGTTCTTGCTTAAATCTTGCAGGGTCAGTCTTGGTCTTGGTCTTGCTAAAATAAGTCGGTCTTGGTCTTGGTCTTGGTCTTGCGAAAATGCAAGAACAAGACCAAGACTGCAAGACCAAGACCGATTTTGGGCAACACTAGTCGCCAACTATGTTCACTAACTCTTGAAAACTTTTGGTCTCCGGATTGTCTGGCGCACAAAGATCACTCATCAGATCATAAGTGGCTTCACCCACTAATGTGACTAACGTAGCCACTCGTAATTCTGGTTTGATCTCGTTGAACGCCATAAATTGTTCCACGCGTCGAATGTATGCCAACTACTTTTTGCTCGATAAATCGAATTGTTCTATTTTTCCGATCGGCATTTTATTGTCACTTCACAATAACACTATACACAAACTATTAGAGGTAATTTTGCTTAGTTTTACTCGTCGCCAGTAGTATTTAAGAATATTTTCGGGAGCGTACTCAATGAAACATCAAGTCAACGAACCAACTGTTTATTTGCGGCCTACCCGCAACTTATAATATTAGACAGATACCACAAGAGGAACAATGTTTTTTCTCTTTCTTATACTCTAAAGACTTGTGCGACGTGTTCGAAGCGTAGGCAAGCTACTACATGGTCAAGATTTAAATCTCGAAGACGAAGACAAGATAATTTATGTTCAATTATGATATGATGAAAGGCTCCAATTTGGTAAGTGTTGTAGTTATAAATTAGAGACCTTTCTTATTTAGTAATTGTTACATCACTACCTATATTACTAAACGTAGTTCACTAGTAGCGCAATTATAAACTCTGTAGTTTGTGGTAATCTCTCAAGTAAATGAATGTTACAAATTATTTTAACTTGCTTTATTTAATAATTATATTAAGACCATCATTAAAACTAACAGTGAAAGAAAAAAGAAAATAATGAAAGAAAAGAAAATAGAGAGAAAAAAGATATCCACATAGTCCTCACATTTACAATAATTCAAATAATTTATAATACTTTACAAAGTAATCATGTCATTTTGTATGTAATATTCAACATATTGTCAATGTTTATATAAAACTGGTATAATTTGATGATTTTACTGAATAATTATAATGTAAAGTTTCAAGGTTTTATTACAAGGTTTAGCAGAGCGAGCAGCTCAATCCCATGCTTTTTTATCTTCTAAATAATCGGAAATTTTATAGTACCCTTTTTACAAAGTTGAGTTTGATGAAAAAAAACCATTAGCTTCAATGCGGAATATATTCGTGAGTCTAGTTGTTACATAAACGAAAAACAAACGTTAGGTTGATAGGTATACAATAATTAGTGCACATGTTGTACTTACGTAATTAAGTCATGCCGCAGTTGATTATTGACTTACAAAACAATAGAGAAACGATAAATATTTGATCGGTTCGACCATCAACTTCTGGAAACGGCAGGGTACCGTATAATTTTCTGCTTTGCAACTGTCACAGTTGCAAAATAATCGTCGTCCTAGAGCCAATTACTGCGGAGGAATATGAATGCTTAATAAAGCAATTATGCAGAAGGAATTTAGTATATAAACTGATAAATTCACAGGTGAAAGTTACTGTATCAATAAAATTCGTATCTATTCAATCAGCATTATATCATCAGCATACTATTATTATTTTGCATTTCAATCAGTTTCCCAAAGTTTGAGCAATGTAAGTTTTAAAGATGGCGTGGTAATGTGTGTTACAGTATTTCCGTTGGTACGAGTAATTTAGTGCTTTGAAATCGAGCACTAGACTGTCACACGACAAGCAGGTTCCTTTTCACTCTCATTGAATGACATCGTATTGTTATTGTCAATAAATTTTTGAAATTGCAAACAGCTGGTCCTCCCGGAGGGTCCGTCCGGAGGGTCTGTCTGTCTGTCCAGGGCTTAGCTCTTAGTCTTAGAACTAGAAAGTTGTAATTTGGCATGGATAAAGATATTATTCACGCCAGCATAAACGTAGAATATAATCATGAAATCAATTTTTTCAAAAAGGAGGAGGTTCTCAATTTGACTGTATGTTATTAAGCTATTGCATAGCTTCTATCGCGGGCCTTGAGCGTGGAGACCTAATCCAGAAATTTCGTAACGAAAATACTACCTAAGAAAGAGTGTTTTTTTGTATTGAAAATTATGTTTAACTGCTTGACAACAAAGTTCAAATTTACTTAAACGAATGATACGAGAGTGTTGTATTGAAAAAAAAAGACGTGTGGCACTCGGGGACTGCCCCGGCGAAGCTATTGCATAGCATTTTTTATCAACTTACGCAATTGTAAAATATTAACCCGAATACAAGAAATAGCAATGATGACATTGACAGGAACTGTTATTCACATTTATAGTTTTTAAAACTTGACACAACGTAATGGGAACATCAAACTAATAAAAAGGATAGTCAAGGATCATTCGTCTAAGTAAATTTGAACTTTATTGTCAAACAGTTAAACATAATTTTCAATACAACACTCTCGTATCATTCGTCTAAGTAAATTTGAACTTTGTTGTCAAACAGTTAAACATAATTTTCAATACAACACTCTCGTATCATTCGTTTAAGTAAATTTGAACTTTGTTGTCAAGCAGTTAAACATAATTTTCAATACAACACTCTCGTATCATTCGTTTAAGTAAATTTGAACTTTGTTGTCAAGCAGTTAAACATAATTTTCAATACAAAACACTCTTTTCTTAGGTAGTATTTTCGTTACGAAATTTCTGGATTAGGTCTCCACGCTCAAGGCCCGCGATAGAAGCTATGCAATAGCTTAATTATGTTTAACTGTTTGACAACAAAGTTCAAATTTACTTAGACTAATGATACGAGCTAGTGTTGTATTGAAAATTATGTTTAACTGTTTGACAATAAAGTTCAAAACTTAGACGAATGATCCTTGACTATTAATAGTTAAATTAAAACCTTTTTATTAGTTTGATGTTCCCATTACGTTGTGTCAAGTTTTAAAAACTATAAATGTGAATAACAGTTCCTGTCAATGTCATCATTGCTATTTCTTGTATTCGGGTTAAAATTTTACAATTGCGTAAGTTGATAAAAAATGCTATGCAATAGCTTCGCTGGGGCAGTCCCCGAGTGCCACACGTCTTTTTTTTTATTTCTTGTATGTTTGTTACGCGATGGTGATATTGGGCCCAAAACCCAAAGTGCCAGCTAGCGAAAAAAAATGTGTTGCCCTGGTCGGGGACGTCCTCCTTATCATTTTTTAATACGAATCGGCTCCGAATCTCTACGACCATTCTTTCCGCTGTTTTTAAAGTTGAAAAATCTACTCACTACCACTTTGTGGTACTACCACTTTATACTATCACTTTGTGGTGTCTAAACCACTTTGGAATTCAGGGATCCGTTTGAGAAATATTAAGCTTGAAAGTACTAATTTTTGTTAGAGTCAAGTGTGTGCCAGCTAAAGGGTTGGTTTTGAATATGTGACAAAATTCACGGCATATTATCGAAATCAAAAAGAAAACTATCACAGCTAAGGAGGCTCTACAAGTTAACGAGAAATGATAAACCAATTTATATTAGGAGTTGAAAAAACGTGTTCTCACGGACGGAGCACATGTTTTTCAAGTAGGTACAATGTTAAGTTTGTTCTTGGGATAAATTCATCCCAACTACCGAACCCTTCATTGTGCGTGGTCCGACACGTACTTGGCCGGTTCTTAAGAGACAGATACATGCCAGTGACCTTGAGTGGTTAGCTTGCGTGTTCTGTACTGAGATCACGCAACGCGTCGTACATCCAACCAGTAATAGAACTCGCGCATCAAGGAGCGCTGTCACCAATTTGACGCATTAATTTCTTATACAAAAAACAGAAGGTATTTTAATACAATTCGTAGACTAAAAGATTATTATTTTAATTATCCTTAAAATGGTGAAGGTTTCAGAATAATACGCTTGACAGCTTTTGAGTAATTATTAGTTTTTTATCCGCGTTAGAAACAACTTTACAAATTAATTTCATTATGTAATGTAAACATAACCTAAAATATTCGTAGATTAAATTATTAAGAAAATGCTCTAATTTAACATATATTTTTTCCAAATCATTAACACCACTCATTTAGACGTAATTTCCGGTATAAAATCATTAAAAGTAGCTTGTCGTCGCCTTAAATAATGAGCTAGGAACATTAAACAATATTTTAAGTACGCTATTTATAAAGTGATTCATAATGCTTCAATATCCAGTGCAAGTAATGTGATGTGCTCAGGTCGGTGTGCGCGCTGAGTGTGGCGCCGCACCTCCGCTACCTGCGTGGCGTGGGCTTCTGCCGCGCGGCCGCGCGAGATCCGGCGCCGGCCTCCTGTCTGCCACGCGCCTACCACGTGTTCGCACTCGCCACCACCTCCACCTACGTACTGCTGCAGCTTATATATGCTTACCAGGCCAGTTAATTAGTAAATCGTGCCCTGACCATTGATTTATTAAAAGCGGTAGATACGGGACTTAGTAACAGCGCCTGGTCCTATCAAACTACGTGATTCCCCGTAGTCGGCACTGGTCGGCACTCAGTCGCGCACGGCATATCGTTGATCAAACAGCTCCATAATTACAGTTTTTTTGTGATAAATACGCATCAAAATGACTTCTTGTGCAGCTAAACAGTGTTTTGATAATACAAGAACAATAAGACACGGGATTACTTACCACTCGTAACTTGTACAGCCAAAAATGCTAATTTGTTGTAAGTTATAATAATATTTCATGTTTGCTTCGTCATGTTTGTGAGAGCGAGATAGATATTGAAACATGCGTGAGAGACACGCTACGCATAAAACGCGACGCAGAGCATTTGATGCGCGAGTTGCGAGACTTATTGCGATTTTGCTTACACGATAGCGTCGTCTGTTATCTCTGTTCTTGTCTATCGGTAACTGTAGGATTGCGACTGTGATGTGTGAGTTTTGGTGCATGTAGTCGTGCGCCGAGCCCAGGTTTTCTGATTTCAATGTTAGCGCGTAACATATCTTCCTCCTTTTAATATATCAATGGCCCTGACATTGTTTTTGTTCATATTTTACTTTTTCAATTTAATTCTAAATCTTTAATTCAATGAAGCTCATCTAGGGTTAGTAACATTGTATTTCAAACTGTTAGTAAACAAGAATGGCATTTTGACATAAACATAATAATGTCATCCTATTATTGTCACACTGAAGGGGAAAAGCTTCTTCTAATAGAGACAAGGAAAGTCGGTTGATGACTACACTTACCTAATTGCTTATAGCGGATTAGCGATCTAGACACGCGGCCGCGTGTCAAGCCAAGTACTGGAGAGGCAGCAGCAGTGTGTAATATTACACGAACCATTTGGAGCTACTTTTGACCCCTTAATAACTCAAAATCTATTTAACATAAACAGATGAAATTTGGTATATTTATTAAAACCCCTTAGATTAACTAGAACCCCAAAATTTCGTAAATACAGCTTAAACGGTTATTGACATATTCACGTCTAAAAATCGGTATTTTTATCACTGACTGACATAGCTAGTGACATTTACATACATAACATATACATGGTCATCAAAAACCTAACCCACTTCTAGATTACCTAGAAAGTTGAAATGACCTAGATATTTCAAATCGTAAAATAAAACAGTTTTTTTTTTACGATTTGAAATATCTTCGGTCGAATTTTACTAATACCTAGCGGTTTTTCATATTATAATAGCAACTAAACTCTTCTTTTCGCAGGAAAATCGGTTCCTTGATGTCAAGTCAAAGTCAAAGTCAAAGTCAAACTCAGAGTCAAAGTCAAAGTCAAAGTCCAAGTCAAAGTCAAAGTCATAGTCAAAGTCATGGTTAAAGCCAAAGTCAAAGTCAAAGTCATGGTCAAAGTCAAAGTCATGAATGTTGTTTATATATCAGCTAAATACGTCAGATGTGTCTGCTCTATTTGTGTACTGTAAGACCTTTTTATACCATGTTTTACGCAAATAAATATATTATGATTTCTGTTATTCCATTTAAATACATATTATTTACATTTTTAAATATTTCTTAAAAAACAGATATAAAAAAACATTTAAAAATATAAAAAATAGTCGCCCATCGGCATCAGGAACAGGGTCCAAGATGCCGGTGGTCAGGGCTCTAAAGAGAGGAACCTCCTCACTATGCGTGCCGTGTCTAGGAGTACTGCTTTTTGAATCAATCCCTTGACCCCGCCGCGCAATGAGAGCCTCCTGAGGTGTTGGTCGAGGCTCTCCGCTATTAGGCCATTAACCGTAACGATTATCGGTACAATGATTGCAGAGTCCACGTCCCACATGTCGACAACCTCGTGTGCTAAGTCAAGATACTTGATTTTTTTTTCTTTCTCAGCTTTCACGAGATTCTCGTCATGAGGGACAGCGATATCAACAATCATAGCACGGCGCTCTTGTCGATCTATCACCACAATATCAGGTTTATTGGCTACAATAGTCCTGTCAGTGATGATAGATCGATCCCAATACAATGTGGCCTGACCATTCTCGAGAACTGGGTTGGGCACATACCTGTAGTATGGTACTTCTGACTCCACAAGATTGTATTGCAAGGCAATATTATGATCCTTTATTTCATTTATATACATATAGTTTACATTTTTAAATATTTTTATAAAAACAAAATAATACAAAAACATTTAAAAATATAAAAAATAGTAGCCCACCGGTATCGGGAACAGGTTATATTATGATCTCTTTTATTTCATTTTAATACATATAAATTACATTTTTAAATATTACTTAAAAAAAAGATATAAAAAACATTTAAAAATATAAAAAATAGTCGCCCATCGGCATCAGGAACAGGGTCCAAGCTGCCGGTGGTCAGGGCTCTAGAGAGAGGAACCTCCTCACTATGCGTGCCGTGTCTAGGAGTACTGCTTTCTGAATCAAGCCCTTGACCCAGCCGCGCAATGAGAGCCTCCTGAGGTGTTGGTCGAGGCTCTCCGCTATTAGGCCATTAACCGTTACGATTATCGGTACAATGATTGCAGAGTCCACGTCCCACATGTCGACAACCTCGTGTGCTAAGTCAAGATACTTGATTTTTTTATCTTTCTCAGCTTTCACGAGATTCTCGTCATGAGGGACAGCAATATCAACAATCATTGCACGGCGTTCTCGTCGATCTATCACCACAATATCAGGCTTATTAGCTACAATAGTCCTGTCAGTGATGATAGATCGATCCCAATACAATGTGGCCTGACCATTCTCGAGAACTGGGTCGGGCACATACCTGTAGTATGGTACTTCTGACTCCACAAGGTTGTATTGCAAGGCAAGTTGCTGGTGGATAATCCTAGCTACTAGATTGTGTCTGTGCAAGTACTCGCCGTTAGCAAGACGAGAACAACCGGAAACAATATGTCGGATTGATTCACCGGGACGGTGGCATGCCCGACAAATGTCAACCGTACCATCCTTGACAATGTATTTCCGATAATTATTCGTCATGATAACTTCATCCATAATCGCACAGACAAAACCTTCGGTTTCTCCGAAGAGGTCACCGAAGCGCAGCCAGGATATAGACGCCAAAAAGTCTACGTCAGGCCCATGGAGGGCCCGGAAAAAGCGTCCGTGAAGCTCTTTGCCTTGCCATACTTCCTTACGATCGTTAGTATCCAGTACTGCAGGTTTGCGCCAGTTCTCTTTCGCCAAGGAGAGCGGGGTGAGGCCCTTGTCCACTGCGACCACATCTCGGTGCATCCCCACGTCAGTTTGAAGGAAATATTCCCTGAGACTGTAAATCTCGCGGTTGTGGAGGGTTTTGGCATTCAAGAAACCTCGACCCCCACACTTCCGCGGGATGTACAGTCTCATCACTGATGACCGTGGGTGATGCATCCGATTTGCTGTCAGCAATGTACGGACCTTCCTATCCAGAGCGTCAAGTTCCGTCTGAGTCCATTTGAGTATGCCGAAAGAGTATGTGTATTACTAGAGTATTAGTAGAGTATGTGTATTACTTTTTTTTCTTGTAATATATTATCTGGTGTACAATAAAGTATATATAAATAAATAAATAAATAAATAAAGAGTACATCAAAACCGACATGACCCAACCGTTGAAGGCGCGCACCTTGTTTCCGCCTGATAAAAGACTATTTAGTACCTTATTCAGGCGGCCAAAGAAACGCTCCCTCAACGATTGTTTCATGTCGGCAACATTGATGCCTAATGCTTCCGACATACCCAAATACTTGTAGGTTTCAGTTGAGGAGAGGGATCTAAGGTGTATGGAATCCGAGAGTTGGGTTCCCACGGATTCCATAATCCCTCCTCGCTTTACATGCATGACTGCACATTTGTCCACACCAAATTCCATCCTGATGGCGCTACTGAACGTTTCTGTTACCTTCAGTAGCTCCATCAGTCGCAAATTGTTGGGGGCAAAGAGTTATTATGATTTTTTCCTTTATTTCATTTATATACATATTATTTACATTTTTAAATATTTTTATAAAAACAAAATAAAATAAAAACATTTAAAAATATAAAAAATAGTAGCCCACCGGTATCGGGAACAGGGTCCAAGCTACCGGTGGTCAGGGCTCCTGAGAGAGGAATCTCCTAACCATACGCGCCGTGTCCAGAAGTACTGCTTTCTGGATCAAGCCCTTGATCCAGCTGCCTAACGAGAGCCTCCTAAGGTGTTGGTCGAGGCTCTTGGCTATTATGCCATTGGCCGTCACGACTATCGGCACAATGACTGCTGTATCCACATCCCACATGTCGACAACCTCGTGAGCCAGATCAAGATACTTATTATGATTATTTATTTATATGTGTCTACATATCGAGGGACCCTGGGGTCCCGGACCTTTGGAAGGCGTACGAGGGGCCAAAGCCAACTCGCAGAGGCCCGTTAGACTTGTTTAATGAAATGAGGCACCAACCGGCGATTATCCCTGTATGCACTATGCAAGTGCACCCAAGGACAACCCCCGGTTGGTGTAGGACTATTGCAGGAAATGGAAACAAATTTAATGGACTATGGGTTTGGGTGGCTAAAGTTGGCTGGTGACCTGGAACTATGGAAGGACTATGGCCCCTGCCTGATCAATGTTTTATATATACACGGATAAAATGGCAGGGGGTGACTTGCACACTCAATAATGGGCCCCCGAAAACGGTCGCTTGCACAAAGTGTCGTAGCGACAAGGGGGCAACATGTCCTGAGGTGCTTATGAGGAGTGGAGCGGTATTCCACGGCTATCAGGACAATCCCGGAAGTACGGTCAAGATCCCTACCAGCATCTTACTGGAATACTTCCTTCCTCCGAGCACATTTGCTCTTGCGAATCTCCACTCAAGCCGGCCAATTAAGGCAGGCCGGCCATTAATTATTATGATTATTATTATGATGTTAAATATGCGACTACTTAACTGTAAGGGTCGCTTATTTTTTTATTTCCTCACACATTGCATAGTAAAACGTTGTAAAAAATATTGTAACAATTGTGTTACGAATGAAATAAATACATTTCTACACAATCTTGCTACTTATATTTGAAAATAGATTTTACAGATCACTTTTGATTGACGAATAATAATAATTTCTTTACAAAAAGTAATGATATCCTATCAAAAACATAAATGTGAAAATTGGAAGCCAAGTTCCCTTTGTGGTCGACTTCGCCAAAAAAAGAATTGATATCTAAATGGGTGCCAAGTTCTGTACATAATCCTCTGACATATCATAATAATACATACACTGCGCGTCACGCTAACCGTTTACCTGCGCACTGAGCGATTTATCGATTCCAGCCTATTCCATAGTACTAAGTAGCTAATAAAGTAGGTACCTATTATGAATCTACAATAAAACAGTTACACTTATATTATAAAACCAATAGCCTAGTACTTTAGGATATGACTGTACCCATGCGTAGACACATCCCACACATACACTGTCGCTCAGCGTTCTTTTTACGTGACGCGCAGTGTACAAGGTATCTTATATTGGGCTAATCAATTTATCTTCTTTATCTTTGACTATTTATATGTCTATAGAGTGTCGCGCTGCAAAAGAACTAAAACAAATAGGGCAACTTTTTATGCCGGTGTGCGTGACAGCTACGTCTTAAACTCGCGCCACGTCACTGTGCTGTAATTGTGTTAATATAATATAGCAGCTAACAGCTGGTACAATTTTTTTCGACGAGTTTTCAGGTTGACGGTCTATCTAGGAATATTTATATATTTGTTCTTTATATTATACGCAAGTTACTGTTTCTATATTGTAACTGTAAGGTCAACATATCTTACTCCTCTAAAATTTTCGTTTGCTGGTAAAAACTAGCCAAGTCAAATCTTGAGCTTCAATTTATCCTAAGTGCGTGTAAATAATTCGACTGTTCAAAGGTCAATGCCCACATATTAGAACAACCGTGGCCTACAGTAAACACTGATAAATAGTTTATGGAATTATAGTTTAAGTTGTTATGAACACCTTCTAGTACTTATCAGTTAAGAAAATAAGTCGCCATTTGGAAATAAAACACTTTTAATTTTTTTTACAACATTTTTTTTTTCTTAAGCACAGATAGTTAATTGACTCAGGCGTGACCTTGCGGAAATCCATCATAAAATACAATAGACGATGTATTAGTAACTTACTAGATATACATCGTCTATTGTATTTTTTCTTAAGCACAGACTTATTCTATACACTTACCATCACTTTAAAAAGGTAAATACATAATAGGTTAGGTAAGGTCATTTAACACAGTAATTACTCTAATCAAAGTTATTTACTCATTTTAACCAATTGAATAGCAGAGCAGTTATATTTCTAAATAGCAACCATGGTTATAGCAGAAAAATACAAGAATTTGTGTTTTAAATTCATTTTAGAATGTTGTATGTTCTTATAAATAAATATCAGGATTATCTACAGAACTTGGCACCCATTTAGATATCAACTCTTTTTTTGGCGAAGTCGACAACAAAGTGAATTTGGCTTCCAATTTTCACATTTATGTTTTTGATAGGATTTCAGAATTACATAATTATGTGAGAAAAAACACAGATTAGTTTATTATTCATCTAAATGGCAACAAAATAAAACCGATCACAGTATGGGTTGCCAGAGAGAAAACTTAGGAAACACATCTCAAATACATGCATCACAATGCAAAATGCATTTCACAATTTTCCTTTAATTTACATGACTAGGCTAACACAATCAAATTAGTTTAGGAATTACAAAATAGTTAGGACTTCTTCCGCATTCGTTGACACTTGTTACCCTTTTTGGAGTTCATACTTATTAATCGATATGGATTTTCAGACATTAGGACCCCGGTGTGGTTTTATGAGGAGTGAAAAGGTCCGTCTGTCACAGCCAATTTGCACCGAATATCTGGACCAATTTAGTTGAAATCTGGTACACATATGAATTTCGGTGGCGCAAACATGGACGTGTAATGTAAATAAGTTAATTTTGAATATGGGGGTCAATTATCGGGGCAAATTAGAAAAAAAAAAAATGTTTTGCGAACTGTACCGTGTGACATAAAATGAACGGGATTGTTGTGAGAATTTCAAATATATTTTTTATATAATTTTAAAATGAATACAAAGATATTTAACAAAATTAAACTGCCCTGCAAGCATAATCGGATGGGATTTGTATTTTGTCGCCATGCGTACTTAATTGAAAATTTTATGAATCCTGCTGTCTTGACAAACCATGGTGCATTGGATATTTTTTTTAATATAATATGTATAGTTTTGTACCCTTTGCACTTTAATTACATAATATGCTGGAGGCACTGGCTGATTCCCAAAGTTGGGTGCCTTATGTCCAAATTGGCTTTTGTATACCTAGTTTTATTTATGAGGAGTTCCGAGTTTGTTGTCTATAGCCAGATTTGAGTTACTTCCTAGTAGCCAGAATATACCTCTGTATTTCAGGTTCAATTGTTCTCTTTTTGTTTTGACATGTTTCCTCCATGCATGTGAGCTTGCGATCAATATGGTTGGTGGTGGTAGTTCTAAGTCCGCCTGGCTAGCTACCACCATCTTATCTAAGTGTGTCGCCATAATAACAACGTGAATAGCATTGTTGTGTTTTGGCAGTTAGAGATAGCCAGTTCCTCTGTGGTTGAGGATTCCGGGTGAAGCTCGCTTCCACCTTCGGTCTGATCATCACTTATCATCAGGGGGCCAAGTCTACTAATTTACAATCGTCACAATGGTCTCTCGATGGTGAGTTTGTAAAACTGAAAATCGTGAGACCATTGTGACGTTGTTGTAAATTAGTAGACTTGGCCCCCAGGTGAGATGCAGGCCACGAGCTTCCCCGTTGAGGGTAAAAAAAAACGGCCAAGTGCGAGTCGGACTCGCCCATGAAGGGTTCCGTAGCAGCAAGTAACATAATATAAAAGTTCTTGTAGTTCGTTAAAGGTAAATTGCGGTTTACGATCTAAGACGTATAAAAAAAAACTACTTACTAGATCTCGTTCAAACCATATCATTTTTGAAGACCTATCCATAGATACCCCAACCATACGGTTGTAAACTCAAAAAACTCTATTGTTTTTTTTCTATTTTTTGTGAAAATCTTAATGCGGTTCACAGAATACATCTACTTACCAAGTTTCAACAGTTTATTTCTTATAGTTTCGGAAAAAAGTGGCTGTGACATACGGACGGACAGACAGACAGACATGACGAATTCATAAGGGTTCCGTTTTTTGCCATTTGGCTACGTAACCCTAAAAAGGTAATATATACATAACTATATATTTATTTATTATAATATATTAAATAAATATATAGGTATGTATATATGTATGTAAGTTGAGTTCTTCACTATGTTTACCGCCATCGGTTGCGGTCGCATTGTCGTCTCTGCGCCTCCAAAGATGGTGCGGGAAATTTGTGTTGAAACCTTGAGAATCATGAGGTTCGAGTGCTCAATCTCATGGTCTGTTCAATGACATTTCCAAACGAGCGGTTGACACTTCCCGTGACCCAAGGGCTGGTTTTTACCTGGGCCAGAGGCTAAGCATTGCCATACAACGTGGCAATGCCACCAGTCTCTTGGGTACATTACCATTTGACAGCGATGCGGAGGAATTTTTCGATGCCATACTGTTTGTTTTAGTTAGGTTAGGTTAGTTATTTTTAGTTTTGGAAGAAGATAATGATGTATCCTTAGTTGTACACTTAGTTTGCAATAAACGTTTTTTTTTCGAGAGTTAAAAAACCTCGACCCGTCCTAAGGGGCTGGCCCTGATGGATACCCAGCTATGTTTTTTAAGGCTACTGATCTATAGACCGCTTCATATAATCTATACATTTATATAGTCTAACAAAAATAAACAATCTATTTAAACACCTACCCATCAATATGGGTAAAATTTCTTACCTCGCAATCTTTCTCATCAGAAAAATCGAAATCCTTCCGTTTTTATGGTTTGTGTCCTAATTTAACACAAAAGAATTTTCATTCCATGAAAAAAATCACATGATTGTGTAGCTGGCAGTTTGGCCATTACAGTGATAAGCGAAAATTCTAAATTCAAAATAGAATTTCATTTGTTTGTCCTATAAATTAAATGATTCACTGTTTTGAGACAAATGTGTGTTTAGAGTCGGAGTACATTTCACCTTTGAAAACTAAAAATTAGCGCTTATCTTAAAACTTTTTGTTCTGTGTTCTGTATACTGTGTGTGTACTGTGACTTTGGGACATCTGAAAAAGTTTTTTTTCTAAAACCTAAGGATACTTCGCCCGCAGAAGCCGCCCAAGTGGTGGCATTGCTGGATTCTGGACTTAGTCAGCGTGTTGTGGCTGAAAGATTGCATTAAGCCTGTCGTCTATTCATAGAGTCTACAAACGCTATCTGGAGACTGATTTGTTCACGCGCCGTTCAGGATCGGGTAGGAATCGGGTCACTTCTGAGCGAGATGATCGATTTATTGTAACAACTTCTTTACGAAATCGACACCTTAATGCTTTTCAACTGCAGCAGCAGCTTCATGTTGTACGTAGGGTGGGCTGTAAGTAACTCTACAATTAGGAGAAGGTTGAAGAAACGTGGACTGGTACCGCACGAAGAGATGGAGAATGCTTTGCACAATGCTGCATTGAAGAAAAGGTCAGCTATGGTGGCGGTTCGTGGACGGTTTGGAGAAGAATCAGCGCCGACGCTAAGACAGAGCTTGTCTTTGTGTCTGGGCCACGTCTGCCTGCACTAAACAGTCATCGGTACATCGAATAGTGTCTTGAGCCTCACGTGATGCCCTATGCACATTTTATTGGCAACGGTTTCATATTCATGCACGACAATGCTAGGGCTCACACCGCGAGCGTCGTACGAGATTATGTTACCGAAGTCGGTATCTCCGTTATGGAGTGGCCAGCAAGAAACCTGGATATGAATCCGATTGAACATCTATGGGATGAATTAAAGAGACGAATTCGTGCAAGAGATCCTGCCCCAGAAATACTTTGCCACGACATTTGATCGTGACTCTCATCCAAGCGATGAAGAACCGTATGGAAGCAGTAATAAGAGCTCGGGGAGGGAATACAAGTTATTAAATAAACGTTTCTTAGCTTTTTTTTTCATTTACGTGTGTTGTTTTATCAATTTCCTTCACTCCATACAGGGTAAAAATGACTTGTTAAACAAAATCCGAAACCTATGAAAATTTAATTTGAATTTAGAACATTAACATTAGGATTTGAAAACCTCATATTATTCACTATTAAATGACATTTTAAATATATTCCTAAACATACACATTTTTCTGATAATCCTTACAAAACATAAACTTGCAAGGTGTTTCGATTTTTCTGATGAGAAGTGTATAATAATACCGTAGCGAAGTCAAAACTGTACATTGAATCTTTTTGAAAAAAAGTAATTGCTACGAGGTGTGGGATCGATTCTAATGCCGAAAATATAGTTTTTAGAATTTTTGGCTGTTTGTCTGTATGTATGTTCCAGCATCACGCAAATTCTACTAGACAGAATCTGTTAAAATTTTGCATAGATATTCCCTATGAGTCTATTCAAATGATGGGGTATATATTATCACGCTATTTGCTATGGGGGATGAGCAATATTACGTTATGTTCGTATTTTTCTCCACAAATTGTAAAAAGACGCGCCAAAAGTTTAGGATATTGTATATAGTTACCGATTTAACTTTTTAAATGATTATCATCACGCTATACCTTTATGGAACTAAGCAGTCAATCATGAAATATAAGAACGGCTATTTGAACTAACTTTCAACAAAACAAAGCGGCTAGACGATTGCTTTGCAAACCAGAGCGTGTAAGTTCGTATTCTAACTATTGTTTTTTTATTTTTATTATTTTTTATAATTTTGTAATACCTTTTTTTTTTTTTTTTTATTTATTATGTTTATAATAGTTCGTAAAATGTATAAACTCACCAAAAAAAGAAAAAAATTGTGTAATCTATGGGAAACTGCTACGTCACAAGCACTTTACAGTCTCAAAACATTCAAGGTTGTGTTCTAATAATTTTAAAGGCTAAAGACTATAAGAATAAAAATATTTTTTACAGATCATAGAATAAACCTAATGTTAAAACAATATTTGATGTGCTATTTACTTTTAAAAGCATATTGTAAAGTAGTTAATACTCAATTGCATGTTTTTAATCTTTTGCTAGAAAGATTCAAATTAAGCCGAAAAAGTTCGCCATTACAGTTTGGTTTCTTTATTGAGACGGTCCACGTGAAAAGAGTACCTACCTGGAAAGACTTGGAGGAGACCTTGACCAGCACAAAAAATCTATTTAGCTTAATTTTAGACTTTACACAAATTTTGACAGCAGATTTATCCTAGCGATTTTAATATCTGTGTGTGGATGTTCTGGAATCGCTGCCACACTGCTTCCTGGTGACAAAATAGCGCACGCCATTTATGTTTATGATTCCCATCGATTTAGAGAAAAACGAAACGCTGTTTGTGAGGTGTCTCGCAACAGTAACAGTAGTTGGGTTTGCGCTTCATCGTACGGGATGAATGCATTATGGCAAATAGGAAAGCGGTGGAAGCTGTAAACAAAACCCTGCAGGACATCCGCAAGAACCAAGACATGATGGGTGGTGTCACAGTTCTGTCTAACGAGGTGAAAACTTTGTTGAAAACGTCGACTCTATGGTCGAGAGTACATAGACTGCGCTTGACTATCAACATACGAGCTCGGCTTGGCGGGAATTCACATGCTCAAGAATTCTCCGATGTTCTTCTAGAAGTCGGTGAAGGCACTCTACCAGAGAAGAGCGGCCAGGTGGCCCTACCTATTTAGAGACTCTTGGTAGAGTAGTTCCCACATTAGAAGATTTGACTCGTCTGGTGTACGGGGACATCAGTCGAATACCTTACCAAGAGAATTCTTGCGCGTGTTTCCATTTTAATGCCGAAAATCATCAAGCTGCAGCAATAACAGTATTCTCTCGCAAATTGAAGGGAGCGAAGTGATACGTTACATTATAAAACTGATTCACATCACATCCGTCACATCACACTCTCAGGTCTAGTTGAAAACCAGCGTCAGTCATTTATAGTTATCTGGCATTTTTTGCTGAACTGGGGCTTTTTAGCGCAGCCGTGAGGCACACTCCCCTGCTAATCTCTTACATCGCATTTTACACTTTTTTTTTTAAATTTTATCTGCTGTATAAATTGTGTGCTTTTTTTGGTCTGTGTTAAATAAATGTATTTTCTTTCTTCTTCTTTCTTTCTGATATATACCTCCATTAATACTGATGTGGAGGAAGATGATGCTACACATTACCCCATTACACATTACCCTTAGAAATTCTAAATTCGCTAATGACAAGTGGACTTCCGGTTCACATCACTTAGCTAAAGGCTGGTGTCCCGATTATGCTCTTTCGGAACTTAACTCCGCCGAAACTGTGTCACGGAATTCGGCTCAAACTTGTGTCTTTGCAGGGAAACGTCATCGAGGCGGAAATTCTAACAAGTTGTTGCGTTGGCGAGACAGTGTTTATACCGCGTATACCACTAACTCCCCTCAATTACCAGTTAAAGTTTAGCAGCTCTCTGTGAGCTTATGCTTTACGATGATTATCAATAAGTCACAGGGGTCGACACTGAAGACTAAAGGCTGCGGGTGTCAACCTCAGGACAAGCTTCTTCTCACACGGATAACTGTTCGTCGCTTGCTCCCGATTCATCAGTCCTGACTCTTTGTATGGATGGATCGATGGATGCTGAGAACAAATCTACAAACGTAGACAGGGAAGTTTTATAAAAATGTGGCTGTTAGTGTAGTAGCCTATATTGAGGTATCTTACGACTTCCACGCGAACGAAGTCGCGGGCAGAAGCTAGTTTACAATAAATGCCTGTACACAAGGGAGGCTCAAAACATGATTATGCACTATCGACCCATTACAATTCTATCGACCTTGTTGATAGCATAGCTTGAAAGACTCGTACATAACTAAATCTACCCAATCCTGCACCACGTATTAATTCCTGAACAACATATTATGGTTTTGTTATACACCGATCTACCGTTTCCATTTTTATAAATCTTCACAACTATCTTTTTGAAAACATGTATAGACGTTTGTAAGTGAACGCTGGTTACATATATTTTAAAAAGGCCTCTGAAAAGGTCGATCAAGATATACTTAATAAAATTGCATTTAATGCCATACGGGGAAACTTGCTCCAGTGGTTTTCATCCTACATTAAAAATAGAACACAAGGTTGTAGTGAGTGACCCATCAATCTAACACAAACTCAAACTCAAAGCATTTATTTCAAATAAACCAATTACAGGCACTTTTGAATTGTCAAGGGGTCGATCAGTCCGAAAAGATGAAACTAGATGCCCATTCCAAAGCGTAGTAGGTACCTATGGAGAAGAACGGGCAAGAAACTCCACGGACACTCTTTTAAGTAAACATTTTGTTACAAAATATTGGTTACATCATTCATGTTGAACTTATACATGTGAGAACGATGCAAAACGTGCGTCCGTAATAAAAGATAAAAAAACAAAAATAAAACAATTCAAAAATTAAATATAATTAAAATAAGCCATGGCAGCTATGAGATGACCAGTCACAACTGACGGCGCCCGTTCACGAACATGACCACAGTGAAATGAGATGAAATGAAATGAAATGAATTGAAATGAAATGAATTGAAATGAAATGAATTGAAATGAATTGAAATGAATTGAAATGAATTGAAATGAATTGAAATGAATTGAAATGAATTGAAATGAATTGAAATGAATTGAAATGAATTGAAATGAATTGAAATGAATTGAAATGAATTGAAATGAATTGAAATGAATTGAAATGAATTGAAATGAATTGAAATGAATTGAAATGAATTGAAATGAATTGAAATGAATTGAAATGAATTGAAATGAATTGAAATGAATTGAAATAAATTGAAATGAATTGAAATGAAATGAATTGAAATGAAATGAAATTGTTTATTCTGTAAATAGGATATCGGAATAACTTTTACACGTCATATTAAAAAAATGTTTAAAATAAGCTAGATGAGGTCGGCGTTTCCTAACTGACTACTCTGAGTAGAAAGGCCGAAACCAACTCAGAGGTCACAGTCTCTTTTAAAGTCCAGACATAATCTTGGACAAGCCATATGAGAACCATGTAGATTAGTGTCTGAAATGGTCTTTTGAGGAAAGAACCACACAGATTTGAGTGGACCTGTCCAGTCAGTGCAAGCATTTGTCAGTAATCGTGGAGCTCAACTCAGAACTTAAGGAGCTCAAATCGACGAACAATACCAAAGAAAGGACATTTGGGTAGGCCGCATCAACTACTCAAACTGCCAGACCATCATTAAAACTACCTGAGAAATAAAATTTTAAGACGAAAAAAACCCACATAGTCCTCGCATTCACAATTATTAAAATAATTTAATACTTTACAAAGTAATCATGTCATTTTGTATATAATTTTAAATAATGTCAATGTGAATATAAATCTGGTTTATTTTGATGTTTATAAGTAATTAAATGACAAAAAAAATTAAAATGTCAAGTTTTATCACAAGGCTTAGCAGAGCGAGCAGCTCAATCCCAAACTTTTTTATCTTCTAAATAATCTGAAATTTTATAGTACCCTTTTTTACAAAGTTTGGTTTTAATACAGCTTTTAAATTGTTTATTAAGTAAGTTTCGAATGTCAATGGGAAGTTTGTTATAAAAGCGTATACATTGACCCATGAACGAGTTGCCTACTCTGTGGAGACGTGTGCGATGTACAGCAAGGTTGTGTTTATTCCTGGTATTGAAACTATGAATATCGGAAATTTTCTTAAAATTTGATAAATTTTTGTGTAGGTACATACAATAGGTTTTCAAAAATATATTGTGAGGCTACAGTCAGAATATTTATTTCTCTGAATTTCTCTCGAAGGGACTCTCTTGGACCTAGGTTGTAAATGGCTCGGAAAGCCCTTTTCTGTAGAACAAAGATAGAATTAATGTCCGCACAGGTTCCCCAGAGAAGAATCCCATAAGACATCAGACTATGAAAATAACTAAAATAAACAATTCTGGCTGTATCTACGTCAGTTATCTGTCTAATTTTTTTAACAGCATAGGCGGCCGAACTTAGCTTTCCTGATAATTTTTTTATGTATGGGCCCCATTGTAATCTACCGTCAATAGTTATTCCAAGAAAAACTGTTGACTCAACAGGGTTCAACTCTATTCCGTTAACTTGAACATTGGTAGTTAGCTGCCTGACATTTGGCGTTGAAAATTTAATGAGTTTAGTCTTTTTTTCGTTCAGGAGAAGATTATTTACATTAAACCAATGCAAAACTTTAGAGAGTGCATCGTTAACTTGTTCAAAGTTGACTAACTGACGTTTGATTTAAAAAATGAAGGATGTATCATCTGCGAATAATACGATCTTGTGATTATCCCTTATGTGGTAAGGTAAGTCATTAATATAAATTAGAAATAAGAAAGGACCTAGAATTGGACCCTGCGGGACGCCCATGGTAACCGCGGATGCTGCAGATCTCTTGCCATTAACATCGACCCTCTGAATTCTGTTGGTCAGATAAGAAGTCAGAAGGTCAAGAGCCTTGTCCCTCATACCATAGTGGTGCAGTTTCCTGATGAGTCTATCATGATGTACGCAATCGAAGGCCTTGGACAAGTCACAGAAAATGCCAAGAGCATCTTGCGACTCCTCCCAGGCCTCGAATATGCTCTTCAGTAATTCCACGCCCGCGTCTGTAGTTGAACAACCCCTTGTAAAGCCAAACTGTTTCAGATGCAGTAAATTATGTGCATTGAAATGTCCTAACATTTGGTTTAAAATTAATTTTTCAAAGATTTTGCTCAAAGTAGGTAATATCGAAATAGGCCGAAAATTTGTGGGATCAGTTGTGCTGCCAGATTTGAACAGTGGAATCACTTTGCTAAGTTTCATCAAATCAGGAAATACACCAGATGCAATACAAGAGTTAAAAACGATTGCTAAAAAGGGTGAAATAACATAAATTATTGAAGACATGGTATGTACTGATAATCCCCAAAGGTCAGCAGTTTTTTTACATCAAGATTTTTAAAAGATTCTATTATGTCTTTAGCAGTAATAATTGTGAATTCAAAAGTCTTGTCACATTCTGGTACACATTCTTTAAGTATTGAGTAAGCAGAAGTGGAGGACGACGATGACAGAGTTTTGGTTGTTAAAATGGGAATATTAGTGAAGACATTTTCAAACTCAGTGGCCACCTCCACGTCTGTCTTAATATCTACATCATTGATTTTTAGATGGAAGTCACGATTCCGTACTGTCGTTCTTCCCGTTTCTGAATTAGTAATATTCCAAGTTGTTTTAATTTTATTTCCAGAATATTTAATTTAATTTTTAATATGTATGGCTTTTGCTGAGGAACAGGCCCTTTTAAAAGTTTTAGAATAATTCTTAACAAACTCTTTGAAAGTTTCATCATGGTTATGTTTTTTCATGATACAATTCAAATAACCTCTGCCTACTTTTATAAATACCTGGTGTTGCCCAATCACTAAATATATCGCGGTCACAAACAGGCAATGTTTTTGAGGTGAAAACCTTCCTAAACTCACAATTGATGACGTTAAATAGGGAAGCATAATCTTGATCCGGGTCGTTATGATAAGGCAAACCCAGTAGTTTTTCCATTAAATTATTTTTAAATTGTCCCAAGTGACTTTTATTTACAGGAACAAAACTCACAAGTTTTCTTTGAGCTCTGATTGTTTTCCGAGGGAAAGTGACTAACTGGCCACAGTGATCAGAGTCCAACTCATTTATAATTAAATGGCTAGAAGGTTTTAAGTTAGTAAAAATATTGTCAATACAGGTAGCACTAGTGGCAGTTATTCTATTTGGCTCAAGGAATGTATTGTACAAATTATATGACTTTAATAAACTTATGAATTTATTTACTACAGCAGATTTTTCCAATATATTAATGTTGAAATCTCCACAGACAACAACTGTTTTATTACTGTTACAAGTCTTTAATAATAATTCTTCCATATATTTCTCAAAAATATCATATGAAGCACATGGGGGCCTGTACACGCTCAATACAATGAACTGCTCAAGCTTAATGCAAGCAATTTCAATAACTCGCTCAACAGAGAGGCTCACAATATCCTTACGTTCTTTTCAAACGTTACGTTCTTTCAAACTTCATATTGTTGCCAACAATTATTAGAGAGCCACCACGTATCATATTAACTCTGCTGAATGAGCTGGCAACCTGGTGGTTGTTAAAGCAGAACATGAACTGGTGGACTTTTAACCAATGTTCAGTTACAATAGGATATCAACATAACTACAGTTCATGAACAGCTCCAATTCTAATTCCTTCCCTAACACACCCTGTATATTTTGATGAACTATTTTTAGAATATTATTATTACATTTATTTAGATTACTACAATTTGATGGGTGAGATATTAAAGAGCTTTTTGAAACATTCTTATGATTTAAACCAGTATTTAAATTTTCTTCATTTATTAAGCAAGAGGTTTCCTCTATTGTCCTTATTTCTAATTTAAATTATAATTAATGTCAGTATTTGTTGCCAAATGATTGGCAGAATTATTAAAAATGTCATTGCATTGCTCAAAAGAAGCAAGTTGTTAAGCAAAATTTTTGGCTGTAATAGAAAAAAAATATGATAGCGACACAGCTATCTGTCTTTTGCAATAGTTTGAAAGATAGTACATAACAATAATATGTCTATCTCTTGTCAAATACAGATTTTTAACAACATAATTGTTAGTATCAACTAGATGGAACAGATTATTATTGAATGTCCAATTATGCAATGTCATATTTAATTCAAATCTTAAGTTATTCTCTTCCTGTGGCAAACTGTTACTATAAGGGAATGTAAAGAACACAATTTTTCTTAAACTAAGATTACACAACGTTCTATAATATTGGAGCAGTTCTCCTTTGTTCACACTTCCCCTATTACCCATAAAAATTAATAATGTAGTGTACTGATTAAAGTTACATTTAATAATTCCTTTCATAATATGAAATCAAGAACAACCAGGCATACAGTAATTTAGTATGGAGTGACCTGGATATTCATCTGTTAACAAGTTGCCTAAGTCCTTTCCAATCTCATCGCAGAATAATACTACATAATTTTTTCCAATTTTCTTCAATTGTTTATTTGAACGATTGATACCAGGAAATATCAAATCAACACAGGACTGCGGTAAGGTGGTATTGCATGTTGTCAATGAATGGTCCGGTGTAAGTACATTGGATGGTGTTCGACACTGCTCACAGTTGTTTGTTTATGAGTTTACCAGCTCATTCATTGCCAACACATATTCCCTCATTAGATGTTCAGAGGTATTATATTTGTTAGTCATTGAACTTTCTCCTGTAAATGTTCAAGTTCAGATTGCAAGTACTCTGTGTCAATGTTGTACCTCCTAGTACTTTGTGTGTATCACGACTTGTTACCTGGTCATGATGACCTGGGTGTCTAACGTGCAATGGACTGCTGGTAGATTAGAAAGTAGTAGGATGGCATAAACCAGTTATTTAATTCGATTATCACACAATATTTTAATATTTCAACAATTTGCAAATTCGACTTTTGCCAGCATTATCGACTGTTTCATCGGTACCTCTAAATAATATTTTTTTAACTTTTATACCTCGTTAGATAGCTGATTAAATGAAAATGTCTTCCCCGTAATTTGTACGCTTAATGCTTCAGTAAAATTTTGAGATAACTGGTGTCAAAGTTCATGTACGTAGATAATTTTTAAAAATGGTTAATAAACTTCTTCCTCTAACTTTTAAGTGTTAGATGTTTTAGGAAATTTGGTTACATAGAAATGTTTGTTGAAGTATTAGGTATTCAAAGGAATAGTAATGAAGGCCATTTAATTTGAGAGATTGAAGAAAAATGATATTTAGTGACGAATTCCGGAAAATTTAAATTTGTATTTTCTCGAATCCCCTGTATTTTTGCCTAGGCTTTGTGGGGCGCTTAATTGTTGCAAATGGGTCACAGTTTCACGTCCTGGAAGGAACACGTCTAATTACAAGTCACACTATATAACTCGTGGTGTTCCACAGGGCTCAATCCTGGGACCACTTCTATTTAATATAATATAATATAAATGACCTTAGGAAATGCTTCTTAAGTACTAAATGTCTTATAAATATATGCTCATGATTTGAAATTATATCGTTAAGCAATTACATCGTTCTCACATGTATAACTTCAACATGAATGATGTAACAAATTTTTTCGAACCACCTACTACGCTTTGGAATGTGCATCTAGCTTCATACAGGCTAAATTATGCGGGGAATAGGGCGTGAGGCTATATTACGTGATAAATGGGAAATTGGTATAAATACTCACATGATTATACAGCAACTCGTGTATTAATCATTGTTGTACAATGCCGGAACGGCAAACTCCATGTAAACGAGCGACACGGGTCCAAAAATAGATATAAGAGAACTTTCACCAGGATAACTAGACGCAGAACAATTTGAGCGTAAGCGTCTTACTCGAGGCACGACTGACAAATCAATCTAACAAGTCAAAAGCATTTTTTCTTCGAATTCTATTTAATTCAAATTTTGAAAAAAATGTTCTCAAGACAAAATTTTAAGAAGAAAAAGATTACGAAACTCTTCCGCCTAAAAGGGAGGCTAGTTCAGCAGCGTAATGCTGCAGTACATTAGGTTCATCTTATGATAATTTTCGGTTTTTTTTAAAGGTTTTTTATTTTTATTTTTTACGGGTTCCTTTAACGATACTGAACTCACCCTGAAGCTATGGCACGCAATTACTTTAACACCTGTATTATGCGCTTCTAAAAATATTTTGATTCACCTGGTATATTTTTTTTTTACTTTTTTTTTTAATTAATTAGTTAATTGTATTTTAATACTCCATTTTTTTTAAATGTTATTTATCTGAGTAACGCTAATCTAGTAGCACTTTTTACATTTTGTTAACATGCAGATAATGTAGTGGGCTGCAATATTCTTAACACTGAGCCTGTATTATTTTTATTTGTGAACATTTTACATTGTTGTTTTTTATCGTCCAATAAATAAATAAAATAAAATAAACATATTAAATTTTCAGCCGCGTAACTGACATTACCCCCTGCTTTGTTGAAGTTTTCTTAATTACCAAAAAAACCTGAGTTTAGATGTTAGTAAGTATATTTCACACAAAATTGTGTACAATGAACACAATCATAATATGTGGTATTTGTTACCGAAAACGTTTTGATGATCATGAGATGTTTAAATTGAAGACGTATCGGTTATGCAGGAGAGGAGTGACATGGACAAGTTGTCGCAGGTGATGTTCGTGATGCTATGCCACGTGACGTGCGTCGCCAAGCAGATCGCGTTTCACATGGACGCAGACCGGATCGACCAGCTCATCGCCGGCCTGGATGGTAAGTACGACCTGTGGGGCGAGCGCGCGCGCGTGCGGTGATAGTGACGGTGCGCGTGTTGCAGATCCGCTGATGAACCAGGTGGCGGGCCCACGCGAGGCATTGCTACAGGACTGCGCGCGCAACGCGGCGCGCCTTCTACGCACGTACTCCAGCTGCGCGGTCGCCACATGCGTGCTGTGGATTGTGTTCCCCGTGCTCTACAAAATTCAGGGAATACCATTTGAGTTCCCATTTTGGATTGGTTTTAATTACGACCATAACGTTGTGTAAGACATTTTTTATTTTCATGCCAATTAAAAATCACCCCGTGTGGTTACCGGGTTGTAAAATAGATCCAACTCATTTTATCCCGTGGGTGTCAGGCACGATTGCCAACTGCGTCTCTGACAGAGGTGACCTTGGTTGGCGAACGGCAGAGCTGTTTCAACTACATGGTCGTCAACAAGCCATTCTGTCGTGATATTCGGGGAGTAAAGTCGTCATGGCGATTTTTTTCGACCATCGGCGTTTAGATTAATTGTTTTCCATTTAGGAACTAAAACCTACTGTGACAGTATCTAAATTACCCTAAGCTGATACAATTTTCGTTTTTCCTAATTATGTTAATATGAGTGTTTAGATAGGTTCCTCAATTAAGAGGAAAGGTAGCACTCCACCTCCGTACTACCTTGTAGAGCTCGACTCCAGACTGGGCACTCTCCCACCGATATAAGAAAGAGAAGAGTCCCCAAAACTACTGTACCTTGTCCCGACTTATAAAAGCTTGGGGACGAGGATTGGATAAAAGGAAGTTAATATTGGGAACTCACAGTTAGTAAACATAAGTATTATACTTCGCGCCTCGTCCTTGAGATTAGTAATTTACACATGTAGTTACGCGTAGTTCTCACCACTCATGCACTAAGTTGAGAAAAAATATTATATCCTATTTTTCTTTATGGCAAGTTAATTTGTCATAACTTTTTTTTTTTTTTTTTGTACTTTGTCCAGTTCCGCTCTCTGACAATTGTCGCCAGTCATTCGCATTTTAGTGCTCAACCACTCAACATCTATTTAGCGTCTTCGCACCGTTTGTTATAAAAAAAATACCGAAATGTAAGAATTCTCGGTCTCGTAAAGTAGACATTCTAAAATAAAAATTATAATAGTTAGAACTCAAAATCGTAAAAAACAAATTAGTGTTTCTGAAAGTGAATCAGACTTGGAGGAAGCTGTTTTTCTACACGATGAAGATATTGGACCAGGTATTTACCTACCTACTTATTTATTGTACAGTGAAAACTATGTTAATACCACCCTGCTTACGTATCTACGTATTGAAGGTCTTTAAATGCACCCTGAACTGTCACTGGGGCTGTTTCAACGCATTAAAATACGGTTGGCGTTCCTTCCGCTGGGGATTGTAACCTAACCTAAAAAGTATTACGAGTATGATGTACGAACAATATTAGCAAAATAATTCAATAATTATGTAGCTTTTTATATTCTTTGTATAAAGATAAAAGCTTATGAAATTAATAAAAAATAGTCATGGACTTATTCAAGTTTTTTAAATCGTCTAGTAAGTTATTTAACTTACGTAATAAAATTATCATATCTATGATAAATTTCAGACACACTGCGCACTGGCACTACGACCATATATTGGTTATTAGAATGGCCACCAAGATGAAACACTTATTCAAATTCACTTTTAAATCATCTTTAAGTAAGTTTTTTAACTTACGTATTCAAACTATCATATCTATGATAATTTTCAGACACACTGCGCACTGGCACTGCGACCAAATATTGGTTATTAGAATGGCCACCAAGATGAAACACTTATTCAAATTCACTTTTAAATCATCTTTAAGTAAGTTATTTAACTTACGTATTCAAATTATCATATCTATAATAATTTTCAGATGAAATGAAATGAAATGAAATGAAATGAAATTGTTTATTCTGTAAATAGGATATTGGAATCACTTTGACACGTCATATAAAAATTTATGTTAAAAATTAGCTAGATGAGTTCGGCGTTTCCTATCTGACTACTCTGAGAAGAATGGCCGAAACAAACTCAGAGTTCACAGTCTCTTTTAAAGTCCAGACATAATCTTGGTCAGGCCATATGAGGACCATGTAGACTAGTGTCTGAAAAAAATGGAATCACTTTGACACGTCATATTAAAATTTATGTTAAAAATTAGCTAGATGAGTTCGGCGTTTCCTATCTGACTACTCTGAGAAGAAAGGCCGAAACAAACTCAGAGGTCACAGTCTCTTTTAAAGTCCAGACATAATCTTGGTCAGGTCATATGAGGACCATGTAGACTAGTGTCTGAAATGGTCTTTTGAGGAAAAAACCATACAGCTTTGAGTGAACCTGTCCAGTCAGTGCAAGCATTTGTCAGTAATCGCGGAGCTCAACTCTGAACTTAAGGAGCTCAACTCGACGAACAATACCAAAGAAAGGACATTTGGGTAGGCCGCATAAACTACTCAAACTGCCAGACCATCATTAAAACTAACTGAGAAAGAAAAGAAAATAGAGAAGAGAAAAAAAAAAATATCCACATAGTCCTCACATTCACAATAATTAAAATAATAATAATACTTTAAAAAGTAATCATGTCATTTTGTATGTAATATTCAACAATGTCAATGTTTATATAAAACTGGTATAATTTGATGATTTTACTGAATAATTGTAATGTCAAGTTTCAAGGTTTTATTACAAGGTTTAGCAGAGCGAGCAGCTCAATCCCATGCTTTTTTATCTTCTAAATAATCGGAAATTCTATAATACCCTTTTTTACAAAGTTTGGTTTTAATGAAGTTTTTAAATCGTTTAATGGGTAGGTAAGTTTCGAATGTCAATGGGAAGTTTGTTGTAAAAGCGTATACATTGACCCATGAACGAGTTGCTTACTCTGTGGAGACGAGTGTGATGTACAGCAAGGTTGTGTTTATTCCTGGTATTTAAACTATGAATATCGGACATTTTCTTAAAATTTGATATATGTTTCTGTACATTTATTTATTTATTTAAAACACATACAACTATCATCACAGGCTTACCTAATACAATAGTGTAGTTATACTTAATACTTTACAAGATAAGACTTAGGTACAATATAAAAGAGTAATTTTATACAATGCAATAGGAATAATAATAATAATAAACATCTTAGAGCAAAAATTGTACAACATATTGACTCCAACTCCATTATGTCTGTGTCTCAGAATGGATGTAAGAATGGGTCCCGCGGTACTAAAGAGCTGCTCCTTATAGACATGACCATAAACCAACAGGTCCGTAGATCCCGGAAGGATTTGTCGACATGTTGGATAGATTATAAGAAGGCCTATGATTCGGTGCCACATACATGGCTCATGAGGGTGCTGGAGTTGTACAAGATAGATGCAACTCTGCGCACCTTCCTGATGTTATGTATGGGGCAATGGAGGACGGTTCTTCTCTACCCAGGATGTCTACAAATCCGGAGGACCGATGAACCAATCAGGATTGAGCGGGGAATATTTCAGGGCGATAGTCTGAGCCCACTTTGGTTTCCCTTAGCCTTGAATCCTCTAAGCACACTGCTGGAGGATTCAGGTCTAGGCTATCGGTTGAGAAGAGGTGGTCAGGTAATATCTCACCTTCTTTACATGGATGACTTGAAACTCTTTGCCCCCAACAATTTGCGACTGATGGAGCTACTGAAGGTAACAGAAACGTTCAGTAGCGCCATCAGGATGGAATTTGGTGTGGACAAATGTGCAGTCATGCATGTAAAGCGAGGAGGGATTATGGAATCCGTGGGAACCCAACTCTCGGATTCCATACACCTTAGATCCCTCTCCTCAACTGAAACCTACAAGTATTTGGGTATGTCGGAAGTAGTGATGGGTCGGGAGAATATTCTCACCCGGAGAATATTCTCGGATCGAGAATGTTCTGCAATATTCTGGAATATTCTTTTCGACGGAGAATATACGAGAATTTAAAAATGGAAGTAAAATTGCTAAATTTTATTACAATATATTTTGATTTCAAGGTCTAAAGTAAACATCTTTTGTTGTTATTTTATACTTTACTTGAAAAAACGTTACTGTATTATGTTTCGGACTGGAAATGGTGCCGATTCTCTTGTACATCGAACTAAACTATCACTAAAATTCGTTACTTTTGGCTATGAGAATCTTAAAGCTATGTTTTTGTTTATTCTATAAAAAAAAAAAAACTATAAAATAATATTGACACAACTAAAATCGAATTTGACAATGGTGCCGATTCTCTTGTACACTGGACTAAACTAACTAAACTATCACTAAAATTCCTTACTTTTGGCTATGAGAATCTTAAAGCTATTTTGACAAAAAAAAAACTTTAAATTAAAAAAAAAATTTGACACATCTAAAATTGAATTTGACAATCGCGTGACGGCTCCACGTGGTACTTGTTTGCTCTACTCCGTGAATTTTTTTATAGAGCTGGAGGCGCGCAGGGCAGCCTTGACGTGTTTTATATGGAATTTTTCACTTTTTGTATGGAAAATATTAAAAATTATTACCAACATGTCAGGTGATAGGGGTTTAAGGGTTTTCTAAAGGGGGTCGAAAATTTCATTATTTTTGCGATAGGACGCACCATTCTCGAGACATAAGCAAAAAAAAAAAATAGTACTGTTTTTGCACTGAAGTCGAAGTGTTAGTGTGAATTTTAGTTCATGCCAACTAATTTTATTCCACTTGTTTTTAATCGCGTTTAAAAATAATCACATTTAGACAGATACACTAAATTTATAAGGTGAAAAACGTCAAATTCAGAATAGCAAAATTGCCATTTTCACTAAACTATTATCTCAGTGCAATCTTAGTGCTGTCAAACTAAAATATAGTTAAGTTGTGTCACTTTAGTCTATTTCAGAATGGGAAATCCTCGTTTGACAGGACTAAAATTTAGTTTATTTTAGTGATTTTTAGTCTAGTTTAGAGGCATTTGGGTGCCGATTCTCTACCCTGTGAATTTTTTTATATGGAATTTTTCACTTTTCGTATGAAAAATTTGAAAAATTATTAACAAGGTGTTGGAATATAGGGGTTTAAGGGGTTCCTAAAGGGGGTCGAAAATTTCATTATTTTTGCGATAGGACGCACCATTTTCGAGATATAAGCAAAAACCATTACATAAAACCCTTAAACCCCCAAAACTCAACATGTAGGTAATATTTTTTTATATTTTCCATACAAAAAGTGAAAAATTCTATCAAAACACGTCCCAAGGGAGGGCAAACAAGTACCACATGGAGTCGCGATTGTCAAATTCGATTTTAGTTGCGTCAAAATTATTTTTAATTGTTATTTTGTTTTTAATTATTTGCACCATAAACCTTTCTTATAATGTTGTTTTCTTATTCATTTTATTAATGCTGATTATTTTAAGCTCATAAAGTTCGTATTAATACAGAAATCGTACTTTAACATTACTACCATACGAAATTTAAGAGAATTTATGAGAATTTTCTCGGAAATATTCTCGGGAATGTTCTCGCTCAGGAGAATTTACTGAGAATTTAAGTTGTGGTGTAGTTTATTTTAAACTCAAACTTCGTAAAACGTTCAAATGCACTAAAAACTATTACTCTAAAAAAAAACCGATTCAATAAAGTCATCCAATTTTTAAATTCTCGTAAATTCCCTACCAAAAGAATGTTCTCGAGAACTTAACAGCAAAGTTCTCGCAAGGAGAATATTCTCGAGAATTGCCCATCACTAGTCGGAAGCATTAGGCATCAATGTTGCCGACATGAAAGAATCGTTGAGGTAGCGTTTCTTTGGCCGCCTGAATAAGGTACTAAATAGTCTTTTATCAGGCGGAAACAAGGTGCGCGCCTTCAACGGTTGGGTCATGCCGGTTTTGATGTACTCTTTCGGCATACTCAAATGGACTCAGACGGAACTTGGCGCTCTGGATAGGAAGGCCCGTACATTGCTGACAGCAAATCGGATGCATCACCCACGGTCATCAGTGATGAGACTGTACATCCCGCGGAAGTGTGGGGGTCGAGGTTTCTTGAATGCCAAAACCCTCCACAACCGAGAGATTTACAGTCTCAGGGAATATTTCCTTCAAACTGACGTGGGGATGCACCGAGATGTGGTCGCAGTGGACAAGGGCCTCACCCCGCTCTCTTTGGCGAAAGAGAACTGGCGCAAACCTGCAGTACTGGATACTAACGATCGTAAGGAAGTATGGCAAGGCAAAGAGCTTCACGGACGCTTTTTCCGGGCCCTCCATGGGCCTGACGTAGACTTTTTGGCGTCTATATCCTGGCTGCGCTTCGGCGACCTCTTCGGAGAAACCGAAGGTTTTGTCTGTGCGATTATGGATGAAGTTATCATGACGAATAATTATCGGAAATACATTGTCAAAGATGGTACGGTTGACATTTGTCGGGCATGCCACCGTCCCGGTGAATCAATCCGACATATTGTTTCCGGTTGTTCTCGTCTTGCTAACGGCGAGTACTTGCACAGACACAATCTAGTAGCTAGGATTATCCACCAGCAACTTGCCTTGCAATACAACCTTGTGGAGTCAGAAGTACCATACTACAGGTATGTGCCCGACCCAGTTCTCGAGAATGGTCAGGCCACATTGTATTGGGATCGATCTATCATCACTGACAGGACTATTGTAGCTAATAAGCCTGATATTGTGGTGATAGATCGACGAGAACGCCGTGCAATGATTGTTGATATTGCTGTCCCTCATGACGAGAATCTCGTGAAAGCTGAGAAAGATAAAAAAATCAAGTATCTTGACTTAGCACACGAGGTTGTCGACATGTGGGACGTGGACTCTGCAATCATTGTACCGATAATCGTAACGGTTAATGGCCTAATAGCGGAGAGCCTCGACCAACACCTCAGGAGGCTCACATTGCGCGGCTGGGTCAAGGGCTTGATTCAGAAAGCAGTACTCCTAGACACGGCACGCATAGTGAGGAGGTTCCTCTCTCTAGAGCCCTGACCACCGGCAGCTTGGACCCTGTTCCTGATGCCGATGGGCGACTATTTTTTATATTTTTAAATGTCTTTTATATCTTTTTTTAAGAAATATTTAAAAATGTAATTTATATGTATTAAAATGAAATAAAAAAAATAATAAACAATTTAATATTACATACAATAGGTTTTCTAATATATATTGAGAAGCTACAGTCAGAATGCCTATTTCTTTGAATTTTTCTCGAAGGGAATCTCTCGGACCTAGGTTGTAAATGGCTCGAACAGCCCTTTTCTGTAGAACAAAGATAGTATTAATGTCCGAACAGGTTCCCCAGAGAAGAATCCCATATGACATAAGACTATGAAAATAGTTAATTGACTCAGGCGTGACCTTGCGGAAATCCATCATAAAATACAATAGACGATGTATATCTAGTAACTTAATCCGCTTAACCGTTCCTAAAGAGTTAGAGAACCCTGTAAGAAATCGACACGTGTTTCGCCTCTCAACGAGGCATCCTCAGGACGACGATTGACCTGTTGCGAACTCGGACACGAAGTGTTATCAACGCGAGCCGAACGCAAAGTGAGCTTCAACCGCCCGTCACCCCCACTTATATAGGATCGCTTATCGGCCCACCTCGGCCGGGATCGTTATCAGTGCGATAAGCGAACAATCGCAACAGTGGTGACCTCGGAATACTCGTATTTAATTCGTTCAACAGTGTAACGTTTCCTGTATTATTTTTTGCAATTTCTAAACTCTCTAATACAGACATTTTGAAACCTTTATCACATGTGTGTAAAATTTTGAAAGTGTTATTGTTATTTAACGAATGACCAGAATCTATTAAGTGTTGAGCAAAATGGGATCTTTCTGGACAATTATTCCTGTACGCTGCAATAAGTTCTTTATATCTAGTTTGAAAATTACGATCAGTTTGACCTATGTAAATACCATTACAATCATCGCAATGTAACTTGTAAACACCTGATTTTTTATGGTTTTCTAATTGATCTTTTCCATTGCAAATCTGCCTTAATGAATTATTTGTTTTAAAAGCTACCCTAACTCCATTTCGAAACAATGTTTTTGAAACCCTATCACTTATTGACCCTAAGTATGTCAAACTACCTATGTATTCATGTGGTCTTTCTGGAGGCAATGGGTACAAAAGAGAACGAACTATTTTACGACGTTTCGTTTCGTTCTCTACCTCTTTAAGAACGGTTAAGCGGATTAAGTTACTAGATACATCGTCTATTGTATTTTACTATGAAAATAACTAAAATAAACAATTCTGGCCGTATCTACGTCCGTTATCTGTCTAATTTTTTTAACAGCATAGGCGGCCGAACTTAGCCTTCCTGACAATTTTTCTATGTGTCGGCCCCATTGCAATTTACCGTCAATAGTGATTCCAAGAAAAACTGTCGACTCAACAGGGTCAGTTCTATTCCATTAACTTGAACCTTGGTAGTTAGCTGCCTGACATTTGGCGTTGAAAATTTAATGAGTTTAGTCTTTTTTTCATTCAGGAGAAGATTATTTACATTAAACCAATGCACCACTTTAGAGAGTGCATCGTTAACTTGCTCAAAGTTGATTTTAAAAATAAGGGAAGTGTCATCTGCAAATAATACGATTTTGTGATTATCCCTTATATGGTAAGGTAAGTCGTTTATATAAATCAAAAATAAGAAAGGACCTAGAATTGAACCCCGCGGAACGCCCATGAAATGAAATGAAATGAAATTGTTTATTCTGTAAATAGGATATTGAAATCACTTTTACACGTCATATTAAAATTTATGTTAAAAATTAGCTAGATGAGTTCGGCGTTTCCTATCTGACTACTCTGAGAAGAAAGGCCGAAACAAACTCAGAGGTCACAGTCTCTTTTAAAGTCCAGACATAATCTTGGTCAGGCCATATGAGGACCATGTAGACTAGTGTCTGAAATGGTCTTTTGAGGAAAGAACCATACAGCTTTGAGTGGACCTGTCCAGTCAGTGCAAGCATTTGTCAGTAATCGCGGAGCTCAACTCTGAACTTAAGGAGCTCAACTTGACGAACAGTACCAAAGAAAGGACATTTGGGTAGGCCGCATAAACTACTCAAACTGCCAGACCATCATTAAAACTAACTGAGAAAGAAAAGAAAAAAGAGAAGAGAAAAAAAAAATATCCACATAGTCCTCACATTTACAATAATTAAAATAATATAATACTTTACAAAGTAATCACGTCATTTTGTATGAAATATTCAACAATGTCAATGGTTATATAAAACTGGTATAATTTGATGATTTTACTGAATAATTATAATGTCAAGTTTCAAGGTTTTATAACAAGGTTTAGAAAATTATACTTTGTCTTGATTTAATTATAACACTTGTTTGATTGCTTGGGGTACATTGGAGCAGCTTAATTAGACCCAAGCCTTTTTGTCGTCTAAGTAATCTTTAACTTTATAGAAACCTTTTTGACATAGTTTCTGTTTAATAAATGATTTAAATTTATTGAGGCTCAGTTCTTTAACATGGCTTGGGAGTTTGTTGTAAAAACGTATACTTTGGCACTTAAATGAATTACAAATTTTTTGGAGCCTTGTCCTGGGCACTATTAATAAATCTTTGTTTCTAGTATTTAAGCTATGAATGTCGCTGTGTTTAGAATATAGCTTAATATTCTTTTTTACATAAATCAGGTTCTCATATACATATTGAGATGCGACTGTCATAATGTTTATTTCCTTAAATTTATATTTCAGTGAATGCCTACAACTTAGGTTATAAATTGCTCGAATGGCTCGTTTCTGCAGCACAAATATAGCCTGAATGTCGGCTGCATTTCCCCACAATAAAATGCCGTATGACATTACACTATGGAAATAACTAAAATAAACTAATCGAGCTGTTTCTACATCCGTCAAATGACGGATTTTATAGACCGCGTAGGCTGCAGAGCTTAGCCGTTTCGACAATTTGGTTATATGTGGGCCCCACTGCAGCTTCGAATCCAAAGTAATACCTAAGAACACAGTGGTGTCCACAAGATCCAATTCTGCCCCATTTACAAGTACATTGGTTTTCACCTGCTTAACGTTAGGTGTCAGAAATCTAATACATTTAGTATTTTTCTCGTTTAATAGTAAATTATTAACACTAAACCAATGCACTATTTTAGAGAGAGCATTATTTACGTCGTCAGTTACTGTCTGTTGTCGCTTAAGCTTAAATATAAGTGACGTGTCATCTGCAAATAACACTATTTCATGACTGTTCTTTATAAGGTAAGGTAGGTCATTAATATATACGAGAAATAAAAAAGGGCCAAGAATTGAGCCCTGCGGAACTCCCATAGTGACAGTAGACCCCGGGGATCGTTTGCCGTTAACGTCCACTCTTTGGATCCTATTATCCAAATAAGAAATAAGAAGATCCAAGGCAGTATTTCTTACACCGTAGTGATGCTATTTCCTGACCAATGTATCATGAGAAACACAATCGAAAGCCTTAGATAAGTCACAAAAAATACCTAGGGCATCATTTGACTCCTCCCAGGCCTCAAAAATATGTGTAAGAAGCTCAACACCAGCGTCGGAAGTCGAGCGACCCGTTGTGAAACCGAATTGTTTACTGTTTAATAATTTATGTGAACATGGTGACCGCGGATCCTGAAGATCTGTTGCTATTAACATCGACCCTTTGAATTCTATTAAACTCTAACTGCGAGATGTAGGAATTGTGTGACGTCATGTCTTTTTGTTTCGTAGTTTTTGTATGTGGCGGTCTAACCGCTACAGTTCAGATAAGAAGTCAAAAGGTCGAGAGCCTTGTCCCTCATACCATAGTGGTACAGTTTCCTGATGAGTGTATCATGATGTACGCAATCGAAGGCTTTGGACAAGTCGCAGAAAATGCCAAGAGCATCTTGCGATTCCTCCCAGGCCTCGAATATGCTCTTCAGTAACTCCACGCCCGCGTCTGTAGTTGAACGACCCTTTGTAAAACCAAACTGTTTCAGATGTAGTAAATTAAGAAGTGGTAGGTTCGATCGTTTACGCTGGATCATTTGTTATACAATTAAAAATATGCATTTATAGGCATTTTTATTGTTTATTCTCTTTTTAGTGTGAAAATATACTGAAAATGTAATGTGTTAGAACAAAAAAAAAAACGTACATTTTCAATTTTGATACTATACATAGGGACAGTCGATTTTATTTGTGACTTTCCATAAGTTACAGAAATCCTTTTTTGAATGATGTGAAGCAAGGATATCCATTTTAATCTGGTGCTGACGGTCTTGGCACCATTTAAGCATTTATTTTATATAGGTTTGGCGTGGTGCTGCTGTTTTCATTCTACACCACTAATCTGGTGGCGCTCGGTAACACTTCGATGGATGCATTCATGGCCACAATCCTAGATCAATGTAAAACCCAACTGAGAATTTTGCGGTATGATTTTTTTATTAAACTAAGTACTTCTTAACTTGTGTTCAAAAATGTATTCTAATAATAATATGTTTAACCTACCATAAGTGTAGTTAATTCTAAAAATGTTGTATAGGAACGTTATAGTTAAAAGAAAGTAATTTATATGATTAATATAATGTAGTTAAAATTATATTATTATAGGGTGTTGCATTCAAGGTTTCATTTTACAGAATGAATTTCGAGACGTTGCCGGAGAGAGCGAGGGCTGCGCACATTGAAGCAGGAGACGACTACGACGCCGTGCTATATAAACTATTCGTAGATTGTTTGGAGCATTACAACCAGATCACTGAGTGAGTGCAAGTCTAAGGTACAAGTACATCGATAGCAGAAGTATCATTGATGTAAGGGACATTTTGTCCAAAACGAGTAAAGTACAGCGTAGTGCGCTGGCCACACTGCGAATGAAGTGAAATGAAGCTAAGTTCGTTTCGGTTCGATACGGTGATCTAGTTGTTTGTTATTAATTGTTCTTAATTTAGACATTTTATCCCTCCGTCGCAACTGGACAGATTCGCAACTGGACAGATTCTCAGCTGGACAGTTTCGCAGCTGGACAGATTAGCAACTGGACAGAACGTGTACAGTCCATGACATAATTAAAGTGAAACGATGGAAACATGTATCGTAATTTTCCCCATAGACCAATTGGTAAAATTTCAATTGGTCCATGGAGCACCGACGCTTTTCAACAGGAAGGGACTCATTTTGAGCATTTGATAAATTGATTATTATTGATTTAAAAATGTTAAAATTCATATTCTTCCTTTTATTTTTGACACTATGTTATTTAGCAAAAAATAATCCTTATGATGAAGCCTTTCGATCGGTATGATAAAGCTACAGGGTAATTATTTTTCTCGTGTAACGAGTTCGATTCCCGGTTCAACCATGTAATTATTTAAATGGGAACACCCAAATACTACGAAATATTTTATTCCGAATTTTGTTGTTCCGATTTTCAAAAGTCCGAATTTCATAATCAATGTCTATTATTAAAAATCAATTATAATGTCTATTATTAAAAATCACGAAATTCATTTTACCGAAAGTCGTAAATACGAATTTGTTTGGTTACAGATTTTCATACCTACGTTCGAAGAATCATATGCTCGATGGGTTCTCGGTCCGAAAAACGACATTCCGATTTTCAATACTTCGAATAAACTAATAAAATTCAGATTTTTGGAGGATTTTGATTCTGATTCATTTAGTATAATATTTAGTTACGCATATAAATTCAAAATCTATGAGTTTTTAATTTAAAAACGTCTACTTTGGTCTCCTTTATTTTTGGTGAATCATTTGAGTTAGGTTAGATTAGTGACCCTAACGCGCGAAGGCGAGCGACCGTAGGGAGCGTGCCGTGGCAGTGGCCGCCGACCGCCAGATCCCCTCTATTGTTGGTGAATCATTTGGGTTAGGTTAGGTTAGATTAGTGTCTCAGCTTCGCGAGGTCCTGGTGGCGGAACGGCGGGAAAGGCTTTCACGCCCCACCGCCGGCCTCGACACCATCGAGGCGGTCCGGCCGGTGCTCGACGACTGGCTCGGGAGGAGGCACGGCTCCCTGTCGTTTCGGGTGACGCAGGTGCTCTCGGGGCATGGCTGCTTCGGGAAGTACCTGTGTCGCATAAACAGGGAGCCGGACGCTCGGTGTCACCACTGCGTCCATTGTCGGGAGGACACGGCGCGGCATACATTGGCAGAGTGTGCCGCGTGGGAGGAGCCGCGCCGTGCCCTCATTTCAGAAGTTGGAACCGACTTGTCACTGCCGGCCGTCGTTCGTTCGATGGTCGGGAGTGCCGAGTCGTGGGACGCGGTGGTTTCACCCTTTCTGCGAGACAGTCATCTCGCAGAAGGAGGCTGCGAAAAGGGAGAGGGAGATCTCGTCCACTCACCCGGCCCGCAGCAGGCGCACCGGGCGTCGGCGGAGGGCGGATAACGCCCTCTTCCAGCCCCCCTAAATGGGTCCAGGGGCGACGGATTCGGGGACATCCATCGCCCCCCATCACACAGGACCCGAGATGACGGCGCGTAGTGTTCCACGCGCGCCACTCTAAGACTTAACGGGGAGAGTTTGCACACCTCACTCCCCCTACGGGACGGGGCCCGCAGAGTGCGGGCCGTCACCAGTCCGGGGCAGCGGAAGTCGCAATTTGTTCCCACAGCCCCCCGACGTAAGTGTGCGAGGGAACACCGGGGTGGTTTTAGTCAGTAAGAGTCTGACAGAGCCCTTCGCCCACCCCAGGGCAGAGGACATCAATGAGGATTTCCACCCCGAGAAAAAAAAAAAAAAAGGTTAGATTAGTGACCCTAACGCGCGAAGGCGAGCGACCGCAGGGAGCGTGCCGCGGCAGCGGCCGCCGAGTGCCAGATCCCCTCTATTGTTGGTGGATCATTTGGGTTAGGTTGGAATTGTGACCAGTGTGTTTTGTTGTCTTGCTTTTCAGTTTTACAAGGCCTTTTTATTTCGGAATTTTAATTAATGTATATGTCGCAGGCATATTGTATGATTCGTCATTTTACAAACAGCGCCGTCCGTTTACAAACGCTTGCGGTTTTGCAAAATGCCTAAGGCAAATTGGCAACTCGTTCAATAGTTACAATTTCGACATTCATTGTTATTGTAGGGCGACCATCACAAAAACACAGCTTGGACAAAACAGATATTATTCGAGCAATCAGGTACCTACAAGTTCTACATATTATGAAGACTTACGTAAGAGTAAATTATAATATGTGCTTAATATTTAGAGGTATGAGGAACAGGGTGTAAAGTTCACTCATCCACCATAGAAAAGGGAGGATCCTCCGACCAGGCAGGTGTTGTGTCTGGCAGGCAACTGCCCGAAAGTTGATGTCGGATATTCTTATAATATGTCGTTCGCGCGGTAAACTCTAATTGCGCGATGTAAGATTTATGTGACGTCATGTCTTTGATGCGTCGTTCGTATGTGGCGGTGTAACCGCTACAGGTACTTGTAAAGTATTTAAGTAACAAAAATACTCTCATACTGTTTGTACCAATAATATTCCGCATTAGTCCTGCGAGCACCAGATTCCATGGACACCTGAGCGTTTTTTACGTGCCGGATAACCTCAAAAACTCCGTCATTTGTCCACGGCATTTTCCACTGTTACCGTTCGTGAATCGTATAAATTTCTTAGTAAATTTTTATAAAATATATATTTTTTTGTGGAAAGTCCTTTGGACACGTAGAATTGCACTGTTTTCAATATTATTCACTATCACAAAACCACTGGTCGACTCCATTTTTCTTGTTTTGATTAGCAGCGACGCGCGTGGTAAAAAATAGAACTAAATTCTTCAATTTGCCGCGGCATTTTGTAAACGGCGTTTGAATTGTACATCAAATTTTGCGACATATTGTATAGTGACTAGGCAATTTACATTTTGCCTTAGGCATTTTGCAAAACCGCAAGCGTTTGTAAACGGACGGCGCCGTTTGTAAAATGACGAATCATACAATATGCCTGCGACATATACTTTACTAATCGGAATCGGTATTTTTGATGTTTCGAATTATCATTAGGTCGGACTTTTTGTTATTCGATCTATTGAAACTCGGTATTTTGAGAAAAGTAATTATAAACGTTAGGAATATTGAAATTTTGGAATTATAAAAATAGGATGAATGATAAATCGGAGTTGTTACATTAGGGATTTTGAACCATTCGGAATTCTGATAATCGGTATTTTGAAATTCGTATTTGTGACTTTCGGAATAAAGTTTTTAGTATTTATGTAGTGTACCCTATTTAAATATCTATAATAATAATAATCTTTATTCAATAAATTCAAGGTATAAAAATTGAATACAGTTTAAATTGTCTATGAGTACAGTTTAAATTGTTTTTTAAATTCAAATAATACTTATTTCAGTAAAATGTTCCATCTATGTACAATATTCAAGGTACTTTCCCTCCATGTGGCATATCCGTGGGACGCCCTGTACTAGTATATAAAAATCAATTGCTGTTCGTTAGTGTCGCTAGGGTAGGTAGGGTAGGTAGGGTAGGTAGGGTAGGTAGGGTAGGTAGGGTAGGTAGGGTAGGTAGGGTAGGTAGGGTAGGTAGGGTAGGTAGGGTAGGTAGGGTAGGTAGGGTAGGTAGGGTAGGTAGGGTAGGTAGGGTAGGTAGGGTAGGTAGGGTAGGTAGGGTAGGTAGGGTAGGTAGGGTAGGTAGGGTAGGTAGGGTAGGTAGGGTAGGTAGGGTAGGTAGGGTAGGTAGGGTAGGTAGGGTAGGTAGGGTAGGTAGGGTAGGTAGGGTAGGTAGGGTAGATAGGGTAGGTAGGGTAGGTAGGGTAGGTAGGGTAGGTAGGGTAGGTAGGGTAGGTAGGGTAGGTAGGGTAGGTAGGGTAGGTAGGGTAGGTAGGGTAGGTAGGGTAGGTAGGGTAGGTAGGGTAGGTAGGGTAGGTAGGGTAGGTAGGGTAGGTAGGGTAGGTAAGGTAGGTAGGGTAGGTAGGGTAGGTAGGGTAGGTAGGGTAGGTAGGGTAGGTAGGGTAGGTAGGGTAGGTAGGGTAGGTAGGGTAGGTAGGGTAGGTAGGGTAGGTAGGGTAGGTAGGGTAGGTAGGGTAGGTAGGGTAGGTAGGGTAGGTAGGGTAGGTAGGGTAGGTAGGGTAGGTAGGGTAGGTAGGGTAGGTAGGGTAGGTAGGGTAGGTAGGGTAGGTAGGGTAGGTAGGGTAGGTAGGGTAGGTAGGGTAGGTAGGGTAGGTAGGGTAGGTAGGGTAGGTAGGGTAGGTAGGGTAGGTAGGGTAGGTAGGGTAGGTAGGGTAGGTAGGGTAGGTAGGGTAGGTAGGGTAGGTAGGGTAGGGAGGGTAGGTAGGGTAGGCAGGGCAGGTAGGGTAGGCAGGGCAGGTAGGGTAGGCAGGGTAGGTAGGGTAGGCCGTAGATAAGTACTTACTGCTACCCGTGCGAAGCTCAAAAAAATATTTATTGTCTTTCCCGAAAAGTCGCGTGTCACTTACTTTAAAATAATGATAGTTCCGATATCGGCCTAACATGCAATGTACCTTCCTACATGCTGATGACGCGAGGCGTGTATGCAGGATGTGCACGGTGCTGCTCGATGTGTTCGCGCTGCCACTGCTGCTGCTGTTCGGCGTGGGCGGCTGGATCTTGTGCATGGCCGCCTACAAGATAGTCAGCGTGAGTATGTGCTCTGTCTGCGACTGTCGCAGTGAGTGACGTCACACGGTCGTCCCACTCAGCTCGCCTCTATTGTCTGGTTGCAGCTGAACGTGTTGAGCTTCGAGTTTGCATCCACCACATTGTTCATCATTTGTATCCTGACCGAGCTATTAATATTTTGTTATTACGGAAATGAAGTCACTGTGGAGGTATGAAGCGCGGCTTTTAACTGGATTGTAAGTAATGAATTCGAATAAGAAGTGAATGTTGTCTGGATTTTTTTGTCAGAGCGAGCGCGTGTCGCAGTCGATCTACAGCATGGAGTGGCTGCGCGAGCGGCTGTCGTTTCGGCGCTCGCTGGTGCTGGTGATGGAGCGCGCCAAGCGACCACTGCGCCCTGCTGCCGGCCGTATGATCCCGCTCTCACTCGAGACATATGTCACGGTAATAGACGGCTCCGGAACTCCAGACCAACCGAGCCTCACACGCCACACTCATTAGCCATCGCTTAGGCCGGTACCTGTGGTTCGGTTTGCCGCAGCTGAGCAAAATAAATAAGCAAGACGATTATTCGTATGTGCATTGTAGATTTTGCGTAAAATGTTCTAAGACTCAATAGAGGTTCCGGAGCAGAAACTCGGCTTGCGAGGCAGAAGTCCGAGCGCGGCTCGCGTGGTATGCTCGGTCGGTTAAGGGCCGGCTAAACACTACTTATAACTAATATATCAGACACAATAATTAAGAATCAAACGAACTTACCTTGTGAAGTTTGATTCCAATTATGCGGGGGTCTCAACCGAAGACGATTACAAAACTTGCAGCAGTACATGAGAAGGTGCTGTCTTTGCCACACTTTTAGATACTCATAGCGTAATTAAAAAAAAATAACAAATCTATGACGTAGTGTCCTGTCTCGCTCCCACCTCCGGCACGCGGCGCTGTCGCTCCCGCTCTTTATTCATTAATTTTAGAAAAATATAGCTTCTAGCTGTTAACATATTTTTGACTTTCCGTTCTTGTCTGTAGGAGTTCTCGTAGGGATGGGTGGGATTGTAATCGTCTTCGGTTGAGACCCTCGCATAATTGGAATCAAACTTCACAAGGTAAGTTCGTTTGATTCTTAATTATACTTCGGGTCTCAACCGAAGACGATTACAAATTGACTTGCAGATGTTTAGAGTAAAGCCGGGTCTGCTGCGCCATGTTTTAGTGTTTTACTAACATGAAACACCAAAATTTTACCGATTTGGGGGCGTGGTTTAACATAAAACATGCAACATGAAACATAGCCAGGTCTGGTGCGCCATGTTTTAATGTTTTATTATCATGAAACATCAAAATTGAACCGATTTGGGGGCGTGGTTTAACATGAAACTTGATAAAACATGAAACATGAAACATTAACGTGTTTGCCGCGACGAACGGATAACATCACCCGCGTTCGGTAAAAACAACAAAAAAACAAATGATGTTACATCCACTGATTCTTCTGATCTGCCAGATTCACAAAGAGTGATTATATTACAAAATGAAACCATAGTAAGCCCTGCTGCAACTACATCTACTCAAATTTAAATCACACATGACACTGATGCAGAAAAAAAACAAGCTTTTCAATACCTGCAAATTTTTTATAACTAACGTGTACACACGGCTACACATCAAGCTATACATTTGCAGTTTATGCTGATCTCGCATTGTACAGGATTTCCGAACAATGCGAGGTCAGCTTATACTGGAAATGTATAGCTTGATGTGTAGCCGTGTGTACGTATACTGTGATGATTATTTTTAATTAATAACATGAATAATGCACAAATTGTTAAAAAAACATTTTTTTTTTCTTTATTTCGAGTTGTTTAGTTTTAAATATAATTTGGAATTTAAATCCAATATTGTTGTAATTTATTTTACAAAAAAACCTTCCCTCCTTTTTTTGTCAGAGCGTGCCAAAGAAATAGACGTACATACGTCATACTCTTTCGACGATTTTTGAAATGAGCGATTTGTGGGCGTGGCCTTAATATTAAACACAAACATTTAACATAACATGTCGCAGCGGACTGGCTGTTTACTAAACACGTTTATTTAACATGTTTTACTAACGTGTTTTGTTAAGAACATTGGCGCAGCAGACCCGGCTTAAGTATCATGACAAAAAAGGGAAAGCAAACATTGTAACAATATGACTCCTTTTACTAACTATTCAGATTACAACAATAGTTAAATATCTAAATATTCTACTTAATAATCAGACTTTTATTGTTTGCTACATCTAGTTACATCTATCCCAAATTAGTCAATTGGATAGGTGCACATGATTATACTTTAATTAAACTTTAATAATCTGATTCTGGAGTCTGAATTTATCTCCAGTTGAATGGTAATAGGCTTGCGTCCTATTACATTAGACTTAAACATAACATATAAAATATGAGTGTACTATAGGTACACCTATGCCAAGCCTTTCGGGGAAACCGAGGTCTGATGTTAAGATAATATGCTGTCTCAATACAATTATAGATCATTAAATATAGCATTAGCAAAGTCGTTGATAACAGGGTTAATAATATCTCTGTTATAGTACTTTAAGAAGACATTAGAAGTATTACTCCAACCTGCGGCCTTCCGTACCACTTCCAGGTTTACACCCAGCCTATGCGCGGCTGACGTGGATGCGTGGCGAGAACTGTGGGCTCCGAATATTGATATGTCAATGCCACTATCCTCTAAAACTTTTTTGACCCAGTGAGCTAGTGTTGACCCAGAGAGCAGTGGTGGCCCAGTGGTATCGGCCCCGACTTACGAGTTGTAGGTCGTGGGTTCGAACCCAAGCAGGCGCTTTACTTTGTGTAAATAATTTCATCACCACTGCTCTCAAAAACGGTGAAGGAAAACATCGTGAGGAAACCGGCATGTCTTAGAACCAAAAATTCGAAGACATGTGACATCTACCAACCCGCACTGGGCCAGCGTGGTGGATTATGGCCCACTCCCTCTCACCGAGAGGAGGCCTGTGTCCCAGCAGTGGGAACATTAATAGGCTGATGATGATGATGATGAGCTAGTGTTTGTGAACATACCTTTTTATGAGGTTTTCGAAAGCTAATGAACAAGTGGTCGTCTAATTGATTGTGACGTAAGCATGAAGTTTTGTCAATGTAAGCTTGAACAACGGTAGCTGGACATATGGATAAATTTTCGCGAATAAAGGGTAATCTGATAAGGGGTTGGAAGGTCCCAGGTCTCGAGGTTTTTATTAAGTCAGATATTTTAATTATAGTCATATCATCTTCTATACCTACTTATATTTTTTAATTTGATTAAACTTAGAGCCGGGGCACACGATGCGTTGCGGCGGCGGTGCGGCGCCGGAGAGGTGTCGCTGCGTCATCTTACATAGAAATATCTGTGGCATGTCACACGATGCGCTCCGGCGCCGCACCGGACTTGCAACCATCGAGACGAGGCGGGGAGGGGTGAATGCGTTGCGACGTCGGAGCGGCACCGCTCAGTTGTTTATGCGTCACAAGATTAACAGGCTGTCCAACGCTGCTACGGCGACATAACAACGTTGCGGCGCCGCACCGCTCGTGTGCCCGCTGATACGGTGTAATCTTTGCGGTGCGGCGCCGCAACACATCGTGTGGGGGCACACGATGTGTGTCTGCATTCTTTGCGCAGAAGCTATTGCTAATAAAGCAATTGTTTTCCTTGATAAACATTCAAGTGTTATATCCGTATAAGGATACCAACTGGACACATAGCTTAGTACTTTATTAGTGTCCCAAGTGGCTGTATACTTAGGATTGGGAGGTCGTAACCTGTATACACCCTTCAGTAACCTATTAACACAACTATTTAATGTTATTTCTGTACCTAAAATAATTGACAGGGCAGATCTGTGTGTATTTATTGTATTATAACTAGCCCCTTCATTAAATTTTTCTGTTAGAAAGGAAATCACTTGAGTACTAGTGGTTTTAAAAATGTCATAATTATTGTCTTGACAATAAGTTACCCAAGATCTAAGGGTACAGTTATATTGATTTAAGGTTCTCGGTGCAAATGAAGCCATAACGATACCCAAAGATGTCTCCGGAACACCTCGAGTTATCATCGATTGCCTGATAAACTCGCTGCCACTAGGATAAGGTCTGCATGTAGTGGATGGTGTGTTCTGAAAGGAGAATACAAATCTTGATCAGGTCCAAAATATATTTTTTCTGATATTATTATAATTTGGTCCATAATGGATACCAAGGTTGTGAAGGCCAATAGGGTACAATTAGTATACCTTCTGCCTTATCTCTAATAATTTTTTGCAAAACTTTGGTTATAATGCTGAACGGGGGAAACCCATAGAAGAAAAGGTTTTTCCAGTTGAAGGTGAAGGCATCTACTATTTCAGAATGGGGATCAAGCTTCCATGAGGCATATCTTGGACATTTATCATTTTGAGAACTAGCAAAAAGATCAAAGTTGGGTACACCAAGTTTATTTGTGATTTCTAAAAATGCATACTCAGCTAGCTCCCATTCTGTGTCCACATTAATTTTACGTGATTCTCTATCAGCAATAATATTTTCCGAAGATTTAACATATGAAGCAAATACATGAATGTTCCTAAGTTCACACCACTGCCAAATATTCCGGGCTATTTCATTTAAATGTGTATGTTGTATACCCCCCATTCGATTTATGTAGCTGATCGCCGTTGTGTTATCGATTCTCAACAGTATATTGCAATTTCGAAGCTTAGAAGCAAATATTCTTAAACCATAAAATGCGGCCTTCAGTTCTAAAATATTAATGTGCATACTAAGTTCTGATTCTGTCCAATTCCCATGGGAACTTTCATTACCGCAAACTATGCCCCAACCAGTGGTTGATGCATCGCTGTATATTTCGAGACAATAATCATTATTACGAATAGGACAAAATGATTTTTTAATATTATTTATCCACCAATGGAAGTCTTGTTTCAATGAATTTGACAGTGTCATTTTCCTGTTATAGTCGTAAGAGTTACCCAGAGCTAGAATTTTTTCCCTTTCAAATAATTTTGTATAAATCCATCCATAACTGACGGCAGGGCATGCTGAAGTCAGTAGACCTATGAATTCAGCAAAGTACCTAATTGAACATTTATTTAAATTTAAAAATTCTATTGTTTTGTTAAAGATACGATGTTTCTTCTCTTCAGGAAGATAAATAGTCAAATCTACTGTATTGAAAATAAATCCTAAAAATTTACATTCTGTCTTTGGCGTTACTTGACTTTTATTGAAGTTTATTACAAAACCTAAAGATTGTAAAACATTCTGTGTCTTGTTAATATTGTAGACACACTCATCATATGAATGTCCAATACATAGAAAATCATCTAAATAATTAACTGACATCCAACCTCGACATCGTAGATACTGTAGAACAGGTTTTAACAGTTTGGTGAACACAAACGGGGCAGTACACAGACCAAAGGGGAGAACGTTAAATTGGTATAGTTGTGATTTCCATTCAAAGCGTAATTTCTTCCTATCGTTTGTATTTATAGGGATTAAAAAATAGGCGTCCTTTAAATCTAAAGTTGCCATATAATTATTTTTATCTAATAACCTTAATGCTGTTCTGTAATCTTCCATTTTAAAATGTTTAAGTTGAATAAACGATGTTCGCCGTTAGCTTTTGGTAATGTAAATATGGGTGATATGAATTGTCCTTCGCAGGGCTCACAACTTGTTATAAACTTTGATTTCAATAATCCTGTGATACAATTATCAATAATCTTGCATTCTGACATCGATATAAGGGAATTTTGGGGAGGAATAGTTTGTACAGGTTCTTGCTCGAACGGTATACTATAGCCTCGTACCCAAGATAATACTATAGGATCACTGGTTATACGACACCAGTTATGATAAAAATATTGTAATCTACCCGCGACTGCTACCTTGTCTAATGATGTCAGCGCTTCCTGATCCTCTGGCGCGCCGAGCTGGTCCGGTTCTGGCGGTACGAGTCTGGGCGGCGATCCCGCGGCGCTGCTGCTGGCCTCCGTGGGGCGGGGTTCCGCCGCGGCTGGCCGGCTGCTGCTCGCGGAACCCCCCTCGCGTTTAAAGCCCCCCTTGGGTATTGTGTTGTCGGAGGCTTGTATGGAGCGCGCTGAGTAGTCTTCATCTCCAAACCAGATTTTGAAATTGCTTTTGCTGATTTGAGATGTTCAAAAAGGTTGGATGGAAGTGGAACCGAATAAGTATTGATCGATCTTTGTGTTCTTCACGATTTCTCGAGTCTCTTTATTCAAATTGTTAATGACGGCATATCGTCTCGACTGTGACTCTCTGTAATGACAGTCACACAACAGTCGTCCAGCATCACTTAATGGTTTTATAACTTCCTGTGCTTGTGGTAACGTATCTTTAGAAGCGGACAAAGCCCAATTAAGGACTATACCTATTGCTGTTAAGCAGCTTGATATTTGATTCTGCTTGTATTGGCTAAACAAATCTTTTTTAATATTAAGGGCTGACAAAGCCGCCTCAATTTCCAGGTTAAGTTTCGGTGCATTCATACTACCTACTACAGTTTTCTGCCGGTAAGTATTGTTTCATCAATTCCAATTTGATTTCTTTAGGTAACCCATTACTTAAAACATGTGTCCATCTAGCAGCAATATCTTTATGTAAATCCTCCCCATGTTCCTTCTGAGTAGATGGATCTTAAGTGTAAAGTTATGAAGTTATCGCTTCCTCCGCAGCAGACGGTACGATCGGTTCCGAGAGTACCGGGGCGTCTTGTATTTCCAATTCCCTCAAAATTACTTCCCCGTTCGGGATTTCTTCACCTGTAAACGAGCATCGTCACATGATTTTAATGTCTACGAAACTCAACGCGATTTACGCGGAGCAAGACAGTTAGGATCTCAACATGATTCACATGGAGGATAGGTAAATTTGTGTTACCTCAACACGATATACGTGGAGAAAGGAATAAAAATTCTCACACTGTGGTCGTCAGTGACCAAGTTCCCAAACCGAAACGTAGGTACCAATCTTCGACACGATTTACGTGGAGAATTGTACTGTCCTGTACACGATTTACGTGGAGAAAATATTCAAATGTTTTCATTTCATTCAAACTTCAAAATAATTAACGTTTTGAATAAGGTCTTATCTTCAACACGATATACGTGGAGATGGGTTTAGTTAGGTATATTAATAACCATGTATCATTACAGTAAATTATACTTTTTCTCATAAGTTATTAGATGAGGGTAGACCGCAAAAAAATTTTTTCATATGTGTCGTTGGAAAGTAGATTAGACACAGTCTAAGTAATAAAACTAATGATTAATAATCAGGTAACGTTGTAGGTACAAACCTTGTTCGTCCAGACATTCAACATCATTTGCGCCTTTATATCCCGATAAACTTTCAAAATAAGAACGTTCCGACGATGACTAACTACTTCGTCGGTATCTTTGCAGCTTACGCTCGAGTTTTTTAACCTTTTTACGCATACTACGATAATAATCGTCACTATCCTTAGATCGCGAACGCTTCCGTTTTCCCATTTTAAACTTTGATGTTCCTATATCAAACTAAAAAACAGTTTTCAAAATAATAATTTTATGCAGTGTGACTCCGACAACACGAAAACACGTAATGAATAAAGAGCGGGACCGACAGCGCCGCGTGCCGGAGGTGGGAGCGAGACAGGACACTGCGTCATAGATTTGTATTTTTTTTTTTAAATTACCATATGAGTATCTAAAAGTGTGGCAAAGACAGCACCTTCTCATGTACTGCTGCAAGTAAATTTGTAATCGTCTTCGGTTGAGACCCAAAGTATAATACTCATTTCACTGAAACAGAATAAAGGAAGTCTACTTATTTTCCGACTGCGCTACAGCAAAGACATGTTTTTTAAGGTTCCCTATCCATTTACATAAAATTTTAAGACCTAATATAACTTCTAAATATTATTATATTATACCAGCGCCTCGTCCTCGAGATTAGTAATTTACACATGTAGTTACGCATAGTTCTCACCACTCATGCACTAAGTTGAGAAAAAATATTATATCCTATTTTTCTTTATGGCAATTTTATTTGACATAACTTTTTTATTTTTTTTATTTTTTGTGGGTACTTTGTCCAGTTCCGCTCTCAGACGATTGTCGCCAGTCATTCGCATTTTAGTGCTCAACCACTCAACATCTATTTAGCGTCTTCGCACCGTTTGTTATAAAAAAAATACCGAAATGTAAGAATTCTCGGTCTAGTGAAGTAGACATTTAGACATTATAAAATTAAATAGTTAGAACTCAAAATCGTAAAAAACAAATTAGTGCTTCTGAAAGTGAATCAGACTTGGAGAAAGCTGTTTTTCTACACGATGAGGATATTGGACCAGGTATTTACCTTCCTACTTATTTATTGTACAGTGAAAACTATGTTAATACCGCCCTGCTTACGTATCTACGTATTGAAGGTCTTTAAATGCACCCTGAACAGTCACTGGGGCTGTTTCAACGCATTCAAATACGGTTAGCGTTCCTTCCGTTGGGGATTGTAACCTAACCTAAAAAGTATTATGATGTACGAACAATATTAGCAAAATTATTCAATAATTATGTTGATTTTTATATTCTTTGTATAAAGTAAAAGCTTATGAAATTAATAAAAAATAGTCATGGACTTATTAAAGTTCAATGTCTTTAGGTAAGTTATTTAACTTACGTAATAAAATTATCATATCTATGATAAATTTCAGACACACTGCGCACTGGCACTACGACCAAATATTGGTTATTAGAATAGCCACCAAGATGAAACACTTATTCAAGTTCACTTTTAAATCATCTTTAAGTAAGTTATTTAACTTACGTATTCAAACTATCATATCTATGATAATTTTCAGACACTGCGCACTGGCACTGCGACCAAATATTGGTTATTAGAATAGCCACCAAGATGAATCACTTATTCAAGTTCACTTTTAAATCCTCTTTAAGTAAGTTATTTAACTTACGAATTCAAATTATCATATCTATGATAATCTTCATACACACTGCGCACTGGCACTGCGACCAAATATTGGTTATTAGAATGGCCACTTGAAGATGAAACTGTTCAGTTTCGGATTAAAAATGTGATTAACTTCACCCAGGCCCTAGTACTTCCACGGATGTACCCCCGAAGAGTCTTTACTCATATCGGCAATATTCCTGATCCCGGAATTCTAGAAACTTTAGGCAATGCTCCTACTAACACAGACCAATACGGGTCTGAAATATGCAACAAACTTGCCAACCGTTTTACATATTTTCAAGGCGTTCCGAAAATTTGACCTCAAAATATCTATTACTTAAAAATTGAGTCCTAGATGCCCATAAAATAAATCTTGAAATTAGGATGGTATGCTGATACCGCAGTTAAAGCGATAAAGGCAAATAAAAAGTAACAAATAACATGTTTGACCAACATTATTATTATAGTGTTGCAAAAATTCATGAATACAAGCAGAATTTAATTTAATTTGATTTAAAAAATTACATGATTGAACATCGTATTTATACACCAAGTACCTAATATACCTTTCCGTTCAGTGAAAATTCGTAGAAACATTGAATCCAGCTAGAATTCAATCTGCCTATTAGCACAGACCGTGCTATTAGCCTTTTCCCAACTATGTTTGGGTCTAACCGGAACACACCGGATTTTGCATGGAGCGACTGCCTGTCTTGGCCTCCACAATCCAGTTACTGAATGCCCGTAACAGGTGTCAGAAATCTGCGAATGAGGGCCGGGAACAGCGGCTTATCATAATTTCGTAATGGACGGTCACCCATCCACGAACCGACCGCGGCAAGTGTGATCCTTCGATCAACCCGTGCGGCTGTTGTAAGTTAGCCACGAGCCCCTCCAGATGGGTACGCGGAGAGATCCAGCTAAGTACGCAGGCCGTTTATCTATCAACATTGGAAATACCATTTACGTTACCCGTTGTAGAACAATTTCCTCGGGTAATGAGGACTGAATTATTTAAAACTGAATAATAATCAACTCAAAATAGGTGCAGAATTCATTCCTGCATGAGAAAATCAATTTGTTTCAAGTATTTTCTTGGTACCAAAAACAAATGGCAAGATGCGTTTTGTTATAAACTAGCTGACCCGACAGACGTATGTTCTGTTGAAATTTCAACCATCGTCGTTCAAAAATCCCATAGGAAAGAAGTTTAGATTTTCCTGAATTTGAAAATTTTCCGGGTCTAATTTTTCTTTCCATAAAAACTTTATTCGGGCTATTCCTTACAAACAAAAAATAGACAATCGTTCCAGACATTCTCAAGTGATGCGCTTACCAACGCACAGCATTTAATTTTTTATATATATTGATTTAATTAAAATCCTAATAAATTGGTTAAAACGTACCATTTTAAATTAGAGGATTTAAGAACTGCATTAGAATTGTAACGTATTCTATCATTTTATTGTGAAATGGCATCAATTCACCTCAAAGGCTCGTTAATTATCATAATTAAGATGCACAAAGAATCTCGAAAATATCTAAGATTCTGCTTCGAGGGTAAATTATTCTAATTTAACGTTTTTTGCCATTTGTGTTAGTACAGTCCCATACGCTTTTCACGTTATATGTAAACCTAGGTAGCTTTCCACTATTTGTTGTTTATACGATTAGCTATTGCTTGAATATTACCGCCTGGAATGTGTAAGTAACATATAGATCTAACTAAAGATTATTAATTTAACTTGATGTCATTTTAATAAAGAAAAAAGCACTTTGCACAATTTCCTTCGACTAAATGCAGATTCAGATATGATAATAGATTCACATCGAGTTTCAGATTAGTTTAACAACAGTTAAAAGATTATACGAACGAAAGCGGAATTTGTAATATTTTCAAAACGAAACGTTGTAACTTTTGTATAAACATATTAGGATTATTAGTTTCCTGTTGTCCAGCGATCGAATACGGATGGCCGCACAATCAAAAAATGGAAAGAGATAAATATGTCAACTCGAAAGGTCTATTTATATTAATTCTATGAATCTACCTGAATCATTTCAACCATTCATCATTTCTTTGACTGGTAGCTAGATAAAATAGAACGTTCTGAACATCGAATAAAAATTGGTGTTTACCAAGTTGAAATATATTTCCTGACGCCTCAACGACGGGGTGGGGGGACGCCTGTGAAGGAAGGTCTTCGAGCGGGCAGTGGTCGAATACTGAACAAGAACTACACAAATTATTTAGAACTTCTTGCCGCATTTATTGCCCTAAAAGTTTTTGTTAAAGTTCTTTAATTGTCAAAAAGCGTCGACAATTCAACAGCAGTAGCATACATAAATAAAATAGGGGTATATAATACCCTCATCTCACAAAAAATAACTCGTGAAATATGTTAACCGGTGAAGGTAATATATAATTAGGTAAAAAAGCCTTTCATCTTTGCCTGGTACATAAAATCTAGTGATCATTGTAATTGCAGATTACGTATCACAAAGAACCTACCAGACATAAAACAGGAGCTGTCCGATTAACCCTTTGGCAGTCTCACACATTCGATCATCCAAAAATTGTTCTATTTAGCAAGTCGCATAAATTTAATAACAAATGTGCCACATCACCGAGACCCAGATGCATCCGCGATGGACTCGTTTACAGTTTTATGGTCAAATTAGGATTTCCACGCATTCCCGACATTTTGAGTCATACAGTATTATTTTCCGAATTTGATTGTGAAAATAATAATAGACAAGGCACGGGGTATCATGGTCGCACCCTTCTGGCCAACACATCCATGGAACCCCGAGATATATTAATATAATGCTAGCATCCTTAGCGCCTACCTGCATGAAACAATATGACATTCACTTGACGAAATGGTGAAACTTCTGTGAAATTAATTCGTTAAATGTTTATGACGCCTCTATAGTTCTGTACCCACAGTAATTACCTTTTTAACCCAACTCTTGTAGGACGGTTGTTAATTATGGTAGCCTCAATTCATTCGGATCTGTTCCTTCCCTGGTGCCGAGCCCAGTACCCACTAAGTAGTTAGTGACGGAGTAAAAGGATTCCGCAAAGGGGTTTTTACACTAAAACCACCAAGAACTAAATATGACGTTACCTGGGGATACCAATTTAGTATCTGATAATTGACTTCTTGGCATCCTTATGAGGAATTACATAAGCTTATAAATAAAACCATTACTTTACTGTCTCTGTCGACTGCACACAGAGTTCAAACTCTCTCTGAGATAAAAGTAAGCAATGTTCAAAACCTTTCTTAGTGTATCATAATTACTCTTTTATTATTTATATTTCTGACTTCTAGACCGGGATTTCAGCAACCTATTATTAATTTACCTTTTTATCTAAAAACAGCCATATCCTGCCCAGCCACTAAATTACTGTGTTATAGAGAACGCAACCTTATGGTAGCCACACACGTTACGATTTGCTTGCGCAAATTTAGGTTTGCGCAAGCAAATCGTTACGTGTGTGGGAACAAATTTGCGCAAAGGAGATCGGCAAACAGTCCTAATAAATTAGGCCTCAATAAACAAAAATGAAATAGTTTGGGTTTTCAAGGGGTAATATTAGTCTATAACCCTGTGCAATTAATTTTTCGATATAACATGGGATATGGAAATTAAAAAACAAAACTTTATTTCAGACCATAGTCAATAGACTCCATTATCATTTGTTCCCGCTCTTTTATTAGTTACCTATGAGTTTTAGTAAAAGATTAAAAGTATTTTGCCAGGCTCTATCTCTTTAATATGATGTGAAACTTACTTTGAGTCTAATAATTAAAATAACAATAAAATAACACTTATAATAATGAAATACCCAACACTTACCTGTCGTGGAGGTATCCATTCTCTAATCACTGATAGTATATCGATTGAGTTCAGCAGGTTTCTTCTCATGCGAGCAGTCGATATGCCACAATTAATACAGCGGAGATTATCCATCGTAAGCAACAGGTAACAATATCAAAAGGCAAAATCGGAGTCCAAAATGCGTGCTAAGGTCAATAGGTTTGGAAGAAACGGGGTTCAAGAACGAAATAGGGTCGGTCACAAATGCAGTTACAATTGTCCAAAAACACAGCAAGGGTCGGTAATTAGATGTAGCACACAAAATAAACACAAAAAGAAAGTCCACGACACGAGCGAGAAACGTTATTCTATTTTTTTATTGAATGGCAAGCAAAGCCGATGTCGACTATTCTGCCAATGTCTAAAGTGAGTTGTGGCGGCAATCTGTTGTTGACAACAGATTGATTGACAAGTGAAAACCGTATCGAGTGTTGCAGTTTACAAAAATGCAAATCGATTTTTCTATAAAATCATTAAAATAACTTATCAACAACGAAAAAATACTCTATCTTTAATAATTATTTCGCAATAAACTCGTATAATACTTTTTTAAGTGAAAAGAAATATAAATCGAATATAATAATACAAATCTTTTAATGGGAAAAAATATTTTTATTTAAAAATCGCATAATATGGCAACATCAGTCAGTTGTTATTAAAACAACTACAACGCGAGGAATACATTAATTGACTTTTTTTAGAAATTCTTTTTTCCTAGGTTTTTTTAGGAAATGATAGATTATAGTAGGGCTTATAATTATTTAAATATTTTTTCGAATGGTGTAATACTTTGTCCATCAGGGCCAGGAATTGCTGATCTCCTTTCTTTGAAAACATGTCACTTTAGATTTGCGCAAGCCTAAGTTTGCGCAAGCAAATCGTTACGTGTGTGGCTGGCATTAGGAACATTGACGATTTATTTGTTGGAATTACGAAACCTCGTAATCATAAACTAGTAGGAACGCAAACCCTTGACCGCTGGATAAAGCATACACACAATTAGTGTGGGGTTGACCCGAGCGTGTTCAGTGCACACAGCGCGAGACACAGACATCTCGTACAAAACACGTTTTTATAGTACTAGGTATATATTATTTTATAGTATTTATACATAATTGTCTACAGATAGCTGTGATAGCTATTATCTATAAGAAAAATTATTCCTTAATTAGAATTCATTTGTTTTCTAATACCCTTTGAGTATTCAAAGGAAACGCTTAATTATTGTCAATCCTAGAAGTACAAAGTTGATCTTTCTTATTATTGATTGTAACAAAAGAAATAATAATACAATTATTTTGATATTTACAAACATCACTTATCATTGATAATATTTCCGCAATACTCTCAAAGTCTACATGTGTAAATTACTAATCTCGAGGACGAGGCGCTGGTATAATTAATGATTAAACGAACTTACCTGTACGTGAAGTTCTATCATAATTATACCAGCGCCGAGTCCGAAGAGATTAGTAATCCCACCCACCCAGTGCTGTACCTACACACCCCAAATTGTCTACGGTGTCTCGGAAATACATCAATGAACCACAGGATATTTTACTCTAAACTAAATGACTGGCGACAATCGTCTGAGAGCGGAACTGGACAAAGTACCCACAAAAAATAAAAAAGTTATGTCAAATAAAATTGCCATAAAGAAAAATAGGATATAATATTTTTTCTCAACTTAGTGCATGAGTGGTGAGAACTATGCGTAACTACATGTGTAAATTACTAATCTCTTCGGACTCGGCGCTGGTATAATTATGATAGAACTTCACGTACAGGTAAGTTCGTTTAATCATTAATTAATAGTCATTAGGCCTACTAACGTTATGCGAATCAAAGGGCATTGCCCACTGTCCATAGACAATTCGGCCTCAAGTGCCCACAATTCAAAGTATATGGATAGGATAATATGCTATTTAAATAATGAACTGGTCAAGGAATTGGTTTAAAAAAAAGTTGGGGTTATTTAGATAAAATCGTTTTTTTCAATGAGGCAAAATCTTCAATTTGTGCTGCACTAAATGTTTTGATATGATTATATATTGATTCTAAAAGTAGATTCCAGGGGTTAGGTACTACTTAAATGGTAATAACAGATTCTACAATCCGGCGGTACATAATAATTGTACTTACAAAATAGATGTACCCGCAGTGCTGATGGGACAGCGAGCCGATTGGTCTCGTTACAGCCAGGAAAGAAACATTGATTTTGAGTGTTTGGTGCTCTTACATAATAAGGCAGCAGTATACTGTCGGATGTGTTCAAGCTTTGTTGTCCCGCTTGCTATGCACTGTCAGCTACTTCAGATTGCACCGAAGGTAGGTTGGATGGTTCAAATTGCTCCATAGGCAGACTGGATGGTTCAGATTCCGGTTCTGTAGTTGAATATGATGCTGCTCTAAACTGCTCTAACGAGATGAAGATGGCAACTGAAATAATAATAAAAATTAAAGCTCAGTGCATAAAGACAGTAAACGTGAATTACTGTGGTTTTGGTACAAATAAATACACAATCAAAAAAATATCTATCAAGAACATTTTATATTATTAAGTGCCTATTAATTAATTTCTAAAAAATCTTTCTCAAGTTTCTAGACAATCTGTACTATGTGAAATATAACTTGTGCGGACACGAAAGAAGTTGAATATTACACTATAGACTCAGAAGTATGTCAGTATCAAATCTCAGAACTACGCTTGTATTAATTCTAAACTGTTGATAACTTACCGCTCGTGGTACAATCTGACGGGCAATCACACTCCTTACGAGTTCTTCATGTGGAGAATCAGACCTGAGTGTATGTGATCTTATTCTCAAAAGCAATCTGCCGCATGCAGCTGATGCACACTTGTCCATGACCATCAATCTGTACATTTTGTTGTTCGCACACTAAACTGTCACTCGACACTTGTACCTAATATAAAAATAATATAATAAAATCGTTTATTTATATAAAGAGGGGCACATTTACAAACAATTACTTAATCATAAAAAATAGAACACAGTTGCTTATTTTTGTCTGAACTAGGTTGGACCTGTGCTTCAGGCTAGGAAGTGCATAAATACTTAAAGTAATAAATTAACTATGAGTCTAAGTATAAACTAAATTAAAATTAGGTAAATAAAAGTAAAACAGCAAGTTAGTGGTTCTATTTGCAGACAACAAGTAGATCTTCTGTCTGTGCATAATCTATGGTTAGTAAATATTCAAGTATAATTTTTTTACAGCTAAAGTAATTTAGTTTATAAATACTAAGTTTTCTATTTAATCTATTGTACAGAAATGGGCCTAAGAATGTAAAAAATCTTTCTACAAAGACATGTTTTGAGGTTGCATTAGAAATGCATACTATATCATTCCGTCTCTTGTTAGTATTGTCAGTAGTGTAGGTAAGCATGGTGTGCTGTTTTAATACTAAGTGCATAATGAAAAGTTGGCGAACAGTCAGCACGTTGCAGGACTTATATAGCAGATCTGTGGGAAAGAGAAAGGGATGGAAGTTTGCTACCTTTAAAATGGCTCTCTGTGCTCTTTCAAGAGGGAGTAGATTGGTTTTTGGTGCACCACCCCATGAAGTGATGCAGTAAAGAATTATAGATTGACATAGAGCCAAATAAACTTGTGTGATTAATTTTGAATCTGCAAATGATCTCAATTTTTTAAAAACGTACATTAATTTGCGCACTCGTTTAACTAGACTTTCAATATGGTTTTTGAAAGACAGGGTGTCGTCTATTATTACCCCGAGGTATTTTATGTTTCTCGTTTTGAGGATAAAAGGGCAATTACAAATGGTGACTGAACGATTTCCACATTGATGGGCATATAGAGGAGGGTTAGTAATGTTAAGTTGAGGCTTGCGCATAGAGAAGTGAATATATTTTGTCTTGTCAGCATTTAATGTTAGTAAATTGCTTTGAAGCCAATTAGTCACAGTATTAAAACCTAGTTGAGCAATATCGAACAGTTCGCTACTGGTTTTAGCTGTAAATATTAACGCCGTGTCGTCGGCATATGATATAATTTTCCCGTCTTTAATATTCAGATTACATAAATCGTTAATATAAATCAGGAATAGCGTAGGGCCCAGAATACTTCCCTGGGGAACACCAAAACCAGTACTTTTCTGCTCATCGCTCGTGATATTATCTATTCTAACACATTGGTATCGGTCATCTAAGTAGTCCGCAAATAGTTTTAGCGGCGTTCCCCTTATTCCTATGGCCTCTAATTTGTTTAGAAGAACAGAAACAGATACCGTGTCGAAGGCCTTGGCTAAATCAAGGAAGACTCCCAAGGTCTGGTTACCTTTGCCGAGTTCTTGAGAAATATAATCGGTCAGGCTATGCACCGCATCGGCTGTGGATAATTTGGGTCTAAAACCAAATTGCGCAGGGGATAAGAAATTATTTTTTTCTAGATAGTTAACTAGTCTACTGTTTATAATTTTCTCAAATATTTTTGATATTGAGGGGAGTAACGATATTGGCCTATAGTTATTTACTAAGTCTTTACTACCCGATTTAAAGACAGGGATTACAACTGCCTTTTTAAGACAGCTAGGGAAAATTCCTTTGGATACACAGATTCGAAATATATGCGTTAAGGGAGGTACCAAAATATGCTTAAAGAGTTTAAGGGTCTTATTGCTTATGTTATCCCATCCAACTGCACAGTCATCTTTTAGTCCAGAAATAATTCGGGTTATTTCGTCTTCGTCAGTGTCCAGCATAGCAAAAGATTTCAGGCTACAGCGATTGCTTGAGTTTTGGAAAGGTGATTGGTCACAATAATGTTTTGGAATCTGTTCAGCAAGAGTTTTCCCAACATTGACAAAGAAGTTATTAACGTTGTTAGCTGACAAGAGTGGTGAAGGATTAGTAAGCAGTAAACTCGAATTTGATTCACGCTGTTTAGACATATTTGTGACATTTTTTATATGTTTCCAAAGTTGCTTGCTATTGTTACCTGCTCTATTTAATTCATTTTTATCGTAATTATTTTTTATATTCTTTAGGAGATTGTTGCAGAAGTTTCTGTATCTTTTATATGTGGTTTGAATTATTAGATTATCAGGGTATCTCTTAGTTCTCTGATGAAGTTTATCTCTGTGTCTTATACACCGAATTAGTCCAGGAGTAATCCAAGGTTTAACATTATGGAGTTTCTTATTCACTGTAGAAACTGTCGTGTTACGTAATATTGCTTGTTGGACATGTTTTATAAAATACGATAAAGCAAAATTAGCGTCAGCAGTATTGTAAACTAGGCTAAAATCAAGGTTGCATAAATCATATTCGAGTTTATTTGTGTTTAATTTGCTTTTGGTCTGGGGACAATTTAGCTTAGGCAGCGTTAAATTTACGGTTAGTAGGACAGCATGATGGTCAGTAATTTTTGCGTTAGTAACAAGCGTAATATATTGGGCTGGTTTTAATCATCATATGATCGAGACAGGAACCGCTCTGATGAGTAGGCAATATGTGAGAGGGAAGAAAACCATGGTATGAGCAGATATTAAGATAATCTTGGGTACCTGAATCGCAGTTTTCGGAGCCAATATTTATATTTAAATCACCTGTTAGTATAACATTCTTAAACGAGCTTAGCGCTTGAAAAATCTGGTTTAAGGAATTGTGAAAAGAATCTAAGTTTCTAACGGAAGGGGACCTATACATAGCGATTATCGCTGTGGTTGTACCAATTTTGATTACTAAGCAATTGATCATACAGTCTTGTAGAGTAGGTTCCTCAACTGTTACCTTAAGTGATTCCTTAGCAAAGACCACCACACCATCATTCTGATTGTGATTTATATTGGTATGCAATAAGTTGTAACCAGGTATTATAGGGAGGTTATCAATGCGGTTAGATAGCCAGCACTCGGTTAGTACCATTATATCACAGTCAAAGTTTAATCTATGAAGGAAAATTTTAAAGCTATCTATGTTCTTATAAATACTACGAATGTTTTGGGTCAGTACGGTTAGTGACTTTTTATAATCGGAAAGATATTGTCTGCAATCCTCAACATCACATGTCTTTGACACGTTTTAATAAACAAGTCATAATTATTAGATATCCTAAAACAACACTAACCTTGATAGTACTCTAAGTCTATTTATTTAAAAATCATTTCTCAGAGGAAGACATGATACTGACCTGTTGTGTCAAACCCATTGGTCGGTGGGTCGCCTTAGATTGTTGTATATCATTTCGCTCTTTCTGCTATTTCCAAGAAATGCCTTCGTATTCTCGTGACGTTTAAACCACAATTAACACAGCGTAAATGACCTTTTGAATGAATTACTTAGGGCACGGAAGTACTCGGGCCAGCGACAATGCCGGGGTCTTCATAATTTGTGGATATCGAGTGAAAGTTCGTGCTGAGGTTATCGTTAGAAGCGGGAGCGGAATCCATGTTCAGGCCGTGGTCGTCAGGGCTCAGGGTTCAAAGAATCTTCGGAGTCCATTTAATAAGCGTATTCGATGTGCAAACGAAAACAAAGAAAGTCGATTTGTGATTTGACATTGACTTGACAGCCGGCCGGCATAATTCAATGTTGCCACACCAAACACAAAAAATTGATAGATTGATATCGATTTTTTTATCGAATCCTAATTTTAATACAAAATTATAATCGCCACTGAGACTCTTAACGACGTCAACTCTGATGACGTAACATTATTTGGTTAAAAAAATGGATAAACAGTGTATTTTAGTTCAAATAATTAAACGATTAAGTACCTAATATTAAAAAATAAAATAAAGTCTTACCAGCGATTACACGACACGAAACACACACAAAACTCAAAATAATCACATTCACTTTTTCACTCACGGGTTCCCGACGTTTTTTTTGGTCGGATCAAAATAGGTATAAACGATGCTAGTTAGTGCAAATATTTATCTACTACGATGTATGTAAAAACTACTTATGGAAATAACAACACTTCCCGTCGATTTACACAAAAACAAAAACAATAAAAAATAACGAAATACGATGCCGAGTGCGCACTCGTGACTATGACGTTTTACCTGCGTGTAACGTGCGACATCAGTCAGTTTCAACATTTTTTTCCAATGTTGCCTATTGATATTTTTGGATATTGGTTTTTATGACAAAAATAGTTAAAAAAAGGGTGTATTCCCGTTCGTCCCACTGCCGTCGTCCCCCTGGTGGGACGAACAGGAATTTAATAATTAAATGATTTAGTTGACGAGAATATCCGTCAGGCCATAGAGTTAAATTGCTCACAGACCAGTTTAGCCCTAATTTCATAGTAGAAATAGAGATTTAAACCGTGTGTACCTGCGTCGGCCGTATGTCCGCCTCGGGATTTGAAGGACGAATAGTTTGCGGCAGCCTTGCGGCTGCCTCGGGAGTTTAAAGGTTAAGAAGTTATGAACGTCTTTGTAAATATGTTTTCTTTAACATATAAGGTGCTATAAAAATATCTGCCACGGCTGCAATGGGAGATAGTATTGTGTTTATAGATCACAATAGTAAAGAAAAATTATTGATAATTTGTCATTTTTTTTTTCATACAAAAAATATTGGTATTGATTTATTGGCATAAAACCATCCCGTAGACGTTGCCGCACCGCACCGAATTCAATTCGCAAAACGCCGACGCCGTTCATACACTGTTGCCATTCTTATCAAACAATGCCGCTGCGCGCCGGCCACTCGCTCGTCAAAGCGCAGCCCCGCGCGCCCCCACCCTCACCCGCACTACCCCGTTCGTCGCACGCGCTAGCCGACCGCGACCTCGGCTCCCGCCCGCCAGTCGCCCGCCCGCCCGCTCGGAAGTTAGTTTTGCGGTCAGCGTGCAGCGTCGGGAATATCGCGCGCGCTTTCTTTAAAAATGCCTCCCAGACGACGGTATTCCAATCAAGAATATCTTGAAATGGTATTGTGCTATCGCGAGTGTAAGTCCATAACTGCGCATGCAGTAAACTAATACCAGCAGAGGTTTGGTGTGCGAGTGAGTCATCATACCATTCTGGATGCAGTGTTCAGATTTAGAAAACGGCCGCTTTGACCCGCCTCCGGTTGACGCAGGCAGGCCTCCATTTTCTGCCGAACTCGAAGAAGAAGTGTTGGACTTCTTCTTCTTCTTTGTGATAGGAAGTTTATCATCTTATTTACGTCAGTTTTTTGGAAGAATGCGGTAGCTGGTAAGTAATTGCACTTTTAAAACACTTGTTTGCCTGCGTATTATTGCGTACCTACTAGATTAGATACTGACGAACTAGTCAGCTGATTTCAGTTTTCATTCACAGAACAGATGGAAAGAGATAGCAGTTGTTTTCATTGACAAAGCGACACATCGCGCGTATTTTGTGAACCACGTTATGCAAAGTAGAGTCAATGTTTATTTAACTACTTTATTTTCTAAAATCGATTTAACTGTGCCGGGGTACAAAATTTCTTCACTATTGTAATCTTTAAACACAATACTACCTCCCATTAAAGCCGTGGCAGATATTTTTATTGCACCTTATATTCTATCTTTATTGTGCTGAACAGATAAAGAATTAGAGGTAATTAAAATGTGTAGTAGCGTTTTTGCTATGATCCTATGCATTCATTATTATATCAACTATCAATTCGCTTGTTCATTTAGTATCAATAGTAAAAACATAACACCGTATTTGTTTGAATACATCGAATAACAAGCATTACGGATCTGATATTATAAGTTAAACATCCATGAAAACATAATCAATTATTTCGTGAACGGAATTAATAATTATTGGCAACACTGCTGATTTTATCAACAAAAGGGAATTATTTTCACGTATTTATCGTTTAGGTACTTTTTATTTGTGCAAAAATGTTCCCATCTTGTTCGGATAAATGAATATCTTGTTAGATAAATAGAAATAACGATGTTTTTTTTACATAAACGTAAATTGCTGGGCGTTCAGGGCCATATTTGGGCGTCCTCCTTTATGCCAAAAACAAATTATAGTCTTTAAGATTAAAATGTATGCCTAAAAAAATGATGCCGAAGTATTATTATGTCAAAACAAATTGTGCCAAAATCGTTATGCCGAAGTATATTAGGACAAAGAACATTATGCGAAAAGAAGGGATCCCGTTTTTTAAGTATTCTTTCTTTGTTTCCAGATTTTAAAGTCATCCTACAGCTTCTACGCAATGCTGCGACAAACTAAATAGGCGAACAAGGAATTAAGGAAGAAAAGGTATTGTGAAACGTGGTTTTAGCTATGTAGATGGAATCGGAAAATGTAAAAATTGTGCTAAAGTCACTGCGTATTGTTGTAGGATATAATAATATAATAATAATAAATAATAATAAAGCTTTATTTCATTCCATACATCCAATATTACAAAACAAAACACTAAGAATAGGGTAATAATTGAGGAATTACTAAATATATCATTAGTGGTAAGATTACATACAACATCTACAAAAGTTTACATACATTTCATTATAATCATACATTTTTACTACTTACATTAATCGTTTATACATTTTTATTACATTTCATTCATTTCACAAAACATACATTATAATTCATCTTGCCACCTGGTGCATGGCCGGCCTCTGCCTCTACTTCCTTGTGGTCCCTCCATGTTGTTATTGTAAAAGTCCATCTTTCGTCGGTGTATCTTGCTAGATGGCCAGCCCATTTCCATTTTAGTGTCTGTGCAAAGAGTATGGCGTCGGTCACCTTTGTTTTGTTGCGAATGTCGGCAGCTTTCACTCTGTCTTTTAAAGTGATTCCTAAACAGCTCCTCTCCATTGCTCGTTGTGTGGCTTGAATTTTTGTCTTGGATTTTTTGTCGAATGACCATGTTTGGCAACCGTAGATTAGACATGGTAGTATCGCTGAATCCAAGACAATTTTCTTTAGTTTCATTGGGAGCTGAGATTTTAAAATCTCTTTGTGGGCCCAAAATTTCTTCCAGGTTGAGGCTATTCTTCTGTTTATTTCTTCTACATTTCTTTTCGTGTTGAATGATAGTTGTTTTCCTAGGTAAATATATTCTTGTACATATTCTAGTGGCTTATTGTCGATCAAAATAGGTATCATTTTGTCATTGGTCATGATTTTTGTTTTACCGAGGTTCATTTCTAAACCAACTCGATTGCTTACAGCCTGTAAATCATTTATCATAATATTTAGTTTTTCAAGATTTTCTGATAACAAAACGATATCGTCTGCAAAACTTAGATGACTCATGAACCTTCCATCCACCTTTATTCCCTGTGTTGACCAAGGCAGATCCTTCATTATATTTTGCAGTACCGCTATAAATAGTTTAGGCGATAAAGGGTCGCCTTGTCTTACCCCTCTGTTGATGTCTATGCATTTGCCTATTTTCTCTAATCTGACTTTGCTTGTACTTTTACTATAAATATCTTTCAGGATATTTATATATTTGGCATCTACATTTTGATAAGTTAGCGCCTCCCAGATGCTGTTGTGAGAAATAGAATCAAAAGCCTTTTTGTAATCTATAAAGGCTAGATATAACGGTCTGCGAAACTCTAGATATTTTTCTATTGTCTGTTCCATTACATGGATGTGATCAATTGTACTAAATCCTGCTCTGAAACCGGCTTGTTCGTAAGGTTGGTGGCTATCAATGTCAAAGGATATTCTGTTTAATAGACATGAGGCAAACAGTTTGTACAAACACGACATGAGGCTTATTGGTCTGTAGTTTCCTATGTCGGTTGGATCTTCCTTTTTGTAAAGCAGAACAATTTCCGATTTAGTCCAATTTTCTGGAACTAATTCTTCGGTGAGGATTTTATTAAATAGATGTGTCAGTGGAGCAAGCAGTAGTTTTTTAGCATGTTTGATGAACTCGTTCCTGATGCCATCAGGGCCAGGGGATTTTTCTAGTTTTAACTTTTGTATGTTATTAAGGACTTCAAATCCATCAAACATTTTAACCTTCGATTTTGTTGTTGTTACCTGATGGTATGTCAGTTCTTGTGTTGAGTTCGAGGGACTGTACAGGTTTGCATAGAAATCAGTTGCTAAATTGATAACTTCCATGCGGGATTTACTTTTGTTTGGGCCAGATTGCAGTACTGGAATCCAAGTTTTTGAGCTATCTAGCTCTTTAAACGCTTTCTTAGAGCTTCTTGAGGTTTCTAGGTGTCCGCGTATTGTATTGGATCTATAGGTATCGTAGCATTTTTTTATTTCTTTGTTTGTGTTTTTGTACAGTTCCTTCAAGTCATCTTTGTCTTTTTTGGATAATTTCGTTTTGTTTTGTAATAGACTCCTTTCTCTGATAAGTATCTTTGCCTTTTCACTCAAAATATTTTGTTTTGGTTTCCCTTTTATATTTTTTAAACTGTCTTTTATCGATCGTTCAATCATTTGGCAGTATTGGTCGATTGTGTATTCTTCGTGTGTTGTTGATAAACTTTGCAAGTTGCTTTTTTGAAGTGTTAACATCTTTTAACTTTGGATCAGACCACAGGCCAATTAGAGCAACCCTAAACCTACTAACAAGAAGAAGCAGAAGATACTTCAATAAGCAACAAACCACTTTGAAAACAGTAGAAGAACAAACAACATATCTCACACACCTAAACAAACATTTGCAAAGTTGTAGGATATAGTACATAATAAATGTTATACTAACAGTTAATAGATTAAGAAATAGTTGGAAACAAATAAAGTAAGTACAATTTATATGTGGTTTATTTTTATTTGAACGACGAGGATGGCCCCAGTTTGAAAAACAGTTTGGAATGTGATAAATAATTAAACTAATAGGAAACAAATACGAAACAGTGAGTACATATTGGACTTCACGTGGTGCCATAAGCTCTAACTTAGAAGCAGCTCAAGAATTTGTACATTTATTTACTGATATATGTACCATCAGTCTAAAACGAGGCTTCTAAAAGAAGCTTTGAATTCTTCACCTGATGTCTCAATAGATTTATTATAAGAGCGAACGTTCCAGACTGCCCGGTTGAATTTCAATTTAAACATACAGGGTGTTTGGCAGAACGTTGAACATACGAAAATGGTGGATAGGTGGGATCATCTGCTACTTACTCAGCCCTAATTTAACTGCCCCTGGTTTGTTTTTTTTTTAAATAAGTTGAAATTAATTTAAGTATTTTTTACATCTTTCTGTAAGTTTGAGCGTTTTAGAGAGTTTCTAGCTAACATCTTAATAAAGCAATAATTTTATAAGAATCTGCCAACATTAAAGATTAAAAAAAAAAACATTTTTAATAAAAATTACACTTTAAAGTGGTGAAAAAGGAACAAAGCAAAAAATGTTTTTTTTTTAAATATCCGGGGCCCAGGGTCAAATAAATTAGGGCTGAGTAAGTAGCAGATGACCCCACCTATCCACCATTTTCGTATGTTCAACGTTCTGCCAAACACCCTGTATAAACCCCATGATAGTTATAAAAGCTTTTCAACAAATTAAAATCAAATTGACCGAAGATCTACGGGAATTATCTATCAAAGTTTGTACATCTATAATCGAGACTATAGCACCATATTTGGCTTTAAGTGGGTTTATTCTGAAAGTTGGCAACGTCGCAAATAGATGTCAAATATTTCGCTGTTTTGATTAATTTGATAATATTTCTGTATAGAAATAAAAAATATGGCTAACTAGCGAACTAGAATATTGATTATGAAATGCAATTATAACATTGATTTTGATGTTGTACCCGTTTTAGGTGTAAAAAAATCATTTGGAAAGTTTCCAAACACTTTTTTTACATCTAAAACTAAATATTCGGTGTTACGATATTAATTATTGCAATTAATTATTAATATTCTAGATAGTTAGTTAGCCACATTTCTTATTTCCATACAGTATTATTTCCAAATTAATCAAAACAGGTGAATATTTGACAGCTATTTACGACGTTGCCAACTTTTAGGATGCACCCTCTTAATATTTAATTTGTGTGTGGACCGAGGAGTCTTCCTGGATTTAATGAAGTACAGTAAGGTAATACCACTTTTTAAATCTGGGGACAGTAAAGACACCAACAATAATTATAGACCAGTATCCGTGCCGTCGGTATTCAGCAAGGTGTTCGAAAAGGTAATGCTCAACCAAATGCTTAATTATTTTAACACCAACCAAATCTTACACTATCAGCAATATGGTTTCACCAAAGATTAAAATACATATTTACAGCGCGGGAGGAGGCCCAAGATGCCATAAGCATCTTTTGTGACCTCTCTAAGGCATTTGACTGCGTAAATCATGAAACCTTACTCTTGTCACTTGAGTAATAATCTGTGCTTGAGCTCAGTTCAGTAAAATCTTATTTAAATGATAGACGACAGCAAGTTCAAATAAATAGTGTCAATTCACTCGGTCTAAAAGTTAAATTAGGTGTTTCACAAGGCTCGATATTGGGTCCTTTCCTCTTTTAAGTATAAATTTTATTCATGATCTACCCTATTTATTAAAAAACCAACAACGTATAAACGTACACTGAAATTAAGCTTGCTGATGGTTCTATTAATTGTTTAAATGTAGAGACTGCGATGGTTGATGTTAATTTTTGTAATAGAGTTATACCCACTCATTTTATTGTATTACCTGGGGCTGTGGAGTCGTTGCTCGGCATAGATTTTATTAGGAATGCTGGCATGGTACTTGACTTCCATAAGAATTGTTGTTCTTTGGAAGGCTCACAGGTAATTTATCCCATTCTGTATGAGGAAGGGCTTTCTGAAACCGTATGTGCTGCTTTTTGTCTCCGCGATGACGAGGGTACTCTCTTGCAACCATCTGAACGCAGTAAATTGGCCAACCTGTTGGAATCCAATAGATTCCAACAGGTATCTTTGAACCAGGGGGAGGACCAACTACTTTTGCTCTGAAAGAAAGAAAGAAAGAAGATACATTTATTTAGCACAGATAAGGCACACAACACAAAATATTGTACTACAAGTAGAAAAAATAAAAAAATAAATAAAATAAAAAGTGTAAAGTTCGCAACTTCGCACGGATATACACTGGGAACAGTGCTCCAATTTCAGTGTCGCCATACAGGGTGACACCGGCAAAGAAAGAGATTGACAGAATGCTAGAACAAAATATCCGTAAGGAAGCTGCCAAAAATCGACGTCCTGGGCCCTGCTATCAGGAGGGTGACCTCGTCCTTGTGGAAACACATCGCCTTAGTCAGCAAAAGGTTATACCGCTAAGTTTGCTCCGTGACGCGAAGGTCCTTATCTTGTCGGTAAGTTTCTCCGACCACTTTTGAATTCGTTGATAAGGATAAACTACCTCGAGGCAAGTATCATGCTAGTCTTCTAACGCCATATTATTATGTAGGTAAGTTGGACGTAGTAGCTCACAACAGGAAGAAGGGCCGTCCTCGTAAGACTTTGGGTTCCAAGCCAGCTTCAGAGACTGCTGCTGACTTGGAGGGGGAGATTGTAGCGCGTGGTATTATAGATAAATAATAGTCGTCCGCCACAAGCCCCTACTCCACAGCCCCCCAAATCGAGTCGGCGTTCCGCCCGCATCCGCGCCCGAGCCGATGCCGCGCGAACCACGCGCGCCACCGACTCTAACGTTATTACGCGAGCTACCCCATAGCGCGGGCGCACTTTGGTTGAGCGCCGACCCGGACCGTCTCCTTAGATTTTTGTTCATCATCATCATATCAGCCGAAAGACGTCCACTGCTGGACATAGGCCTCCGCCAAGCACCGCCACTTCGACCGATTCTGTGCTTCCCGCATCCAGCGGATTCATGTTCATTAAGTTTTAATTAGTCTGTAGTTTATTGCTGTTGTTCATTCTTTCTGTGTCTTATCTAACATTATAATTCTAAAACTACATAGTATTCATAGTCCTCCTAACCCTTTATGCATATAATATGCTGTAAGTAAAATTCGTCAATTTACTGATGTAAGTAGATATTGCGAGGCTAAACTATTTCAGTTAATTTCATAGTATCATGTCTTATGGTATTTTACTATGGGGACGACCTGCAGACATCGATTCTATTTTTATTCTGCAGAAAAGAGCCATCCGACCAATATACTCGTATGGCCTCCGCAGATTTTCTTAGGAAACTGTTTAAAAAAAATTATTCAAAAAACAAAAAACCCGACTGCAAAAACACGTAACTGAAAAGAGAAAAACAAGCATTATAATCTATAGAATTTTGGTATCGCAGGCGGGGACAAACAAAAGTTACACCATATCCGGTTATTATTGTTATAATTATTATTGTCCCCGCCTGCGATACCAAAATTCTATAGATTATAATGCTTGTTTTTCTCTTTTCAGTTACGTGTTTTTGCAGTCGGGTTTTTTGTTTTTTGAATAATTTTCTTTATTTCAAGTTTTTTAGTTTTATTAATATATCTTAATTTGGAATTGACTCATTAGCAGCTTTTATTTGATACCAATATTGTTGTAATTTATTTAAAAAAAAAACCTTCCCCTCCCTTTTTTTTGTATCTGCAGATGCAATACATAAATATTATATAGCCTATGTCACTTCTACGATTAAGACGAATCTAACGACACCTCATATGTTAAAATCCATCAAGCCGTTTAGGCTACAGAGCGTGCCAAAGAAATAGACATACATACATACATACATACATACTCTCGAAAAACATTACCCTCCTTCTGGGGCAGTCGGGTAAATATTAACATCATGACGGTAGCTTGTCAATTTAACTATGAAAATATCATGTACGTAAGGAAAAATCTTAATCTTTTCAGTACAAGAGGTGAAAGGCACAATTATAGTACTAGAAATAGAAACCAATTAGTTCAACCTGGCTTCAGACTGGCTAAAGTAGACTCATCCTTCATAGGGTACTGTTTGAAATGTTACAATAAATTACCTCTCCACATACTCGAACTAAATGAAACGAAATTTTAATCTTGTATAAAACGCACACTATGCTGCCAAGCATATTATAAGTTGGGGGATTACATTGCTGACAATAATGCTTGGCTCAACGCTAGTCCAGCTCCACAAGGGCGCATATTATAAACTAGTTGATTAGCTTCGAAAATATTGCTGGGGCTGCTGAAGATTGCAAAATCTATCTTTGCATTATATAAATTCAATCTCTTAGTATTGTATAATTGCATAGCACATGTGTGAGCACTGTGACCATTTTACAAAACTACTATTTACGGGTACATAAACAGTCTTTCATTGACTTGAATGAGACTGACGGCTGAGAGTATGTCATACTCACTTAAATGTCTCACTGGGGGTGGCGTGTGTGTTCGATCTTCAAAATGGTTGAGCTAAATGGTGCTGATCCATGCTTCATGTTCGTGAACGGGCGCCGTCAGTAGGTCATCTCTTAGCTGCCATGGCTTATTTTAATTTTTGAATTGTTTTATCTTTTTATTACGAACACTTTAACGTTCTCGTCTTTCTACATTGTTCTTATTTATTTATATCAATTGCTTGCTGCATTTACAGTAAACACCAAAGCGCGCAGCAAGCCAACAACAACAATATTTAGCTAAAAAACTTCATGCAAATATTTAACATCGATTTACTGCTATACATAAATATCTCTTACATGTTTAATTTCAACTTGAATGATGTAACCAATATTTTGATATAAAAGAGTGTCCTTGGAGTTTCTTGCCTGTTCTTCTCTATAGGAACCTACTACGCTTTGGAATGGGCAACTTGCTTCGTCTTTCTCACTGACCGACCCCTTGACAATTCAAAAGTGCCTGTAATTGGTTTATTTGAAATAAATGCTTTGAGTTTGAGTTGATTGCTCTGGAATTTTCTTGGTTTTTCAAATGGGCGTTGATGTCAAACTGCGTTGGAGATTCCGAAGCCCCAGAGATCTTGTGCTTGCTTGGGCTTGCTCTGTCAATGGAGTGCTGAGTCAACATTAGGCCACAAGTTATAACATTGAGAAAACATCAAGATTTAAATATATGTAGATGATAGGCTGACGCACGTTTTGGCGGGCCCCATCGCATTGCAAAAATCCTCCTTTATAAATAAATAAATAACCCCCCCACCCCTCTTTTATACCTCCCCTCCTCCTCCTCCTTTTAATTTTTTCCTTTTTTTGTCTTTTTTTTGTCTCCTCCTTTATATTGTATTGCAATGCGATGCCCTGCGGCACGATGCGGCTGTAATGTGCGCTTAGCTTAAAAGAGCAGAGCATTTTTAAACCAGCTAAAGAGGCAGTACACTTCAAGTAAGTGGCTTCGATATACCATCGAAGTATTTTGATTCATTTTAGTAAATTAATAATTACCGGTTAATTGTATGAATATCGAAAGCCTCAATGACGTAGTATTATTCTAGAAGAGCGGAACTTGAATCAAAGTGCAATTAAAGCTTTCGAAGCAAAAATTGACAACCTCGAGCAACAAGCCACGCAATGTAATCTGGAAATATCTAACGTTCCTGAGAGGCGTGACGAAAATCTTTACACGATACTCGAGACCATAGGTAAAAACATCAACTTTGCCATACCTCGGGACGATATTACTACCGTACACCGTGTACCTCACGCTGCTTCAAACGACAAGCCTAAGAACATCATTGCAAAGTTTAAAACCCGTGCCCTGCGTGACAACATCTTAAGCGCATACCGTTTAAATAAAAATAAAAATAAAAAATAAAATACCGTTTAAAGAAAGGACTTACTTCCAGTCAGCTGGGCGTCTCGGGCGCTTCTCAGACAGTTTATGTAAACGAGCACCTAACTCTTCAGAAGAAACAGCTACTACGACAAGCCCGCGAAGCAGCTAAGAAATATAACTACAAGTTTGTTTGGGTCAAACACGCCACCATCTTGGCAAAGCGTTGTGAAACCTCTTCTACGATTGCAATCAAATCCGTAAACGATATTCGTAAGATCTCTCACAACACTGAATAATTGTATTTTATTTTTTCTTTTGTAACTCTTTTATATTTAAGACTCTTACTATGGCTAACCCACTGAATGATCTTAGTATTTACTACCAGAATAGTAGAGGTGTACGCACAAAACTAAACACTCTTTACATGAACATCCTTTCCAACTGTTACGATATTATCGTTTTAACAGAGACATGGTTAATCCCTGCCATAAGTAATAGTGAATTTATCGATGATCGCTATGTAGTATTTCGTTGTGATCGTAATCGATCTGCAGCCAATAAATCTGACGGTGGAGGTGTGTTGGTAGCTGTTTTACGGGAATACAACCCTGTCTGTATACCTCTACCTATGCAAGGCACATTCGATAAACATTATGAACATATTGTCGTCGCAATCCCTAGCAACAGCAACACTTCACAAAGTATTATTAGTGCAGCCTACATACCTAATCATTCACCGCTTGGCGTTTATAACTTACATTTTGAGAACATGGACTACATATTAATTAACTCCACAAATGTTGATGGTTTGCTGTTGCTAGGAGATTACAACATACCAACGGCCCAGTGGACAAGAATTGATCCCTGTATCAAGGATATCCCTGTATATCCTTGGTTTGCCTGGGTACCTCTTTCATCTGCCAACGCTTGAGAGACTTCCTGACGGTTCACGACTTGAAACAATATAATCACCTTACTAATTCAAATGGGCGTATACTTGATCTTCTCCTCTCTAATAATATTTGTTGTGTTTATAAACCTAACCTAGAACTGCTGCAGGCTGATAATCACCATCCCCCATTTTTTACCTTGCTCCCATTTAATATTAATATAAATTTAATACCACCACAGCATACTACAAGACATAATTTCCGTAAAGCCGACTATCAGCTTATTAATTAAGATATCGATGAAGTTGACTGGGGTTCGGTTTTGGGTAGCCAGTCTGTAGAAAAAAGTGTAGAAATCTTCTATAACCGTATATATGGTATTATAAAAACCCGTGTACCTCTAGCAAAACCTAAAAACCCTAATTTCCCAGTTTGGTTTTCTAAAGCTCTCACTCGTATTTTCAATTATAAAAAGAAAGCCTGGTGTAAGTGGAAAAAGTATGGAAACCTGTCAGACTACGAAATATTTTCTTCATATAGAGCTCGTTTTAAAGTAGAATGTAGCAAATGCTATCTCATTTACATGAAGAGTGTTGAAGACAGCATTCCCCTCAATGTTAAACATTTTTGGACAAACATAGCTAATCGTCGTCGCAAGTCTGGTGTCCCGGCTCGTATGTTTTATAAAAATGAAATATCTAGTGATCCTTATAAAAGTAACCTTTTTTTAGATTTTTTTCAGTCCGTTTATGAACCAACTTGTCTTGAACCTGGCTGGTGCCCGACGCCCGATCAATCTGACGCTAGCCACACATCTCTCCAAAGCTTAAATTTCAGCCTCCCTCTAGTTCGCAAACAGTTATAGCTGTTGGACATCACTAAAGGCCAAGGACCTGATGGAATACCACCTTGAACCACCACCTTTCTAAAATGGTCTGCAGATACTATTTGTAAACCTGTAATGTTAATATTCAATAAATGCATTCAGGATGGCATATTTCCTTCTGTCTGGAAAAATGCAAATTTAGTTCCTGTCTTCAAAAGTAGCTCTAGACAGAATGTCGAGAATTATAGACCTATCTCTTTACTTTGTGCTTTAGCTAAACTACTTGAAAAACTTGTTCATCTCAAAATTTATCCCTTTATTCAACAACACTTAATTCCTGAGCAACACGGCTTTGTCAAAAATAAATCGACTGCTACAAACTTAATGATATTTACGAATAACTTGTTTAAAAATATGGATGTAAGAGCTCAAACTGACGCCGTCTATACAGACTTTAAGGTGAAACAATTTGATATTTTTTCCATACAAACTTCGGAGGGGTTTTACTCCACTGTTTGCCATCGTACATTCAAAATTTAACATGATATCGTTAGGTCTCATTATTAATTTTGTCTGTACGGAAGCAGAATAGTAAAATAAGAAGCCATTAAAAAGTTATAAGCCAACAAAGATTCGTTTTTCTTGCTAATTTTAACGCAACTTTGGGCGTAAATAAGTAATACAAGAAGTGTGAAATCTCGAAAACAAAATCCGTACCGACACAGAAAAATTATCGAAAATTTCAATAAATTTTATTTATAATTGATTAATGCAGTGGTTTTTTCAGAAAACCCTTTTTTCCAAAGGCCTTTTAAAAATTTTTGACGCGCTCGTTTTACTAAAATTGGTCGGTACGGTGTTTCTGTGCGTGCGAACTATACGTTGTCCATTAAGACCAGCTTCTAACTGCTCATCACTGATACTATCTCTGTCGGACACGATGCCAGGTGAGACAGCGTGGTTTTTGGCCATGCCCACCATTGAGTTCGAGCCCGCGACTAGTTCCACTTTAAAAAAGCTTTCGATAGAGTTGATCACAGAATATTACTCAACAAAATTGCATACAACGGCATTAGAGGCAACTTGCTGCGCTGGTTTCAGTCTTATATCTATAACCGCAATCAAACTGTAGTGAGTAATTTACATAAATGACATCGGAAGCTGCTTTCATAATAGTCACTTTCTGTTGTACGCTGATGATCTTAAAGTTTACAGGAAAATTATAACGATCGATGATTGTTATCTTCTACAACAAGATTTAAATAGATTATCTGACTATTGTGATACAAATAAATTAAAATTAAGTATAGCTAAGTATAGGTACTTATTATGGACTTTCACTAAAAATAAAAACATTGTTAGTTTTAATTATTCTTTATGCAATGAATTACTTCTAAGAGAGACTCAGATTAGTGACTTGGGAATCCTGTTGGATTGTAAACTGCATCTTAATCTACACATTGATAAGATTACTGCTAAGGCTTACCAGATGTATCACCTTGTAATGAGATCATCCGTAGATTTCAAGCGATCAGCCACTTTCCTGTATCTCTTTAATTCATTGATTAGACCACAAATTGAGTACGCCTGCATGATATGGGACCCATACTACGCTAAATATAATCATGCTATAGAAAAAGTTCAGCGAAAATTCTTAAGAACAATTCAGTTTAGATGTCATAAGAAACGTATTTCATACCGTGAGTCCCTACAAAAGTACAACCTTCTAACCTTGGAATCTAGGCGTCTGTTGCTTCAAGCCATGATGCTTCATGATCTGTTGCACAACAAGATTGACTGTTCAGATTTAGTTAATATCATATTTTATGTAGTACCCAGAACAGTTATACGACGAGAGGCACGCGTCTACCCGCTTTTTGCCACGACACCCTGTCGTACTAACGCGGGTGAACGGGCGCCTCTCCATAGACTAGCCAATATTTATAACAAACATTTTGTGAATTTGGATATATTCGCTTTGGATCGCCAGAAATTTAGGAAATATTTAGTGAATAGTCTGCATTTGTGTGATGTGTAATCTTTTATTTTTTATGTTGTTATTGTTTGTTTTCGTAATAAGTTAATATTTGTTTTGGTTTATAAGAAGTAAACCAAACATGTCTGTACATCCTCCCTTTCTGTCTTCTTCTTTGTGTTTTTGTAACTTAAATATTGTCTTCATTGTATCTATAACCTAGGTAATCTGTGGAAACGTCGTGGATTGTACATTTACCCACTTTCAATTATTTTGTAATCTTAGATATAATTAAATATCAAACGAACTTACCAAGTGAAGTTCGATGATAATTATGTGAACAGCTTCATTCGAAGCGATTTATTGTTTACGTATTGTAGCAGCGCTTCCATGTACCAGCCTTGCACGGTAGCAGCGCTTCCATGTACCAGCCTTGCACGGATTTTTAGAGGTAAGTAACGGTTTTTTTTTTTTTTTTTTTGGTTGATTACATTCATTTCACTAGCAACACTATCCGTTTACCCCTACTTTGCCCCCACTACACTATTTCTCTTTAACGGTTCGCAGCCATTTTAAAATCATTTTGTTGAAAGCTAATAGTATTTCACATTTTTATTTATCTAGGGTAGGGTAGGTAACTTTTTCTAGGGAGGGTATAAATCGCTTCGAATGAAGCTGTTCACATAATTATCATCGAACTTCACTTGGTAAGTTCGTTTGATATTTAATTATGTGTCACAGCTTCATTCGAAGCGATTTATTGTTTACGTATTGTAGATGTTCAGAGACAAAAATGTGAAATTAAACAAAACAGGTGAGTAATCACAAGTACCTTTTATTATAATATCTAGCTAGATAGCATTGATTTAACTTTCTATTGATTTAATTATATTCTTAATCTAATATTGAATATTTGTTACAGATTATGTCCACCAGTAAGTACTGTGGTGGCAAAGAGATGTGGATCAGTTACAACCTGCCTATTATAATGTTTTGCAAAGACAGAAGATGATACACTCCACCCGGCAGTTTTTCTTATCAGGTCAATATTGACTCCAAGTCTATTGGCTGAGGATGTAGCTGCATGACGAGTGCTGTGAGCACTAAATATAGATGTATCTATACCGCTACTGTATAGTGTATCTTTTATCCAGTGACTAAGTGTTTGTGATGAAACTTTTGAGTGTGGTTTTTTATAGCTTACAAATAAATAATCATTTTTGCGAAGTGGTTGAGTTTTATTTATATAAACCTCTAAGCATTTAGCGGGACAGATCTGAGGACGTGTGTCGAAAAAAGGTAATCTTAGAACTGGTTGTGAAGAATTAGGTTTGGAAGTTTTTATCAAATCAGGTATTGTTATAGTTATGCCAATAGCAGAATTTACTTGAACGTTGCCTAATTTTATTAATGAAAATGTTTGAACGCGATGCGCAGTCACCAAAGCCAATAGAGTTATAGTCTTTTTGGAAAGAGTTTCCAAATCAAGGTCTGTGTTAGGCCATTTTTGTGCTAAATAATTTAGAACGGTGGTTGGATCCCACGTCAAATTATATTTTGGATTACTGGGCCTTAATCTGTAAACTCCTTTCATAAATCGCTTAATTCGATCATCGTTTGCCACATTACTTAACAACAAGGATAATGCGGATTTATATGAATTGATCGTACCATACTTTGCCCCTTTTTCAAAAATTGTGGTAAGAAAATGAATGACTATAGGAACTGAAACCGAGGAATAATCATAACCATGTTTATTACAATAATTTAACCAAGATTTTATACAAACATCGTATTGTTTATAAGTAGAATCAGATAATGATGATAACATAATTTCAATGGAGTTATTAGATAAATATCTTTTCAATAATGTTTGCCTGAAAGCTTCGCGGCAACCAATTTCAGGGTGCGATGCAGATTGTGAGGCGTTCTGAAAGGAGAAGTTAACAAATTTACGTTTGGTTCAAAAAAGATTGGTTTGGAACAAATCAATTTTTGGAAAACAGGGAACCAGGGTTGTGATGGCCAATATGGTACAACTACTATGCCATTTGCTTTGTCATTAATTATTTTTTGCATTGTTTTTGTAATAAGTGAAAACGGTGGAAATGCGTAGAATAGTTTATTTTTCCATGGAATGGTGAAAGCGTCGATTGCATAAGCGTCAGGGTCGTTTTTCCAAGTTATGTACCTGGGACACTTAGCATTACACCTACTCGCAAAAAGGTCTATTTCAGGGTATCCAAAATAATGTGTTATTTGACTGTATGCATCGTCATTGAGTTCCCATTCAGTGTCCTGAAATTTCATGCGCGATAATTGATCTGCTTCATAATTATCTCTAGTGTTTATGTAAGACGCAAAAATAGTTATCCTACGCCTTTCACACCACTGCCATATTTCTTTAGTGATATTATGCAAGTGTTCAAACTGTATGCTGCCCATGCGATTTATACAAGATATAGCAGTTACATTATCAATTCGTAATAGTATTTTTGAATTATACGATTCGTGGGCAAAACATTTAAGTGCGAGAAAAGCTGCTTTTAACTCTAACTCGTTAATATGTACGGTTCTTTCACTATCTTTCCAATAGCCAAAACATTCACTTGTGTTGCAATAACCTCCCCAACCCGTACATGACGCGTCGGAAAAGATTTCTAAATCATATCGATCACAAGTTAAAGGAAATACTCCATGATCAATATGATCTAACCACCACAACATATCACTATGTAAGCTGTTGGGGAGCTGAACTAACTGTTCGTAACTAGGATTGGTAAGCAAACAGGAATATTTAAATTGTTCAAAAAGTTTAGTGTAAAGCCATGCATATTGAATTGCAGAACAAGCTGAAATTAATAAACCTATGAACCGAGCAAATTCACGAAGTTTACATTTGCGCTTTTTCAAGAAGCTAGAAATGTATTCTTTTATTTTTGACTTTTTTGTACTAGGTAATTTTAATAACATGTTTTTAGAGTCGAACTCAAAACCTAAAAACTTGCATACTGTTTGCGGTTCTAAGCAGCTTTTTTCTGTATTTATTATGAAACCCAAATTTTTAAATAATGTTATTGTTAAGTCAACGTTATTTTGGCATTCAAGAAAAGTTGTTCCAATACAAAAGGTATCATCGATATATATAACTGATATCATGCCATGGGTTCTAAGATATTCCATAACTGGCTTTAATAATTTTGTAAACACATATGGAGCAGTGCATAAACCAAACGGTAGACAATTAAATTCATACAGGGTATTATTATATTTAAAACGGAGGTATTTTCGGTGAGATTTATGTACGGAAATTAAGAAGTAAGCATCTTTTAGATCAATTGATGCCATAAAACAGTTTTTTGTTATAAGCTTTGAAGCTGTACGATAATCCTCCATCTTGAAATGTTTGGTCTCTACGAATTTGTTTAAACATTTAAGGTTCAATATGAATCTCTTGTCGCCGTTAGATTTTGGCACTAAAAATACACTCGATATAAATTCTCCTTTAACAGAATTACAATGAGATATTGCTTTCATATCTAGTAGGTTTTTGATTGATTTATCAAAATCTTGGGCTTCTTGAATATTCTTAGGAAAAACATTAGGAGAATCAGTACGATATGGCGAACATTTAAAAGGTATTTGGTAACCTTTGATCCAGGATAGAATCTTTTTGTCAGTAGTGATAGTTGACCACTTTTTGAAAAAATACTGGAGCCTGCCAGCGGTTAGTACCTGATCAGTTACTTTCGATGCGGTGGCCTCGTCGGGGACGAGTAGCGGCGCGAACTGCCGCTGGTTTGCGGCGGTGGCGGCGGCCGATACGCAGGGCGAGCAGCTCGCCGCGTATTGTTCGGCTTGTTGTCCACCTTCCGGTGCTGAGGGTTGAAGTTTAAATGACCCCTGTTTGGACCTTTTGGGATACCTTTGGGCTTATTAAATTTTGGTCTCAGGGCGTGTTTCAAGGCATCTCCTGATTGCTGTATTGTCTTGGCGGCTTTAACCTTGTCGGTAACATTTTCCCCAAATAAGAAACTTCCCCTTTTTGTTTCAAGCAAGGCGTCTTTTAAGTTTATATTAATAGATGAAATGACAAAGTTACGCCTTGTTTTTGTCTCCCAAAAATGACTGTCGCATAATATACGACAAGCGTCACTGATGGGTTTCAAAAGATTTTGTTTGGACGTTTCATTTGAAATGATCATGTCAGTAGCAGATGCCAAGGCTGACAATGCTATACCAAGCTGATTTTGTTTGTACATCAGCGCCGAATCTCTTTTTACCAGAGTATCCTGCAGAGCTGCCTTTACTTCCGGGTTGAGAGCTGGCGCTAACAGTAGGTCGCAATTTTTAGGGACGAAATAACTTTTTAAAAGTTTTTCCTTTACATCCTTAGCCAAGCCCTTAGTAAGGATGTCTTGCCAACGATTGGCAATGTCCTTATGAACAGACGGACCCATGGTTATGTCCGTCTTTGGAGCATCGCCGAGTAACTGCAGAGTGTCTTCATCCAAGTCTTGGTCTTCCATCACTTCTGGCTGTGCTTCTGCTGAGGTACCGGGTGTAGGCGACAAAGGCGCGGTGCATAGCGGTGGTGGAGCTGGTAGTGGCGAAGCAGGACACGGAGAACAAGCACGTGGCGAGGCACGGGGCGAGGAGCGTGGCGAGGCACGTGGAGAGACACAAAGTGGCGACGCAAGAAGCGGTGAAGCTTGAAACAAGCAGGCTTCCTCATTTTGTGTACCACAGTCCACATCTAGTTGGTGTGAAAAATCTGCGAAAAACGTTTCTTTTTAGAATACGTTCGATAATAATTGCCTTACTTTTTTAACGTGACAGAGGAAACCCAAGCTTGGTAGCCTCGCATCCCTTAGGCAAGTAAGTATTATCTTAATGATTATGTGACAGTATCAGCCCAAGTATGGCAGTACGCATCACTTTTTTATAATGACAGAGGAGACCCAAACTTGGTAACCTCGCATCACTGACAACACTTTTATAATAAATGTATAACTTACTGTGTAAGTCTTCTTCCGATGAAGAATCACGATAATTAGTCGTTGCCTGCAATTTATTTTGCAATTTTTGTATTTTACGCCGTATTTCTTCTTCAGTTTTTTCTACCTTCCTTTTCTTTCCCATTTTTAGGAGCTGGATCTATTTGTAGGAGCGGAGACGTGCGAAGGCTTGAGCACGGAAACGCGGAATGATTTTAAAATGGCTGCGAACCGTTAAAGAGAAATAGTGTAGTGGGGGCAAAGTAGGGGTAAACGGATAGTGTTGCCAGTGAAATGAATGTAATCAACCAAAAAAAAAAAAAAAAAAAACCGTTACTTACCTCTAAAAATCCGTGCAAGGCTGGTACATGGAAGCGCTGCTACCGTGCAAGGCTGGTACATGGAAGCGCTGCTACAATACGTAAACAATAAATCGCTTCGAATGAAGCTGTGACACATAATATACATTGTACAATTGTTTGTTTTCCCTAACAAAATAAATAATAAATAAATAAATAAATAATTACGCCGAACAAGGCATGCGAGTGAATCAGTGAGGAGTGAGTGACATGCGAGGGGGCGGCGCCGCTCACGGCCGCAGCTACCCTGTTATTAATCTGTTAACGTGGCCGACGTTATAATTACAGCCCCACTATAATTAGGTAGGTACCTCATTACTGAAACAGACTACTGTCAGATTTGTTAACGGACTCCCAGTGCAGCACCGCCTCCACACGGATCCCACAATGTTCTCATCCTTATACTCATTTTAAATTAATTTGTTATAGCTATTAATGTTTATTTTACTTAGAATAAAATACCGTGGTCTCAGAGTTTGACAGCGCAGCGTCTCATCAAGCAATATTATAAATTATTATGATTAATTTAATTCACAACACATTCAAACGCTCGCGCTGGTGATGTCGTGGCATCTTTGTTCCGAGACAAGTCGTCCAGTCCACGTTTTTCCCTAAGTATACTATCTCTTGGGACTAGTTTGTAACTTGTTCTGAGTTTTTAAGATTTTCTGCAGCCGTTGATAATGCTTGCTAGAATAAGTACTCACTGAACAAGCTGCTGCCCCAGGTCCCTAAGTGAAATTGTGATTGCCGAACCTAAAGAAAGAGCTTACCCACCGCAAATTGTATGGCACGGTAGTATTATCATACTATTTTAGGGGTAAGAAAAACAGGGTGTAAAAGTCACTCATCCATTATAGAAAAGGGAGGATCCTCCGACCAGACGGGAGTTATGTCTGGCGGGCAACTGCCCGTAAGTTGATTTCGGATAGCCTTATCTATGTCGTTCGCGCGGTATTCTCTAGCGCGATGCAGGAGTGGTGTGACGTCATGTATTTGCTGCGTAGTTCGTATGTGGCGGTGTAACCGCTACATCACTCCCCTTCAGAGACCGGAGTTCGATAGTGGGCCGAGTCGTGGATCTTGCGATGCTTCACAGTGCCAGCTGTGGTTCCAGTGAGTCGAAACCGGGTGCCGCTCAGTTCACGGTGAGTCGGAGCTGCCTGCAATAATTGCGGCGGTTGTGGTGATCGTGGTTCCAGTGATTCGGAACCGGGTGCCGCACAGTTCACGGTGAGTCGGAAATGTCTGCGATGGTTGCGGCTGCTGTGGTCATTGAAGTGATTGAGGTGATTGAGGTGATTGCGGTGATTCCCCAGTGAGTCAGGGTGATGAGGCTGAGGGTGATGATCAGGAATGCGCGTTCGGTGCATGCAGGTGGTCAGGATACAAATCAAATCAAATCAAATCAAATCAAATGTTTATTTGCCAGAAATACATTGTTTTGGTACAGGTGAGATCTTATAACCTAAATGTCATTGTATTCTGCCTGCAAGCAAGCGTGCAAATTTTTTATTAAGTTTACATACATTCTCGTTTTATTACTATTATTATCATATACTATTACCATGCATTTATATACTATTTTATTTAAATTGTTAATAATCTTATAATTAAAGGTAAGTACCACTAACTTTCAATTTTATATTCCATAAATTCCTTAAAGCTATAAAAACAACACTTTAGAAGCCATTCTGTCAATTTTGTCTTGAACACATTATCCTGTAACAATTTTAAATCGTTTGGCAAGTTATTGTAAATTAAAACACACATATTAAATACATTTTTCTTATAGATATCCTTATGACAGGGTGGCTGATACAGTAGGTTGTGAAACTTAGCCCTTTTTTGTCTAGTTAGGACCTCACTACGTTGTTTAAAGTAGTGCATGTTTTTTTTTGTGAAGATGCAGATATCTTTTATATACATGCAAGGTAGTGGAAGAATTTTACATTTTTTAAATAATGGTTTGCAACTATCTAGGAACCAAGCCTTGTTTATAACCCGGATGCATCGTTTTTGAATTTTAAAAACTCTGTCGGTATCGGTCGAGTTGCCCCACATACCTATTGAAGCCGTGGGTGCTGGCTAGCTGTATGACTCGCCTCACGAAAGTTTGCGGGAGTGATGATGATGATGACGTCACGCTGATGTACTTGCACGAAGGCTGCGTTGACGTTCATTCTCGGGGTCACCAATTAAGGGGTAAGAGGAATAGGGTGTAAAGTTCACTCATCTACCATAGAAAAGGGAGGATCCTCCGACCAGACGGGTGTTATGCTTGGTGGGCAACTGCCCGTAAGTTGATTTCGGATAGTCTTATCTATGTCGTTCACGCGGTAAATTCTAATTGCCCGATGCAGGAATTGTGTGTCGTCATGTCTTTGCTGCGTAGTTCGTATGTGGCTATGTGGCGGTGTAACCGCTACACTATCATATTATCATACTACAATGCTATCGCATTGGCCATCATGCGCTTGACTTTCGTGAAATAATCTAGAGTTTAATATAGAAATGACTTATTATTTTACCCTACAACACAAGTGTTTAGAATAATGAATAACATGCGATACAAGCAGGAGCAGTAGTTTGTGTCCCGACGTGTGTCGCATCGGTCGCGCTCTGTAACAGAAAGCATTTGTGGTGCGCAGGTCTCTGTCATCGGACAGCGTGTCCACACACCTGCTCATCCTGCGAGGGTGCGGCTACTGCCGGCTGGCGGGGGGCGCGCGCGGCTCGTGGCGCGGCTCGCTGCACGCGCTCTACCGCGCCTACACGCTCGCGCTCACCTCGCTCTACCTACTGCAGGAATGCGTCTACGCCTACCAGGTATCCAGCCTGCTGCCATCGATACAACATAGCTTGTCAACCCCTCCGTGCCTTATAACCGTATTATCGTTTGTTGCTAGGTACGGCAAGATATGGACAAGTTGGCGCGAGTCATGTTCTTGCTTCTGTGCCACATCACGTCTATCGCGAAGCAGCTCGTGTTTCGCACGAGAGCGGAGCGGATTGATGAGATGCTCAGCGGGCTGGATGGTGGGTGCGGGGTGTGCGGGGGTGGGGACGTTCTCTGAGAGAGTCGAAGAGTCCAAACGCGGCGTTGATTGTAGATCCACTGTACAACCAAGACGTGGAGGCGTACGGGAGGCTGCTGCACGTGACGGCGGTACGCGCAGCTCGCTTCGTGCGCGCGTACGCCGGGTGCGCCGTGGTCACCTGCACGCTGTGGATCACCTTCCCCGTCATGTACCGCCTGCAGGGACATCCCGTCGAGTTCCCCTTTTCGATCAACGTCGACTATAATGGACCAAGAATGTAAGGCAGACAACACATGGCCAGGCATCACCGTCAGGTATTGCCGCTGGGGTAACCGTGGTCGGTTGCAGGTTCACCGTGGTGCTAGCGTACTCGTACTACGTGACCACGCTGGTGGGCATCGCCAACACGACGATGGACGCGTTCATGGCCACCGTGCTCAACCAGTGCAAGACCCAGCTCAGAATACTGCGGTGAGTGTGCACACACCAATAATACACATCTGCTAAGATAAATTACTGCACTCGTAAAAGAGCAGTCTACTTGGGAGACTTAAGATAGTCACAGAAACTTGTGTAAAACATAATTTTAGTAGCTAATATTGCATAAAACTAATAGGTGCAACAAGAAAGAAAAGTTAGCGTTTGCGTTAACTAGTTCTGTTACCACAGTGCTTAGTGTTTGTAAGTTGACGTAAGCGTCGCCACTGTCGCCAGTAATGTTACAGAATGAACTTCGAATGTCTCCCACAACGCGCGGCGGAGGTCACGCGGTCTAGTCGGGGGCAGGCGTATGACGCGGTGCTGAAGCAGCTGTTCAAGGAGTGTCTGGTGCACTACGAGAAGATTACTGAGTATGACTCATTACAAGCGTTCGTGTGTAATGTCGGTCAAGTATAGCATGTTGTTAACTCTAACCGTTGTTCAGGACTGCGAAGATGTTGCAAGACATTTTCGGTACGGCGATCTTGATCCAGTTCGGGATTGGCGGTTGGATTTTGTGTATGGCCGCCTACAAGATAGTCAGTGTGAGTGCAGACTCATTCAGTGTGTTCATCAGACACGTTTCTTAGTAAGTATGATTGACGGATTGCGGTACGATTGTTATTAATTGGAATGTTTGCTATTTGTAATAAGTTGAACGTGCTAAGCGTCGAGTTCGCGTCGATGACTCTATTCATCAGCTGCATCCTAACGGAGTTGTTCCTGTACTGCTACTACGGCAACGAGATCACAGACGAGGTAACATCAACACGTTACAACACGTCTGGTTTGAGAGGTCGCTTGTGACTCGTGTCCTCGTGTGCTGTGTGTTGGCAGAGCGCGCGCGTGTCGCAGTCGATCTACAGCATGGAGTGGCGGCGCGAGCGGCTGTCGTTCCGGCGCTCGCTGGTGCTGGTGATGGAGCGCGCCAAGCGGCCGCTGCGCCCCGCCGCCGGTCTCGTCATCCCGCTCTCACTCGACACTTTCGTTAAGGTACATACACACCATCCACACCACGACTCACATCTGCTCTAGCGAACAACTTCTGTACTCTAGAATTTTCTTTTTCAGATAATAAAGTCATCATACACTTTCTACGCGGTACTTCGCCAGACAAAGTAGAATTTCAAATGCATGCACTAAAATAAGGAGGAGGCCTTCATACATATTGCTTACTAGACTCCTTGGATCCTAGCCGTTAAAAGTTAAGGAATTAAGTGTGTAGGTGTTTCACCAGTCATTGATGTCTTTTAAAGTTTAGTCGCCGAAATTGCATTAGAGATTGTGCACCCGATACTATCCAGTAATTAAATAAAAAATAAAAAATATGTAATTGTCGTGTAATTCAAAACACACTTTAAAAATTAAAAAATTACATCATAATATATGGTAAGGTATAGGTACCGTAATACATACCTATATCAATTCAGCAATGTACTTTTGCGCAATTAGAGTGCTTATAAAATTAGAGTGCTTATAAAATTAGAGTGCTTATAAAATTAGAGTGCTTATAAAATTAGAGTGCTTATAAAATCCTACTTTACACAACGTGTTCCTTTTGAGGTCCCATAACTCTAAGGTTGTGTTATATGAAAAACTAGCTTCTGCCCGCGACTTCGTCCGCGTGGTATAGTTACTTTGGGCTAACGCTAGCGTGAGACTAAAATCAGCCTATGAATACTAAACTTATATACATTGTCTTATCTGCGCCGACGACGGTCAGCGTGAAAGGAAAACCAGCCTAAGGAGCCGACTCAGCCAACCACGCGTCTGAGCTGCGCGACATGGTCTTTCGCAGAGCTAACTGGGGCCACCGCCCTTCCCCCTCATGACTGCCTTACATAACATACATAATCAGCCTATTACCTACTGTTCCCACTGCTGGGACACAGGGCTCCTCTCTATGAGAGGAAGAGTAATCTACCACGCGGGCCCAGTGCAGGTTGGTAGATGTCGCATGTCTTCGAAGTTTTAGTTCTAAGACGCCGGTTTCCTCACGATGTTTTCCTTCACCGTTTTGAGAGCAGTGGTGATGAAATTATTTACACAAAGTAAAGCGCCTGCTGGGGTTCGAACCCACGACCTACAACTCATAAGTCTGGGCCGATACCACTGAGCCGCCGATACCACTGAGCCAACACTGCTCCTGTTGCCATCATAAATAAATAAATAAAATAAATGCGCGCGTAGTACTTGATCATTATTTTGCTGCGATGTTATTTTAAAACTGCGATATCTCCTAAGATATTCATTGAAATCGAATAATGTAAAGAGCAATTTTGTTTCAAATTAAATACTTGTCATGAGCGTTGCCGGAGAGTAATATTCCGAAGTATTCCCGTCGAATTATTCGCGAAACATTCGCAAGTATTGAGTAATATTCGGAATAATTCGCCAAGAGTTCAACTATTTACCGCTAGAGGGCGACACAATTACCATTGCAAATTACAGTCATAAATGTTGCGTGTTGGTGATTGTGTATTCATATCCACGAATCATCCACCATTCTTAATTATCCTTATCAGCAAACCTTGGTCACTGCAGCAGCAGAAAGCGCATACAGGCGTTCACTACCGATGGAAGTTGTACAGTTACAGCAATTACCTGCTAGATGACGCTAAAACTAGTAACATATTATTACTACGCGTTCACTAAAACTGAGAATAATACGATTTGAAATTTTCCGAATATTACTTTCATCTACTCGGGTACTTATTGGATTATATAGTAAAGTTCAACTATTAACCGGTACATAATATTTTTTACCATATTTTTATTAGATATGTGGGTACCTAAGTAGGTACTTTATGCTAATTCTTATACCTACCTATTATTTTAATATGTTTCTTTTCCATTAAGTAAGTAAATCGTAAAGCAAAAACATTTTTACGAAGTACCTTAATTAAACTTGTAGGTAAGTAAGTACCTACCTATCTACATATACCGTGACATAACATTCGCACAAAAACGACACATTCTAAACTCAACCATTGAAAAATAAAAGAATAAGTAGTTACAAGTAGATATCTACTTACGCGGAATTATTCCCGCAGAGTAGGTACTTAGGCATCGAATAATACTTTGTTGATTTTATGAATGAGCGCCCGCGAGGCTAGGTCTATACCGTGGCCACGTGCACGCAAGTCGGGTATAATACGACATAACTTAGATGAAGCATCGGCAAAATTCGTAAAACTGATCATCATCAGTAAACTGAGTGCGCCTTCAAAATCACCAATATTTATTACTGGTTTAGGTGAAAATAATCTTTACGCAAACGCAATAACTTGTGAAGTCATATAACCAAATACATTCGTAAAATTTAAATGAATGAAATCAAATTATCAAAATGCTACATCTAAGTTGTGTCGTACTGTACATTTGGATTATCTATTGAAGTTCGACTATTGACTACTAGATGGCGTTGATGCCAGTGACTTTAAATATACACTTACGTGCAAAAAAATCTACCCACCCTGTAAGTTTCGATTCGGAACACATTATAATAATATAAAAATTAGAAGGTATGTTTCATAAACTTTATTTGTACATACCCTACACTTCAATAAACGGGATGTTGTTGATGATATTGACTTGTTTATTCGGACACCCTCATTTCTCATCACTACATAGTATAAAACAAAAAGTCGCTTCCCGCTGTCTATCATGTACGTTTAGATCTTTAAAACTACGTAATGGATTGTGGTGCAGTTTTTTTATAGATAGAGTGATTCAAGAGGAAAGTTTATACGAGTATGTATAATACATGCATAATATAGTAGACAAACACTGATAATTTTAGAGGTTTCTAATGTGATGTAAATAAACACATTTTTTGAGCTTACTTTGCAAACGCTGGCTGAACCCTTCGAGTTAATAACGCAATCTCAGTGCCATTGCATTGTATTAAAAGTTAATCAATTAAATTGTTAATAGTCCGGGGAATTTACGCCGAATTTAAGGCCAACTTTGCATGAATTAAAAACAGATTTTTTTCATTTAACGTGTAAGTGAGGTAGAGCCTATAAATAAAAGTTAAACAACATTTAACTCTGTGTAAATGAATATTGTTGAACTGTCAAAATGAAACAGATTAGTCGGAATCGTTTACGAAAATGTGTTGCGTAATTAGATAGCTGGTGTATTGTAATCTTAAACTGAAATTTAACAAGCAGTGTGAAAAGAAAACATTACTTTATTTTTGATTTTTATTTATTGTGTTCTGAACGAAAGCGTCCGGGGTGTGTCGATTTTATTGCACGCAAGTGTAGTTGCGTTCATTCATAAAACTGAGTAATATACGATTTTGAAAACTTCCGAAATATTCCGAATATTTCTTTTCATCTACTTAGATAAGTAAGTACCTACTTCGTAATAAGTTTTTTTATGCGGTTTAGGTGTGAAAGTGATAGAGTTTTTAAACATAGGTAGGTAGATACCTACTTATATTACCGTGGCTTCGGTAGGTACTTATTAGGTAGGTACCTCGGTAGGTACCTTATTCAGTAATAAAAAGGTAATTCTAATTAAGTAAGGATTACTTATATAAGTAATCCTTACTTAAAGTGTTAGCACAGACGCCAGCACATTAAGTTACTACAATTTGTCAAATTTCTTCAATAGATTTTCAACTTTATGGCTAAAATAAGGTTCAATGTTGATTGGAAAAATTTGACAGATTGGAGTAGGTTGATGTGCTAGCGTTTGTACATACCTAAGTACTTATTTGAACTATATTTTGGTTGAACACTTCTACAAATCAAAGTAAAATTAGTACTTAAAACATTGTCGTAAAAAGTAGGTAAGTAACTACCTACTCACTTACTTACCTAATTAGTTTATTTCAATAAACATTTTTACGAAGTAAACTAAACTTGTACAAAACATCCACCCGCAAAAAAATCAACAAATTCTAACTCAACCATACAAAAATAAAATAATAAGTACCTAGTCAACTAGATAACTACTTACGGGAAATATTCCCGCAGAGTAGGTAAGTAGGGAATAATTCCGAATAATACTACGTTGATTTTATGAATGAACGGCCGCGACTAACGAAGGAAGTTTACCATTTACAGTTCTACCCTTGCCCGTTAGATGGCATTAATTCAAGTTTTTCCGCTAATTCTTTCTCCCTTCCAATCGAAGTATTCCTTTGAATGTTTCCGAATTATTGCGAATTATTCCGAATTCTACCGAAGTTTTGCAACGCTAGTCATGAATGACGTATTTATTTGGATAAGGATTAATGTCATGTTTATAAAAACACCTTCGCAAATAATGCATTATTTTAGAACAAAGGACCATGCGTCATTTTGGTACCAACGCTCAACAGTGATGAAACTCATGCCATGTGAAAGCTTTTGGGGTATTATTTAATTCATTCTATGGCAGCTAAGTCGAAATCGAGTGCGAACATGGTGTTTTGGAACATTAAAAAAGGTTAGGTTATGTTTGGTTAGGATAGGTTAGGTTAGGTTGGTCTCATGATTCCCGGTCTAAGTGTGGGAAGGGAACAATGGGGTGGTTTTTAGTCAGTAGGATTCTGACAGATCCCTTCGCCCGGCCCAGGGCGGAGGACTTCCATGAGGATTTGCCAAACCGGAAAAAAAATAAAAAAGTTAGGTTAGGGTATGTAGGTAGATAGGGTAGGTAGGTATGTAGGTAGGTAGGGTAGGTAGGTACGTAGGTATGTAGGTAGGTAAGGTAGGAAGGTTCCCTTTTTGGTTAGGTTAGGTTAGGTTAGGTTCACCGTGCCGTACGGAGGAAGCGGAATCACGGGGTAAGGTGATGTCGGAGGTGTCGTTGGACATCTCCAATGCATTCAAAACCCATGCGTCATTTTGGACGCTTCTTTCAACAGTGATGATACTTATGCCAAGTGAACACTTTTGGGGTATTATTTCATTCATACTATGACAGCTAAGTCGAAATCAAGCGCGAACATGGTGTTTTGGAACATTTTCAATACTGAGAAACTAGAAAATAAAATTCATAGTAAAGAGTAAAGTTTTTCTGTTTTTTTTTTGTATGTGGTTCATCTCCAACAGGAATGTTTTTAGCCGCAGGTTCTTGGACGTCGTGTATTTCTAAGATGCTACGTTCCTCTTCGACGTTCTGTGCAGCAGTAGCATCGATCCTTTGCCAGCTACGATGACAAATACTTTGTGTGTTATCAAACACAACCTGCAAAGACCTTGAAATAATTACCTACGGCCGCTCGGTAGATAAACTTTCGTGCGTCCAGGCATAACTCCGCGTAGTACTGAGACTGTTGCGTACTGATATACACTGAGACTTCGAAGCACGTCGCTTCGACCATTTTCTATGATGACCTTAATACTGTTATTTATTTTTGTGGTTTGAAGAATAGGGTGTAAAGTTCACTCATCCTCATTTGAAAAGGTCGAGGATCCTCCGGCCAGACGGGTGTGGTGTCTGACGGCCCGTAAGTTGATATCGGATACTCTTATATAAGTCGTTCGCGCGGTAAACTCTAATAGCGCGATGCAGGATTTGTGTGACGTCATGTCTTTGATGAGTAGTTAGTATGTGGCGCCGTAACCGCTACAATTTACTTAATTATACTGTTACGCTATCTACCTTATCGCCTTTCCCTGCCCCTTCCCCTCCGGCTTCTAACATTACCATTAAAAACAAAGATACTTTTGTTACCTTAAATGTTATTAGGTATTTTCTAATGTTAAGCAAAAATAATTAATTACTTAATTAAGCATTCAGAGATGTTATTATTATTTTTATAATTATACAATGCTTACTGTTTTATTTGTCCTTCATTTTATACTTTTTTTTAATGTCCAAAAACACTCAGCTGCCGTAGTATATTAAATGATACCCCAAAAGCTTTCACATGGCATGAGTTTCATCCCTAACCTGACTTTTTTTGAATGTTCAAAATCACCATGTTCGCGTTCGATTTCGACTTAGCTGCCATAGTATAAATTAAATGATACCCCAAAAGCTTTCACATGGCATGAGTTTTATCCCTAACCTAACCTAACTTTTTTTGAATGTTTAAAATCACCATGTTCGCGTTCGATTTCGACTTAGCTGCCATAGTATAAATTAAATGATACACCAAAAGCTTTCACATGGCATGAGTTTCATCCCTAACCTAACCAAACCTAACTTTTTTTGAATGTTCAAAATCACCATGTTCGCGCTCGATTTCGACTTAGCTGCAATAGTATAAATTAAATGATACCCTAAAATCTTTCACATGGCATGAGTTTTATCCCTAACCTAACCTAACCTAACTTTTTTTGAATGTTCAAAATCACCATGTTCGCGCTCGATTTCGACTTAGCTGCAATAGTATAAATTAAATGATATCCTAAAATCTTTCACATGGCATGAGTTTTATCCCTAACCTAACCTAACCTAACTTTTTTTGAATGTTCAAAAACACCATGTTCGCGCTCGATTTCGACTTAGCTGCCATAGTATAAATTGAATGATACCCCAAAAGCTTTCACATGGCATGAGTTTCATCCCTAACCTAACCTAACTTTTTTTGAATGTTCAAAATCACCATGTTCGCGTTTGATTTCGACTTAGCTGCCATAGTATAAATTAAATGATACCCCAAAAGCTTTCACATGGCATGAGTTTTATCCCTAACCTAACCTAACCTAACTTTTTTTTAATGTTCAAAATCACCATGTTTGCGTTTGATTTCGACTTAGCTGCCATAGTATAAATTAAATGATACACCAAAAGCTTTCACATGGCATGAGTTTCATCCCTAATCTAACCGAACCTAACTTTTTTTGAATGTTCAAAAACACCATGTTCGCGCTCGATTTCGACTTAGCTGCCATAGAATGAAATAAATAATACCCCAAAAGCTTTCACATGGCATGAGTCTCATCACTGTTGAGCGTTGGTACCAGACTCCATACAAAGTTGCCCATGGTCCTTTGGTTAGCATAAAAACGGTTATAGTGAGCCAACCTTAAGAGATAGACATATGAAATGAAATGAAATGAAATTGTTTATTCTGTAAATAGGATATCGGAATCACTTTTACACGTCATATTTAAAAAAATGTTTAAAATAAGCTAGATGAGGTCGGCGTTTCCTAACTGACTACTCTGAGAAGAAAGGCCGAAACAAACTCAGAGGTCACGGTCTCTTTTAAAGTCCAGACATAATCTTGGTCAAGCCATATGAGAACCATGTAGATTAGTGTCTGAAATGGTCTTTTGAGGAAAGAACCACACAGATTTGAGTGGACCTGTCCAGTCAGTGCAAGCATTTGTCAGTAATCGTGGAACTCACTCAGAGCTTAAGGAGCTCAACTCGACGAACAATACCAAAGAAAGGACATTTGGGTAGGCCGCATCAACTACTCAAACTGCCAGACCATCATTAAAACTAACTGTGAAAAAAAAAAAAAAAAACATTTAAGAGAAAAAAAAAAATAAAAAATACCCACATAGTCCTCATATTCACAATAATTAAAATAATATTATACTTTACAAAGTAATCATGTCATTTTGTATATAATTTTATTATGTTATTATTTTACGTATATGTTTTATTCTTCTATGTAAATATTGCACGACTCAATGCAAAGCATTAGAGTGTGCTCTACGATCGAAAAATATTTTTTGCCCCATTTCTGCAACTGTTTTTATTGTTACACTCCTGCTAGTACACAGAACCTACTTAATTTATATACCATTGTATAGATGATTAAATGGAGATTAATACTGTACTTTTTAATAATTGATTTAATGCAGCAGAAATGGAAAAAGCATCAAAATAGTTGAAAAAAAAATCCTGTCCGTCAATTTATGAACCCTGAAAACATTGTAGCTTGCGATAAAATCAATTAATTGAGTCAATGTTTTTTTTATACATTCGTTTCATCCATAGAAGGAACCCTATTGAAAATGGCTCTTTTATTCAAAGTAGTTTAATTATAATTAATAAAATACCAACTAAAATATACTATCAAAGAAGACACCGCGAACAAAAAATGTGTCCCTTGGATGCTTTGACGTTTGACTACTGCGGTGCATGCGCGTTGCGAGGAGATTCTCATAGAGTAATGCACCCGAAGATGCGACACAGTCTGCTTCTTTTGCCTACTTGATACCTAACACAGTTTTAACTGCAGAACATTATTCTAATTTCCATTGTATTAATGATGAACATTATGTGAGATGGTTCACTTGGCAACCACGTTTGCTCATTACGATTTTTTTGCACAAATGTTATCCATTTTTCCCTTGTTTCCTGGAGCTCGGACGTGGAAATCTTAAAGGGAAAAATGCCACAAATTGTAATAATTATTTGATGACAAATAACCATAAACCATAATTTATAATAAAACAAACATTAATATCAGCGTACAAAATATTAAAAAATTCCGCCATAAAAACAAACGGCAGCTATTTGTACCTACACTTCACTTCTGAATGTTTTAGTCTATGGCGAATGGCGCCGTAAAATATTTTGTTCATACTTCAGTTTAAAACTTTAGAGGTATGAGGAACAGGGTGTAAAGTTCACTCATCCTCATTTGAAAAGGGAGGATCCTCCGGCCAGACGGGTGTTTGTGTCTGGCGGGCAACTGCCCGTAAGTTGATTTCGGATAGTTTTATCTATGTCGGTCGCGTGGTAAACTCTAAAGCGCAGGCCACACCGGCAGCTAGCGGGCGGGCGTGGGCGAAGCGAACGAAGGAAACTATACAAACAAACTACGCGAAATATTGTAGCTCGCGGTGTGAACCGAAGTATGTAAAGACGTGAAACGATGTTCGCCCGCCCGCCCGCTAGCTGGCGGTGTGGCCTGCGCTTAACTGCGCGATGCAGGATCTGTGTGACGTCATGTCTTTGCTGCGTAGCTCGTATGTGGTGGTGTAACCGCTACATTATTCCCCTCCGGAGACCGGAGGTCGATATGAGAGAGATTGATATCGATGCGAGTTTAGAAATTTTACCCATATTGATGGGTAAAAAAGCAGTCAAAACATACTTCATGAAAAGTGATAAATTGTTAATTTTTGTTAGAAACTATGTTTTAAATTTCTTTTTCGTTTATGAATGAGAGTTATGAACTTATGAGGCGTGCACTTTTGGATTTTCCAAACTATTTTTAAATCTGGTTTAATTGATGATTATAAGTAACAATTAAAATATCAAGTTTTATGGTTTTATCACAAGGTATAGCAGAGCGAGCAGCTCAATCCCAAGCTTTTTTATCTTCTAAATAATCTGAAATTTTATAGTACCCTTTTTTACAAAGTTTGGTTTTGATACAGTTTTTAAATCGTTTAATGGGTAAGTTTCGAATGTCAATGGGAAGTTTGTTGTAAAAGCGTATACATTGACCCATGAACGAGTTGCCTACTCTGTGAAGACGTGTGCGATGTACAGCAAGGTTGTGTTTATTCCTGGTATTTAAACTATGAACATCGGACATTTTCTTAAAATTTGATATATTTTTGTGTACATACAATAGGTTTTCAAAAATATATTGTGAGGCTACAGTCAGAATATTTATTTCTCTGAATTTCTCTCGAAGTGAATCTCTTGGACCTAGGTTGTAAATGGCTCGAACAGCCCTTTTCTGTAGAACAAAGATAGAATTAATGTCCGCATAGGTTCCCCAGAGAAGAATCCCATAAGACATCAGACTATGAAAATAACTAAAATAAACAATTCTGGCTGTATCTACGTCAGTTATCTGCCTAATTTTTTTAACAGCATATGCGGCTGAACTAAGCATTCCTGACAATTTTTCTATGTGTGGGCCCCATTGTAATCTACCGTCAATAGTTATTCCAAGAAAAACTGTTGACTCAACAGGGTCCAACTCTATTCCATTAACTTGAACATTGGTAGTTAGTTGCCTGACATTTGGCGTTGAAAATTTAATGAGTTTAGTCTTTTTTTCGTTCAGGAGAAGATTATTTACATTAAACCAATGCACAACTTTAGAGAGTGCATCGTTAACTTGTTCAAAGTTGACTAACTGACGTTTGATTTTAAAAATGAGGGATGTGTCATCTGCGAATAATACGATCTTGTGATTATCCCTTATGTGGTAAGGTAAGTCATTAATATAAATTAGAAATAAGAAAGGACCTAGAATTGAACCCTGCGGAACGCCCATGGTGACCGCAGATCCTGCAGATCTCTTGCCATTAACATCGACCCTCTGAATTCTGTTGGTCAGATAAGAAGTCAGAAGGTCAAGAGCCTTGTCCCTCATACTATAGTGGTGCAGTTTCCTGATGAGTGTATCATGATGTACGCAATCGAAGGCCTTGGACAAATCACAGAAAATGCCAAGAGCATCTTGCGACTCTTCCCAGGCCTCGAATATGCTCTTCAGTGATTTCACGCCCGCGTCTGTAGTGGAACGACCCTTTGTAAAGCCAAACTGATTCAGATGAAGTAAATTATGTGCATTGAAATGTCCTAACATTTGTTTTAAAATTAATTTTTCAAAAATTTTGCTCAAAGTAGGTAATATCGAAATAGGCCGAAAATTTGTGGGATCAGTTGTGCTGCCAGATTTGAACAGTGGAATCACTTTGCTAAGTTTCATCAGATCAGGAAATACACCAGATGCAATACAAGAGTTAAAAACGATTGCTAAAAAGGGTGAAATAACATCAATTATTGAAGACATGGTATGTACTGATAATCCCCAAAGGTCAGCAGTTTTTTTTACATCAAGATTTTTAAAAGATTCTATTATGTCTTTAGTAGTAATACTTGTGAATTCAAAAGGCTTGTCACATTCTGGTACACATTCTTTAAGTATTGAGTAAGCAGAAGTGGAGGACGACGATGACAGAGTTTTGGTTGTTAAAATGGGAATATTAGTGAAGAAATTTTCAAACTCAGTTGCCACCTCCACGTCTGTCTTAATATCTACATCATTGATTTTTAGATGGAAGTCACGATTCCGTACTGTCGTTCTTCCCGTTTCTGAATTAATAATATTCCAAGTTGTTTTAATTTTATTCCCAGAAGATTTTATTTTATTTTTAATATGTAAGGCTTTTGCTGAGGAACAGGCTCTTTTAAAAGTTTTAGAATAATTCTTAACAAACTCTTTGAAAGTTTCATCATGGTTATATGTTTTTTCATGATATAATTCAAATAACCTCTGCCTACTTTTATAAATGCCTGGTGTTGCCCAATCACTAAATATAACGCGGTCACAAACAGGCAATGTTTTTAAGGTGAAACCCTTCTTAAACTCACAATTGATGACGTTAAATAGGGAAGCATAATCTTGATCCGGGTCGTTATGATAAGGCAAACCCGGCAGTTTTTCTATTAAATTATTTTTGAATTGTTCCAAACGACTTTTATTTACAGGAACAAAACTCACAAGTTTTCTTTGAGCTCTAACTGTTTTTTGAGGGAAAGTGATATGCTATCGCGGACTTTTTTTGAGAACATTTAAAGGAGAACAATTTTGTCGTACATGATTTTTGCGAAACTTTCACCGTTTACGCAGCGCATGCAGCGGAAGCTCTCAAAATGAAAACAAAAACCCCGATTTTGAAACATTCTTCATTGGTGCTCCGCTCCTATTGGTCTTAGCGTAATGACATATAGCCTATAGCCTTCCTCGATAAATGGACAAACTAACACTGAAAGAATTTTTCAAATCGGACCAGTAGTTCCTGAGATTAGCGCGTTCAAGTAAACAAACAAACAAACAAACTCTTCAGCTTTATAATATTACTAGCTTTTGCCCGCGGCTTCGCCCGCGTGGATGTCGGACAATATCCCACAGGAACGTGCTACCGGGATTCAGAGTATCCTATGTCCTACCTAACTCAGGTCATGGCCTACCTTATACCTTCTTTCTTCTTTTTCAATTGAAAAGTTAAGTATGTTCTCAATCCAGTATGGAAATTCGGGCAGCCGAGCCGCTTACAGCTTTGAGACGGAAACCTTTTTTTTTTTTGAGATATCATCAAATAACTTATCTCGCTCTTGGTAGAGCGGAAGGGCATGTCAGACTCTTACTGACTAAAACCCACCCGTGTTCCATCAGTTGCCTGGACGTCGCCTGGGGCCATGGTCTCCCCTTAGGACTTTCCCGCAACCCCGGCAGGCATCGGCCCTAGCGGACCCCGTCAATTGTGCTGACATCTCCAAGAGGCGCGCGTAGAACACAACGCGCTGTCGACCCGGGCCTGGTCCTTATCGGACGGCGAGCTACCCATTGTGACAGGGCGCTAGTCCTACTCTTTTTTTCTACCCACAACGGGGAAGCTCTTGGCCTGCATCTCACCTGATGGTAAGTGATGATCAGGCCGAAGGTGGAAGCGAGCTTCACCCGGAATCTTCAACCATTAGGGGAACAGCTTATCTTATCTACTGCCGAAACACAATTATGCTGTTAACATTGTTGTTATACTCACACTATCGCCCGGTTAAAAAATAAAAAACAACTGGTTTATATGACTCTAAATGCCTTACTTAAAATACTAATTGTTCATTTTCCTATTAATAATATCATTAATTTGTAATACCTACTCTAGGGCCGCCATTGAACACACAATACTTATGTACATGACGTTAGAAAGGTTAATTTATGAACTTTAATAACTTTTGACAGACTGGGAAAATTGTAATTAAATAAAGATTAAATGATAATTCAAGATCAATCAATCTTCCTAGCCTTTTTCCCAACTATCTTGGGGTCGGCTTCCAGTCTAACCGGATGCAGCTGAATACCAGTATTTTACATGGAGCGACTGCCTATCTGACCTCCACAACCCAGTAACTGGGTAATACGATATCCCTTGGTAAGACTGGTGTCAGACTTTTTCGGGCTTCTGACGACTCGTAACGACTGTCAAAGATCCACAAATGACAGCCGGGACCAACGGCCTAACGTGCTTTCCGAGGCACGGAGGAGTCTCGGTATGTAAAGATGGTCACCCATCCACTGACCAACCCCGGCAAGCGTAGCTTAACCTGATGGATCGACCCGTGCGGCTTGTTATTACTTAGCCACGAGCTCCTCCTCGAGCTCGAGCTTTAAATGATAATTCAAGATAAGGACTATTAAGTATATTTCCAATACCTTAAATCTCTTTAAAATAAGACACAAAAAAATCAATATTACATTGAAATTTTAAACTCAACCCCTATTTTACCCCTTTGGGGGTTGATTTTACAAATACTCTGATACGCGTATTTCCTTATTTTTTACGAAAAGCCTAAATGCAAATTTTCATATCGCTAACATAAGAAATCCCACAAACCATACAAACTTTCATCCCTTATATCACCCCCTTAAGGGTTATTTTTGAGACAAAAAGTACCCTATGTCTTTCTCCAGGATGCTATCTACCTCCTTGCCAAATTTTTAAATCTCTTGAAAATAAGACAAAAAAATCAATTTTACATGGAAAATTAAATTCAACCCTTATTTTACCCCTTTGGGGGTTGATTTTACAAAAACTGTGATACGCGTATTTCTTTATTTCAATCCAAAAGAAATTGCCATATCGCTAACATAAGAAATGCTGGGTTTCCCATACAAACTTTCATCCCTTATATCACCCCCTTAAGGGTTATTTTTGAGACAAAAAGTACCCTATGTCCTTCTCCAGGATGCCATCTATCCTCTTGCCAAATTTTATCGAAATCCGTTCAGTGGTTTAGCCGTGAAAAGGTAACATACAGACAGACAGACAGACAGAGTTACTTTCTATAATATTAGTATGGAAGTATAGATAATACGAACAAGTGTTCCAATAATACATAGTTTTAAAGATACCCAACAAAACACTAGACTCTCGATATGTGTATATAAGTTTTATTAATATAAAAAAAAAACTTGTTTTGTTAAGGATAAAACAGTCCGTTTTTAGGGTTCCGTACCAAAATGGTAAAAAGGAACCCTTATGGCTGTACTCAGTCTGTATGTCCGTATATCTATCATAGCTGGATATCTCAAAAACTTCTAATGCTATGAACTTGTCGAATAGTTTTAGATGACGTCTGCCCAACTATTTAGCAAATAAGAAAGAAAAAAAATACCGTTCCCCCCTTATCTTCGGAGTTTGCATACAGAAAAATCTAAAATTATTCTATGTGATAGAAATGTATGTAAAGATTACAGGAAAAATAAAACGATGTCTCTAAATAGCACACTTTTTCAGAAATCCTTACTAATATTATAAATTCGACTCTGTCTGTATGTCTGTATGTTACCTTTTCACGGCTAAACCACTGAACGGATTTCAATAAAATTTGGCAAGAAGATAGATGGCATCCTGGAGAAGGACATAGGGTAGTTTTTGTCTCAAAAATAAGGGGGTGATATAAGGGATGAAAGTTTGTATGGGAACCCAGCATTTCTTAAGTTAGGGATATGAAAATTCTTGCTTTTGGTAAGACTATACTTTGTCCACTTGCTAATGTGTCCAGCTGCGAAACTGTCCAGCTGAGAATCTGTCCAGTTGCAAATCTGTCCAGTTGCTCCAGAGCGGCTAATAAGACACATAACAAACATGTCGCAGATGTTTACGTAGTGACTGCGATATACCTACTAGAACTTGCATTCGTCGGCGATTTTTGATCGACGTGCAGCCGACGGAAGACAAGCGCACTCCTTATGAGCACCATCCAATTAGCGATCGAGAGCGCGCCTTTGTGACCACGGCCTAATAAGATAGTCTCGCGCCGCCCGGCGCCCTACCGCGAACATACGAGAGTTTCCCGATCTCTTCATTGCCGCCACCTCCCTAGCTAGTACGCCAATTCAAACAGTACCATTCATTATAACAATAGGTTAAGTAGGTACGTAGCTTTAAGTACTAACAAGCACTCATATTCGCTTATTTCATGTTTTTCCACAATATCATTAATTAGTATAAGCCATCCTATAAAAGGTTAACCCAAACTGGTCAGTAAACAGGACAGTCACTTCAAGGTCGCTAGCTAACGCGTTACTCATAGATTTTTGGAACGAAGTTCCCTTTCGCGCGTTGCGAAAGGGGGCTAGATGGAAAAAATTGGGACCAAAAGTCGTAACGACACTTTTAATTTTTTATTATAACGCTATCTGTGAGCGACCACAGGTACTAATTAGTAGCATGCCTCTGTGAGGTTCATTACATAACTTCGTTCCATCCGGGTGTCCCTTGACACCTCTCAGCTTTTTTTAATTTGATGAACATTTACAACATTTACAACTACTAAAAAAAAATCTATCTTTAAATCGTAAACCGCAATTTACCTTTAACGAACTACAAGAACTTTTATATTATGTTACTTGGTGCTACGGAACCCTTCATGGGCGAGTCCAACTCGCACTTGGCCGCTTTTTTTTCATATTTGTATTTTAAATCTCCGACGCAAAAATGCTGCCTCGAGTCGACGGTGGGTTGTCGTATTGTGAAATTAAACAATGGTATAAAACTCAATTTTTTTAATAAATTCATATGATTGGTACTCGTATGACAAGGGGAACGCTTAAAGTTATCACAACAGTATGTACAGTGGAGAGGCGGTGCTTTCTCACAGCGGGCCGGTGCGCGCGCGCGCCTCCTGGTACCTGCAACACACGGCGCCGTGAGCAGGATCGCGGGGGGGAGGGAAGGCGACCTGCGCGCATGCAGACTAGCCTAAATCGCAGCTATTGGACTGGGACTAGCTTAATATGGTAATAGCACAGGTCACTACAATCGCCCGGACACTTTATTATGCTACAATCATTTATTGTAGGTAGGTACGTAAATCGTGTCTATATCGTTTTTATTTTCACATAGGTCAAAGATAAGTATCCACCCAACCAAGTGACCTCCAAGGTTGAATGCATACTTTTCTCGGTTTCCCAAGAAGTGTACAGACGCGGGTCGGGCGACGGCGACGGATGCAGACCGTATAGTCTATTAAACCTGTGCCACTAAGATCCTACGGGTATCTCTACACGCGGGCACTATAGCCGACCGGGTGTCTGTGCGGAGAGGGACACGCGGGGCGCGGGGCGCGGCGCGAGGCGGCCGCGCTCATGCAGCTAGCCAGCATGCACTGTCCGCACTGCATCGTAGTGCCTAGTCACTAGTGTAGTTAGAAGCGCACAAGCCATGCTGGGTGTCGGGAGCCGGGGCTCTAGTCGAGGTCACTCTATTAAGTATATTACCGAGTCTAACGGTCCTCTATATCGTCTTCTTCTTAGAAACGGTGGCTTTATCGGAAAGAGAAAATGCTAGTTTACTGCTATGGTAACGTGTTAGTACGATATAAAATGTACGAGTGCTATGCATTTTTACAAGTCTAAAGACCATCATAAATGTACCCAAAAACCAAGGTACGGATTTTAGATATTTTCTGAAGTTGCAACCATTTGAGATAAGAGTACGGTACTCAACAGTGGTGTGTGACGGGCGGCGTGGCGCGACTCACCTGACGGTGGGCTGGCTGGCGTGGCGTGCGTGCTCGCGGCGCCGCCGCGCGCGCGCCGCTTGCCAGCCGCGCGCCCGGCTGCCCTGCGAGCCGTACACCGTGTCCTCCGCGCTCGACTCCACCGCCGGCAGCGTGTCTACACACACGCGCGCATCAGCACACACTACACACACACACTCAGACGGCAAAACTTAAACTTACCAAAGGTGAAATTATCTCTTTCGCGGATGACACCGCGTTGGTTTTTGCGGGTGATAGTTGGGAGGAGGTTTTCACTATCGCACAAAATGGCTTTGACATGACTAAGGGATGGTTGCAGAATAACATACTTACTCTGAACGTAGATAAAACTAAGTATATTTGTTTCAGCATTAGACGGGCGGTGGGTATTCGCGGCGACCTACGAATTGTTTCACATGAGTGCAATTCTGCGGATGTTCACCTCTGGAACGAGTTAATTCTCTAAAGTACCTTGGTATTACTTTGGACAATAACCTTAACTTTAAAGAACATGTCAAAATTCTCTGTAATCGAGTACGAAAATTAATTTACGTGTTTAAAAACCTACGTCATGTCGCGGACCCTGCCCTGCTGAAGCGAATATATCAGGCCCTGTGTCAGTCGCTCCTTACCTACTGCCTCTCATCCTGGGGAGGTATCTGCAAAACCACTCTAAAGGCAGTTGAGGTCGCCCAGAGAGCTATACTGAAGGTTTGCACGTTTAAGCCGATGCGCTTTCCTACTACTACACTGTTCCGGCTGTGCGAGGTTTTGACAGTAAGACAGTTATTCATACTGAAAATTATCCTACAAGAACATAAAAAACAGCCCTTCAACCCAATGTTACTACAGAGACGACGTAAACATCATGTGTATGTGACTATTTAACCACATTTAGAACAACCTTTGGTAAACGATTTGTAAGTTTTCTAGGCCCTCACCTTTATAATAAGCTTAACAAATTAATAAATAACAATGCAAACTAAAAGTTTGCCAATACTTGCAGAAGTTAAGCTACGAGGAGACGGAACAACTAATATACTTACCACTCTAGGAACACGGCTAAGAGCACTAAACACAAAGCTACACTCACTACATAGCTCACTTACACACTCACGCATACTACACGTACACGCATACTCACACCCTTACACCCACTGCTAATTAAACTCACACACACAACTACATACATACTCGTATACACCACACACTCACCCACACATTCTCATATACATACACGACACACACATGCACGCACGCACACGCACCACGAATTCACACACACACGAACACACAATCCATCTAATTAATTAGATTAAGATTTTTTGTACTTACCTATTTATTTACAATTTTATTTACCTAGATTACTTATCAACTATTATTATGTATTTCTGTAGTACTGATTTAACTATTTATGCCTCTATTGCTTGGCACCTTTACTTGTATTATAATACCCGAGGGGAATGGTGCTGATAGCCGAAATACAGGCTATGCCTAGTTCGGCTACAGACGCTAATTTCTGTACCTTTATGGAATTTGTTGCCACATTACCATTGTAAAGTAGTACTAAGTTTTTTGGAAAAATAAACTATTAAACTATAACAAGGGGCGGTGCTTACCGGACAGGTGCGCGGCGGGCAGGCGGTACAGCTCGGCGGCGCATGCGGCGCACGGCGACCCGCTCGACTCCGAGTCGCTGTCGCGCGACCGCCCGTACTCTGATACATAATATTTGTATTACAACATCGCGGCACTCGTACGATCCGAAGCGGACTGTGTGAAAGATGATGAAGTGAATGCTGAGCTAGTTGGCGGCTAACATAGTCAGAAAAAGACAAAATAAATTCGAACGAGAGGGCAGGACTGAATGATGACTACACGATTTCAAGGAACAATACTACCTAATTTAGATGCGCACTGAATATTAATTTACCTACTGTTATTAGATTAATCAAATAAAATTCTACTATTATATATTCCAGGTTTACAAGCAGTGGTCGTCCACTGCTCGTAAACCTGGAAGTCGGGGCCAGTGGTAATGGCCCCAACCTGCGAGTTGAACCCAGTAAGGCCCTTAACTATGTGTAATTTATTTCATCACCACATTCACCACTGCTCTCAAAACGATAAAAAAACACATCGAGAGACCGATGAAAACAGTACCCGACATAAAAACCAATGATTCGAAGACATTATGATGTTGGTGGTGGTGGACGATGCGATGCGAGGGGATGGAGGGGTCAAAGTAAACTACATGTTAGTTACTACTCCAAGAGTCGATTACTCTTCCACCTTTAATTGGTAACATTATATACATAGTTACGACGTGATGTTATGTCGATAATCTACAATCACGTATTCACATACTATCTACCTTAGCATATTATACTACGTGCTGTACGTGACGTGCTGATGTACGTGACATCACACCACATCACCCCCTTAAATTAAAAAAAAAAATTTTTTACAAGGTTTTTTTTTCACATTACAAACTATTACTCTAACTCTTACAATACAATTTTGTTCTATTCTTATGTACTATATCTATTTTATTTTTATACTTAATCACAACATTCGGTGACTCGTCTTTTACAACTTCAAAAGGTCCATTATAAATACATTCCAATTTATTGCCAGTTTCATTCTTAATCAAAACTAAATCACCTTCCTTATAGGTTACAGAATTAAGATTCTTATCATAACAATGTTTCCTAGCTAATTTACTCGCTATTAAATTCTCCCTTGCATCATTTTGTGCCCTTTGCAATCTGTACTTAAATTCTAAAGGATAATCATCAACCGTCGATGGACGCGGATAACCTCTAATAACTTCTACCTTCTCTGGATCTGGTGAAATACCTTCGGCCGATATTACATGCCCCAAATAAAGCACTTGCTTCTTCAAAAATTCACATTTAGACGGATTCAACTTTAGATTTACTTCCCTCAAGCGTAAAAATACTGATATTAGGTTCCGATTATGTTCATCTAAATTCCGTCCAAAAATAATGAGATCATCCAAATAAATCAGACACCTATCGTAATTCAATCCAGACATGGCCACAGTCATTAACCTACTAAACGAACTCGGACTTATCTTCAAACCCATTGGTAACCTACACATTTGATACTGCCCCTTGTCTGTTGTGAAAGCAGTGTACTTCCTACTACTCTCCTCCAAAGCACACTGATAATAAGATTGTGATAAATCACAGTGACTAAAGTAAACTGCGCCTGACATCGAATCCAAAATCTCAGTTATATTCGGCAATGGAAACTTATCATCCTGTATCTTTTCATTCAACTGCCTATAATCTATAACCACTCGCCACTTCTTCTCCCCACTACGATCCGTCTTTTTGGGTACCACCAAAACAGGACTAGACCACTCACTAACCGCCTCTTCAATGATATTACTCTCCAGCATCTCCTGCACTTGCCTATCAACCTCCTTCTTCTGTGCATAAGGTATCCTATACTGCCTCTTGTACACCGGAGTAGCACTCTCTTTCAAGCGTATAGACTGCTCATATACGTTAGTGACAGCTAATTTATCACCCGGGAGATGAAAAACATCCGAAAACTTTGCACACACTTGCTCAACCGACAACCGCTCCTCGGCGTTCAAATAGTCGAGTTTAAGTAAAGAAAGTACCTCTTCTACACGCTCAACGTCCGTCCCTGGCTTCACGAAATTACAACAATCAAAATCACTCAACGGACAAACTTCCACACCGGACATACTACACACAACTTCCTCGGAGTTCGTATTTAAAATCCTAACGGGTACCATCCCGCTTTTAGGCCTTACTAACACACTAGCCAAGAAAACGCCTTTCCGCAATTCTTGCCTAACCACCACACAATCCTCCGCTCTGTTAACGGGGTAATACCTAACCACCTCACAACGCGGTGGAATAGTCAACAAGTAATCATAGGACTTAAGTGGCATCGAAACCACCCGTCGTCCACGATCCCTAAGAGAAAACCTATTCGCCGAAAAATCTATAATACCACCATACTTCTGCAAGAAATCCTGACCTAATATACCAACCGACTTACATGGCAAATCATCAAATATATAAAACTTATGCGTGAAAGAACACCGTTCATACTCTAACGTTAAATATACATAACCTATAGCCCTCAAACTACCTCCTACACCATTAACCACTAATTCTTCCTTAATTACCTTACAGCACAAAGCATTGTTCAACAAGAAACCACTTTTTACAGCCGATATCGACGCGCCCGTATCTACTAACCATTCCGCATTTATACTATTCACTAGAAAATTAACCCAATTAATACTATCGCAAGCTAAAATACGCTTAGTCTCGAAAAAACTGCAACTGGTGGTCAGTCGCTTCATTACGTCGTGACATTGACGTTCCGCCTGAGTCAGCATCACTACGCGCACGCTCGAAATACGCTACACGCTTCCGACCTTGCTGAGTCGAATGACCACGATGAGCATTATTGCTACGACCGCGCATTCCACGATTATGCCATGCGGTGGCATTTTTGCGCGTACGCTCAACAGCTGTCTTATGTTGCGCGTATCCATTTCCTACTGTAGACCGCCTATAACCATTTCCGCGACCTCTATTACCAAAACCACCCCTCGCGGGCCAACGCTGATACGCCATGACCTGTGCCGACGATGCACAACCTTCGTCTTCTGCTACCCTGATTGCATCCTTCAAACAAGTCAAATTCCGCGCCGTAATGATCGTACTTAACCGCTGATTGCGAAGCCCGTCAGCAAACTTCCTGATCGCGTACTTTTCGTTCAACGGCCGCAAAATCTCATATGCTTCCGAACTTTCCCCGGCTTGAGAAATAGTCAAATTAACCATTAACTTCTCTATCTCAGCCCCAAAATCCGCGACCGACCTATCATTCTGCCTAGCGCGAGCAAGCTTCACTTGCACAGCTACGTCTGACTCTACTGTTAACAAATGCTTCTTCATATCAGCTAACAGACAATCTACCGTTGCGTAAGTAGAGGACAACCGAATCCTAGCACCCTGGGTAAGTCGTGTTGTCAAAACAAATTTAATTAAAAGAGCATTATCTGCTTCCACTAACATAGAACTATATAATCCTATGGCATCAATCAAGTCTTGCGTTACTTGTTCATCGCCACTCATCTTCGGGAGTAGGCCAACTGCCGTTCTCAAAGAAAACCTTTCCGCCGCCATGTTTTGTTCCGTTTCGGTTCCGCTCTCAAACTTAACAGTGTCTACGTATAACGCTTCTATCTTACATATCAACTGAGCCAGTTCTTCCGAGAACTTACTAGATTCTGAAACTATACACTTAAATTTACGATAGAGCGCTTTCACCTCACTGATCTTACTATCAAAATTTCTGCCTTTTCGCCTACTAGGGCCTAACTTGACAATAGATTCCCTTAATAACTTAAGTTGTACAAATAGCGACGTTAACTCCACTTCCATTTAAATCAATGTCTCTAAATTTAACGATGACCGCAAGCACCGACACACACTTATTCACATTTACATAAGAAACACTCACTTCGTTCCTCCGACGGTTCCTGGTCAAGCCATCTGTACAGCCTTCTGGACTTCCCGCTGTCTCATCTTTTCTTCAATCCAGTTGTGGTGACATCTCCGATACATGCGAACCGCCAAACCTATGATGACAACTGCCATACACACAGCCACAAACAGCAACACGGTCTTGATAACCGCCAGCTGCTCCTGCGTAGCCGTTGCGGTATTTGCACCACTCGTAGACGCCTGGGCAATAATCACCTCTTCCTTGGACGTCGTGCTCCCCATGGCCTGTGACGCGACGCGACTGACGTGATACTCAATGAAGACAATCAAACCGCGAACCACGAACCGTGACTAGCTCCTGATCGGACAACTATAACGCCGTCCAGCCGACTGGCAGGGTCGCCATGCGATGCGAGGGGATGGAGGGGTCAAAGTAAACTACATGTTAGTTACTACTCCAAGAGTCGATTACTCTTCCACCTTTAATTGGTAACATTATATACATAGTTACGACGTGATGTTATGTCGATAATCTACAATCACGTATTCACATACTATCTACCTTAGCATATTATACTACGTGCTGTACGTGACGTGCTGATGTACGTGACATCACACCACAGATGACCACCCCGCACTGTGCCCGCGTGGTGGATTACGGTCCTCTCCCTCTCACAGAGAGGCGGTCCACTCCCTCTCTCAGAGAGGAGGCTTAGGTACGAGTCTTATGACCCAGCATTGGAAACGTTATAGGCGCATTTACCTACTAGAGAGATATGATGAACAGGGTGTAAAGTTCATTCATCCTCCAAAGAAAAGGGAGGATCCTCCGCCCAGTCAGGTGTCGTGTCTTGTGGGCTACTGCCCGACAATTGATGTTGGGACGTTGTATATATACTCGTTGCGCTGTAAACAATGCTTGCGCGATGCAGGATTTTACGTGACGTCAGTGTGATACATAGTTCGCTGCTTTACAGTGCCAGCTGACGTTCCAATGAGTCGGAACCAGGCCGCATAGTTCGCGGTGAGTCGGAACTGTTTGTGGTGATTGTGACGTCAGTGTGCATAGTTCGCTGCTTTACAGTGCCAGCTGAAGTTACAGTGAGTCGGAACCGGGTGCCGCATAGTTCGCGATGAGTCGGAACTGTTTGTGGTGATTGTGACGTCAGTGTGCATAGTTCGCTGCTTTACAGTGCCAGCTGAAGTTACAGTGAGTCGGAACCGGGTGCCGCATAGTTCGCGGTGAGTCGGAACTGTTTGTGGTGATTGTGACGTCAGTGTGCATAGTTCGCTGCTTTACAGTGCCAGCTGAAGTTACAGTGAGTCGGAACCGGGTGCCGCATAGTTCGCGGTGAGTCGGAACTGTTTGTGGTGATTGTGACGTCAGTGTGCATAGTTCGCTGCTTTACAGTGCCAGCTGAAGTTACAGTGAGTCGGAACCGGGTGCACCGGGTGCGGGAACATGTTTTTCAACTACAAAGTTAAGTTCACACTCACTCACACGCACTCACTTGACTGAGCACATCTACACTCCTCATCCTAATTTGTTTTATTTACTTAATTTTAATTGTAAGATTTCATCTTTTGTGTTATGATCTGTAATCTCCAAAGCATAAAAACATGATTTTTGTGATACTCAAATTGGGAGTCGAAACTGTCTCTCCTAAATAATGATTACTCAGTGATCTAGCTAGGAGAGCAGCGATTCACCCAACAATTCATTGTACTTACACCATGTTATTAATAATGCATACTTTATAATGTCCCTCATGTACTACAAAACCTTTATGTTCCGAAATAAAATTATATTATTATTAAGTTTGTTGTTGGGATAAATTCATCCCAACTACGGAACCCATCATTGTGTAGGAATGCAGTCCGCCTTTATACAGCAGTTATACACCTTTTTTTTACTCCACTGCCTTAAACCAACTGCATATACACTATTAGGATATTATATTTTGAGTGATGTGTATTTCGGAGGTTCCTGTGGGGCAGAAGCAGGAGGAACCTGGCGTGTGCGCGAGCAGGTTGGGGCGCGGTGGCGGCGCGGCCAGGTCCAGCGGCTCGGCGCGCCCGAACGTGTGCAGGTGCAGCGCGCAGCCCGCGCCGCCCTCGCGCGCCGCAGCCGCGTGAGCGCCCCCCGACATACTGAACGTCGCGTACGGGCTGATCTCGTGCAGCTCTCTCGTCGCTACATCAAACAATCTTAATTACTTTCAATTTTCATTCGACATTTTGTGCATGCGAAAGCGAATATTATCATAGTAAAACCCAAAAAAATAAGTAAAACGTAATACGTATTGTTTAGTTTTAATTCCGCAATAACTAGATCTAGAAACAACTCATTTCGCAAAATATTTTATTGCGACGACTGGCCATTCCTTGCGCGACAATGATTTTTATAATAAAAGTTTCCGGTGTTGTGTGTGTTAGGATTTTGTTTTATCAGGGTTATCATCCTCAAATTTTGAAATCCAGGATTAGAAGGTGAAAATACCAGGACATTTCGGATTAAAAACAGGACGCAGTATTACTGACCGGCGTTACGGGGCGTAATGTAACGTGTTACACAGCGAGCATTCATGCGGTCAGTACGTCGTGTTACGGGAAAACCAGCAAGCAACGAGCCGCTCGTTGCTCGCTTTGAGTGCTCCACCCGGCTGTCGGTTTTTTGGCGAATCCTTTGACTGTTACGCGGTTCAGTTCAGAGTTTTGACGAGCATGTTACGTCGATTTTAAGGACACTGCGTAACATGCTCGATGAGTAACACGCTCGATGCGAATGTTACATTACACCTTGTAACGTTGGTCAGTACCCACCTTAAGAGCAGTAGTAGTTAACAGCAACACATAATGAAAACAGGTTCAACGAAACTCAATTTTCGCGCACTAGAGCTCTCTATCTAACGTTAGACAGAGAGAGCTCTAATGCGCTTAAATAGAAGTGAGAGAGAGACAACAAGTAGAGCGCACGATGAACGTAATGTTGAACACGCGAAATTTAAAAAAAGCGGCCAAGTGCGAGTCGGACTCGCCCATGAAGGGTTCCGTAGCGGCAAGTAACATAATATAAAAGTTCTTGTAGTTCGTTAAAGGTAAATTGCGGTTTACGATTTATGACGTATTAAAAAAAACTACTTACTAGATCTCGTTCAAACCAATTTTCGGTGGAATTTTACATGGTAATGTACATCATAATAATTTTTAAGCTATTGCATAGCTTCTATCGCGGGCCTTGAGCCCTAATCCAGAAATTTCGTAACGAAAATACTACATAAGAAACAAAACACTCTTTGTGTTTTGTATTGAAAATTATGTTTTACAGTTTGACAACAAAGTTCAAATTTACTAAGACGAATGATCAACGAGAGTGTTGTATTGAAAATTATGTTTTACTGTTTGACAACAAAGTTCAAATTTACTTAGACGAATGATACGAGTGTGTTGTATTCAAAATTATGTTTAACTGTTTGACAATAAAGTTCAAATTTACTTAGACGAATGATCCTTGACTATTAATAGTTAAATTAAAACCTTTTTATTAGTTTGATGTTCCCGGCCATTACGTTGTGTCAAGTTTTAAAAACTATAAATGTGAATAACAGTTCCTGTCAATGTCATCATTGTATATGTATTTCTTGTATTCGGGTTAATATTTTACAGTTGCGTAAGTTGATAAAATATGCTATGCAATAGCTTCGCCGGGGCAGTCCCCGAGTGCCACACGTCTTTTTTTTTTTAGTTTTATCATTATCTTATTTTAGAAGTTACAGGGGGGGGAAACACATTTTACCACTTTGGAAGTGTCTCTCGCGCAAACTATTCAGTTTAGAAAAAAATTATGTTAGAAACCTCAATATCATTTTTAAAGACCTATCCATAGATATCCCACACGTATGGGTTAGATGAAAAAAATGTTGAGTTTCAGTTCTAAGTATGGGGAACCCCTAAAACTTATTGTTTTTTTTCTATTTTTGTGTGAAAATCTTAATGCGGTTTACATAATACAAATCTACTTACCAAGTTTCAACAGTATAGTTCTTATAGTTTCGGAAAAAAATGGCTGTGACATACGGACGGACAGACAGACAGACAAGACGAATCGAATGCAAAGCCAACCCTGAAGATATCACAAAACAACTAATCTACACCAGATACGGGAACTTCGTGTACGCATTTCTTCGGAAACTCAGAAACTTACATAACAGACAGGAAATTGAAGGGAACCAGAAAAACCCAAAAAAGCTCTGGACGGTTATAAAAGACATATGTGGAACTGAAACTCGTCAAAATTCATGATCGCACCTAATTGCGTCCAGCATTTCCCCAACTTCAGCACTTGAAAATTGCAATCGACACTTAGTCTCTGTCAGGGAAAAACATGCAGCCAAAACTCTAGACAAACTTTTAACCACTCACCACTCACTAATAGAATCAAACATAGCTCGAAGCTTTATCTCACAATCTTTCTATCTGCATCCGACAGACGAAGAAGAAGTGTCCGACATAATACGCAACTTGAAAATAGACAGCGCCCCAGGGCCAGACCAACTAACCGTTCCATTACTAATAAATTCTCGAGAAAGTATAATCAAGTCACTTACGCACATCTTTAATTTACGAGTAAGTTTAGAATCAGGTGTCTTTCTCGATTCCTGCTGAAAATTGCTGCAGTGTCCCCTATCTACAAAAGTGGACCCAAAGACATGCCAGAAAACTATAGACCTATCGCCCTGCTGAGTATTATAGTCTCTAAAATTTTAGAAAAAATTGTAAACAAGAGACTGGTAAATTTTGTAGAGAAGCACAACATTGTCTCAGATAGGCAGTTCGGATTTCGCCGAGGAAGATCCCCCGAAGACGCGGTGTCACTTTTGACTAATCAAATCTCCCAGCACATAGAAGATGGAGAATGCTGTGTTGTGTGTTTCTTGATTTGGCAAAAGCATTCAACACCGTGTCACCCGGACTGCTTTTGAAGAAACTCGAGGCAGCAGATATAAGAGGAACACCTCTAGAATGGTTTCGCAGCTACTTAACATCGCGCTCCCTATCACTTTCGGCGTTCCACAGGGCAGTACCCTTGGCTCAACGTTGTTTACTCTGTACATTAATGACGTAGTAAATCTCCCTCTTAGAAACGCTACAGGATATCCTAGGCTGACGACACAGCCATCGTTTTCCACGACACGTCATGGGACCGAGTGTATCAACTGGCGGAACAAAGCCTCTCACAGATAGCGCAATCCTCTTACTAGCGTTTAGTGTCAGTAGGTTAGTATCTTTACTAACCTTCTGACACTAAACGCTAGTAAGAGTAAATATATTGCTTTCTCCGAAACAAGATCTTCCAGTGCCTCTCAATCTATGTCCTTAAAAATACATACCTGTCCTCAGGATCACAATATTGCCTCACATCTGACACACCATTCCTGCGCATGCACAGCCCTCAAACGTACTAACACGATTAAATATCTGGGGATAACCATAGATAACAACTTAACGTACAAAGCCCACATTTAGGCCCTTTCCTCCAGAGTACGAAAACTAATACATGGCTTGAAAAAACTCCGCGACTGTACTCCTATCGATATTTTGAGAATGGTCTACTTCGCACTCTGCCAGTCAATCATACAGTACTGTATCTGCATTTGGGGACGTGCTGGTAAAAGCACGTTTATAATACTAGAGAGAGCACAATGGGGCCTGATCAAAATTGCACTAAAAAAACCTTTCAGATTCCCTACAGACCTTGTTTGCCATGAGTTTCAAGTCCTCAGGGTACGACAAATATTCGTATTCCAAGCAACGCTTAAATATCATGCAACAATAAAAAAACTGCCCGACTATAACGACATAATAAACAAGCGTGTCTTCAGAGTACCCATACCACAGCAGTACAGCGTCTAGCTAGTTCGGATTTGGTATTCCAAATCCGAACTAGCTAGACGCTGTAAGTACCTATTTTTCCCATCCAAACACTTACAATAAAGTCTGTAAAATCTGCGACCTAAGGGAATGCTCTACCACGACCTGTAAAAAATCTCAACTTCAGCTCTTTTAAAATTATCATACGACGACACCGAAGCCTTGATATAGCACCTACACACACACACAGTAGTGTTCAGATTCGCACGAATGTATTATTTAATTTTTATTTTAGTTTATTTTCACTTATCTTTTGTTTATGGAAAATGTGTAATAACTATCTAAAATTTTCAAACTGTAATGAAACCTTTATAACTCTGAAAAATTCGCACTCCAGCAGAGCCACGAGATACAAGCAACGCTTAGTTTGTGGCTCACCGATTATTATGTCACATTGAATTGTTACTTTTTGATGAATAAACTTTATATTATTATTTGACCTAAAACTTTTCAACTATTATCGTTTCGTTTTTTTTTACTTCATCGAAGTCACATCTGCCACTGTATCAGTTGACCTATTATCATTTCGATTTTTTTCGTTACTCCGACGTTTCGTTTGTTTTTTTCGTTTCGAAAATCTTTTTACCGAAGTTACACTTATCCGAAATAACATTTGTTCGAAGTAACAAAAATTCAAAATTTTTATTACACTGGCATTATAGATTAAGGCAACAGGGACTAGTTTCAGATATTTTAACCTATTTTGTTTAATTAATATTACTATTTTTTTTTGTCGAACTTATGAAGCAATGGACTGGCAATCTTTTTCAATTTGTTTCAATTTAAAATTGATCGTGCATTGCGTAATTAGGGTGCAGATATCGTGTTGAAATATTTTCGTATCTTATTTTTTGGTACTTCATAAAACAGTTGATTATGAACAAAGTGGTTTTAAGTGGTCCCAGTAAGAAGCATGCCAACAAGGATAATTGCAAGCATGCAGCATGCAAGCAGGCATGCAGAATGCAAGCAGGTATGCAGCATACAAACAAGCATGCAACATGCAGCAAACATTGTTTCTGTCACGGCTCCGGCGCTGCGAGCTTATCGTCGCAGATGGTTTTAACGCTCACCACTGCAGCTTCGGCTTGCTGACCGGCTTCGCCGGCCAGCCTCAGCCATGGCGGTGGGCCTTCAAACCACCACCGCGCTTACGCGGGTTTAAATTGCACTCTAGGGGTAGGGCAGACAAGACTGCGTGAAGTCGGTTTTGCGATTCGTTTCTGTCACTAAATGTAGCACAACATTATTGACTTTTATGACACTATTTTAATTTAATATTGAAAATGCTACCAATAATATTCCGTAAAATTTTTGTTTCGGTGTGGTGAAAATATGGCAAATAAATCAGTTGGCAAATGAAAAAAGTTCAAAAGAGGCTTCTGCAAATAGCATAAAGTTATTTTTTAAATCGGCCAAATATAGTTCGGTAAAATAATACCTATGACACATGATAGGTACTTTGATGATCTAAAAATATGTCAAATAATGCATATAGCAAAAAAGACATCGGTCAATAGTTTTCGGTAAAATGAAATTCGAACAAAAAAAAATCGGAAAAGTGATCGGTTCCCTCCAATAATGCTTCTGAGGAACCTTCTCCAAAATTGTGCAATGGAACCCGACTTAAAGTAACAGTTCTACAAAGAAATATTATAATTGAAGCTGAGATTCTTACTGGATGTGGCTCAAGTGAAACTGTTTTTATACCGCGTATACCCAATAACTACCCGTTCGAGTTCAAGCGAATACAATTTCCGGTAGCCGTTTGCTTCGCGATGAAAATAAACGACTGGGACTCGTTTATTTTCATCGCGAAGCAAACAGTCAGACCCTTAAGGCTGTTGGAATCGACTTAATGTCTTAATGTTTTTCCCACGGCCTACTGTATGTGGCTTGGTCGCGGTTCAGTAATGTAGACAATCTTTTCATACCTGCTTAAGGCTGCCTGGGCACTGGAGCGGAAAGGAGAAAAGAGGAGCGGAGATGCGCCAATATTAACCAATAGAATCTTGACTTAGGATCACTGATCTAAACTCAGGGGCGGCATTCTATTGGTTAATATTGACACATCTCCGCTCCTCTTTTCTCCTCTCCGCTCCAGTGGACAAGCAGCCTAAGACAGGACAACAGTGAATGTGGTTTAGAAATAAATTTTATGAGGTGTCTTCCCTACATTATCTAATAGCGACAAGTTACTGCTTCGCACGGTTTATTCGCCTTCACAAAACATCGAGATTTCTTAGTTATGTATAACTTTAATATTTATGAATTAAGTATTCACATAAACCTTAATATTAATGTATTATTCACTTAAACCATAATAACGCGGTCATACAACCTACAGAAAAACACGAAAAGTGACTTTAATTTATAATATGTATAGGCTTCCATTTGAAACTATTTGAAAGCTAAAGTTGCCCAAAATTTTGGCAGTAAGCTTTTATTATTGCAAAGATTGAAATAGAGGTGGGCAGTTTATCATTTGTGAAGATAAGAAAACTACTACAACTGTATCAACTGTTACATCGATTACTACAATACTTAAATTTCTAAGTGGTGCAAACTCGAGGCGTTATTATTTGCGACGCGATGACGCGGACGAAGTCGCGAGCAACACCTAGTAATATAATAAGGGCCCATTATTGAGTGTGCAAGTCACCCCCTGCCATTTTATCTGTGTACATTATAAAACATTGATCAGGCAGGGGCCATAGACCTTCCACAGTTCTAGGCTAGGTAACCAATCCACTATAGCCACCCAATCCCATAGCCCTATATTGTTTCCATTTATTTATTTATTTATTTATTTATTTTTTAACATAAAACGGCCAAGGCCAATTACATTAGTTAAAGATATAGGCAAAGCCTCAAACACATGATTAAATAAAGTACAGTAAACAAAAGTATACAACTATTCGACAGTCATACGCTCATCTCACAATACTCCAGACATACAGACAAGATCTTCTTCCATTCATCCGCGAACACATCACATTCAGGCTTAGCGACCAAGAGAGCGTTGAGCACAGAGAGTGTGCGAGGGACAAGAGACTGGGCTCGAGCGACGGTTCGACTCCGAGGCACGGCAAACAATCTATGCCTCCTGCCACGGTTATAGTTTATCGGAACAAAAAGATGGGACAGTTCAGCATGAAGCTCAGGCGCATCTGCTTTTCCGTGAAGGATCTTACACATATTAATAATTTGGTCACTTTTCCTTCTAACCTCGAGAGAATTGTACCCTAAACAGCCTAAAAGAAAATTCGAAGGGTACATAAACGGATAATAACCATTTAAACGTTTATAAAGGTACCTTAGATAAGCCTTTTGTACTTTTTCTAAGAGTAAAGTGTACTTCTTTTCGTGCGGGTTCCAGACGCATGCACTGGACTCCAATTTACTACGAACAAGTGCATTAAAAATTGATTTAATAGTGCTGATGTTGCTAAAATCTTTAGAATTACGTAGTATGAAACCTAATCGTCTAAATGAATCTTTTGCTACCAATGCCATGTGATCATGAAACGTAAGCTTGTTGTCAAATGTGACACCCAGATCCTTCATTCCAGTTGTTCTAGTAATAACGCTGCCATTAATTTTATAAGTAAAGGTGATAGGGTTTCGAGCTCGTGTAAAACTCATGACGAAGCATTTGGAAGAATTAAATTCCATTTTGTTCTTAACACTCCACTCCAATATTGCCTCAATATCACGCTGGAGCGCCAGACAATCGGCTTCAGAGTGAATTTCAGAAAAGAGTTTCAAATCATCTGCATACAATAGACTTCTTGCGTGAATAATAAATAAAGGAAGGTCGTTAATCATTATCAAGAAAAGAAGCGGTCCCAGTATTGATCCTTGGCTGACTCCGGATCGCGTATGATAGGGCTGGGATTCATAAAGGCCCAGTCTGAAAAACTGCTGACGATCGCGGAGGTAGTCAGCGAGGAGCCGTAACAGACCTGGCGGAAATCCAATGGCACATAGTTTTGCCAGCAGAATATCATTATTGACCCTATCAAACGCTTTTCGGAAGTCAAAGTACAAGACATCGACCTGGCCTCCACGGTCCAATCGTTGAGATATGTAGTCTACTAGGGTAAGAAGGTTAGTATTTACTGATCTTTTTGCTCTGAAACCATGTTGTTCGTTACATAGATACTTTTCAACTTGGGAATAAATATAATTATGTAGTATGTTTTCAAAAACTTTAGCTGGTGATGACAAAATTGCAATGGGACGGAATTCTTCTACAAGAGTTTTATTTAAACTCTTGGGAATAGGAGTGACCCTTGAAATCTTCCATTGTGGTGGGTATATTCCAGTTTTTAACGAAAGATTAAATATATGAAATAAAGGTAAGCAAAAGTGTTTTGTACAACTTTTCAAAATTTCTGGAGGAATATTGTCAGGCCCTACCGAACTGCTAAGTTTGAGTTTACTTATTCCTGACATGACATCCTGAGGAGTGAATTTAAATATATTTACATAATTACTGCTAACATTAGTATCACAAGAAGAGACCTTTTCAACATCAAGTCGCGGAACATCGGGAAGATAAACGCTAACAAAGAAATCAGCGAAGGCGTCAGCCGCACGAACACCTGAGAATTTTTCACCGTTATAAGTAACAGTCGGCTCAAAACCACCTTTTGAGCGTAAACTGGCAATATGCTGCCAGAAATTACGCGGATTGGCTCTTAAATTATTTTCGATCCTTTTGGTATACGAAGCATAAGCAATGCCACCCGTGTTTTAAGGTTAGTTCTCAAATCTGAAAAGTTTTTATGGGCTACCGGACATTTAGTGCGCTTCCAAGCAGTATGCCACTTGAGCTTAAGTCTAGTACCCTGAATTATATCTTTGGTGAACCACACTGGGTAACGCCTAGTTGTAGTTTTACATCGACGTTTCTTTGGTACACAAGCATCGAAGATGGAATAAATTGACTCATAAAAGTATTCTGTAGCTAAACATACATCATCAGTCTGTACAACCTTCTCCCATGAATTATTCGAAAGTAATTCAAAAAGCTTATCACGGTTGCATTTTTTGAAATTCCAGTCTTTACTGGTATCAATGTTACTTGGTTGAATGACATCTATCTATTCTATACATATAATAAAATTGTAGAAAAGTGGTGTCTGTACAATGGAAATATATGAAAAAAAAGTAGCAGGGGTTGTTATTATATCGATGCTGAACCCGAGATTGTAATTAATTTTTTTTTTGTCTGTTTGTCTGTTTGTCTGTGTGTTTGTGCACGCTAATATCAGAAACGGCTTATTCGATTTAGATGCGGTTTTCACTAATATATTGTAGTAAGCTTCACTTAACATTTAGTGTTTCTTTCATGTCAATCGGTCCATAAATAAAAAAGTTATGTTAATTTAAAGAATCACATCGAACATTTGTTATAGGTTAGGCATTTCTTTCCTTGATTTTCGGTATACTTATCTTAATTTTTATTTAGGGTTTGTATACATATAAATATTATAAGTATTTGGTATAGGTTAGGCATTTCTTTTCTTGATTTTCTTTATTTAGTATAAGTTTATTAGCTCAGGTTAGTAATTAATTTTTCTAGCAATTCTTTTGTTTTATAAAGTTAGTACGTTTGGTTTACACGTCTTAACACTTATTACTTAAAAAACTGTGATAATTTTAGATACTCCATAATTGTATAATAATCTGTAAGTATTTATAATTTAATTGTTTACGATAGTACGTGTTTACTAAATAACTGTGTGTTAAGTTTATAGTAAGTACTATTTTATTGTAAGAATGCGTCGAAGAAGATCCAACCTCTCCCAATGTAGCAGAAATGCTAAAAGGATGAGATTAGTTCGATCACAGGAATCTGAGGAAGGTCGTGAGGCAAGGCTCTCTGCAACTCGGGAACATCAGGCTAGGTTTCGTGCTACAGAAACTTCGACTCAGCGGGAATCTCGACTGAGTTCAAATCGTTCTCGAATGGTCGAGGTCGCGAAAATTCTTTTTCATACTAATGGGGTCAAGTAATGAAAAAGGTTGAAAAACACTGCCCTACATTAATCCTACTAATATTATAAATGCGAAAGGTTGTGAGGATGGATGGATGGATGATTGGATGTTTGTTACTCTTTCACACAAAAACTACTGAACGGATTTTGATGAAACTTTACAATAATGTAGCTTATACATTAGAATAACACATAGGCAATTATAAAGATTTTATGTGATTTGGCCATAATATAACGATAAGTATCAAGTAAGTCGGAAAAATTCCTGCCCTCTAAGATCTATCTTGGCGTGCGCTGCCTTTTTTTTTTTTTGGGTGGTTAATCATCCAATGACTTCTCCCGCTCTGGGCGGAGTGGAAGGGCGTGTCAGACTCTTACTGACTAAACCCCACACGTGTTCCTTCGATCCTTGATATCTCTTTGAGGCGCGCGTGGAACACGATGCGCCGTCGACCCGGGCCTGGTCCTTATCGGACGGCGAGCTGCCCGTTGCTCTCCGTCCGCAGGCCCGCGCCTACGGTGGCCGGAAATCGGCTATTAATTCCCGACGCCCGGGACGTCTCCTACGGCGGCGGCGTCTAGGGCTGGTAGGGCGCGGCCTTTGCCACTCCCTCGCGCGCTCCACCTTCTCCTTCGCGAGCATTACTGCTTTGCTGAAGGAGGTGACGGCTTGCCATGCCCTCTCGCTCCGCACCATGGCCTGAACCAGGGCCGTACGCGAGAGGCCACCGCCGCCGATCGCTTCCACGAGGACACGGCGGTGGTCCACCCAAGCCGGGCAGACCTCCACCGTATGCTGCGTGCGCTGCCTAAACCGTTAGAGTTACATGAAGAAAATGTATTGTGTTGTGGGATTGTTTGTCTTAAAGAGTTCTAAATAAAAGTCCGCGACAGCATCTATCTACCTTTTATGTGGAAGCCTTTATAACCAAAATAGTGAGCAATAAATACAGTTAAATTGAATACTTTTTTTACATTGCATATTTTAGAGTATTTAGTTAATTCTTATCAAAATAAATACCTTCATCGCTTTTGGTATTTAATGTAGATAAAGTTTGTCTTTTACACTAAGTAATTTGGACAAATAGTTTAAAAGTTAGAACGATAAGAATGACCTGCGATATTGAGTCGACGGCGCACAGAACGAGGGTGGAGGGGCGGGCCAGCCAGGGGATGACGCGCCAGAGCGCCAAGTGGAAGCTATTGCTTAATAATTATGTTCGAGAAATAACGTAAATAACGCAATTAATTGTTGAACTGTCAAAATGAAACCCATTGCTATTGTAAGTGCTACGCAATTACCCCGCTGATTTAGGACATGTTACACGTTCCTGTGGGATAATTTCCGACATCCACGCGGGCGAAGCCGCGGGCAGAAGCTAGTAATATTATAAAAATGAGAAAGTGAAATTGTTTGTTTCGCTTTCACGCTAAAACGGCTGACCGGATTTGGATGAAATTTGGCCCCTGAGTAGATCATAACCCAGGTTGCGATATTAAATGCTTTTTACGGGATACAGACGTATGCGGGTGAAACCGCGGGTTGCAGCTAGTTAGAAATATGTGTAGATTTAATTTTAATATCAATATCTAATGGCGGGTGATAATTGTCAGGTTTAACTATACCTTCCGAGACCGCGACAGAAGTATCAATCGTGTCAGCGCTCTCTTGGACCAACACCACATCTAACATACCTCCATTCGAATTACTCACCACATTCTTCTCATTCAGGCAACAAAAAGATAAAAAGTAAGAATAATAGTTAACAACAGATAAAGAAGCACTGTTCATATTTAAATCTCCTAAAATTAAAACAGTTCCTTTTAAGTTAGATACGAAACTTTCGACTTTACAAAACCAACACATATAATCCGCGTCTTTAGCACTTGGTTTAATGTATACCGCACACACGTAAATGGTACGACCACACCACGTAAAACTTGCCCACAGATCCTCGCCATGGTCCGTTTCAAATTCGCGGCGCCGTCGCAACACAACAGGCGACCGCGCGGCGAGTAAAACACCCCCACACGGCGTGCCTCGGTCACGACGTAGAATATCCCAGTCTCCTGGTGATAGTTCCGCGTCTTCAACCGACTCATCAAGAAATGTTTCTGTTATCGCAACGAGATTATGTTCCATCAATAGTAAATTGTTTCGCCACAAACATAGTTTGGTTTTTATACCTCTCACGTTCTGGTAAAAACATTGTAAGTTCGAAAGTTTATGAGCTACGAAAGGGCTGATTGTTGATTGGTGGGCTGGGCTGGGGTTGTTGTCCGTTCAGTTTATGTAAACCGGCTGATCTTTTATAATCCACCCAGGGCCTAATCTTTGCGTTGACCGGCCAGACATCAGCTGAGTGAAACATTTCATAGCTAGCAACTGGTACTCCTACCTTATAGGATTTATAGTCACCCTTTGACGTTAACATTTCCACCGAACATGCACCTATACTTGCTGGACACAGCTGCTGCAGGTAGTAACGTATCTCATCAGCACCCGATTCCATGTTCCACAGATGTAAATATTTACGTGGTTCCACTGCCTTTAGTGAAGTTACGGTAGGTCCAGCAATACCACTAATTGAAGTCATTTGTCGATGTTTTCGAGTTACAGTGGCCCATTGGGAAACAGGCACCTTGAGGGGTTCCTCGATAGCACCCACGTTGGTCGCTATAGCTGAGGTTAATTGGTCAACCTTGTTAGACTGGCTAAGTTCAATGACCTCAGGTTCAGGTTTAGAGCACGGGGATAGCTGGGCTTCCATATCTTGCAATAGTTCTGCATCAACCGGGGGTTGCCTTTGGGTACCCTAGCATAGTGCGTACAGGGATAATCGTCGGTTGGTGCCTCGTTTAATTTAACACGTTTAACGGGCCTCTGCGAGTTGGCTTCGGCCCCTAGTACGCCTTCCAAAGGTCTGGGACCCTAGGGTCCCGAGAAATGTCAAAATACGTAAAAATATAATAATAACAAAGCTAAAAAAGAGGATATTATACAAAAAACCAAGGTAGCTGATGCATTTACGCAAGCCCTAAAACTGAAATGGCAATGGGCCGGTCATATAATGGCTATACAGACATCAGGTAGACATTCTGAACTACGTGAAAGAAGGGACTAACAGGAAAAAGAAGAGTAGGCAGGTCGAAAAGAAGGTGGGCTGATGGCAATAGAAACAGCAGGGAAAGACTGGCAACTACTGGCAGAGACACATGGAAGAAGTTGGAGGAGGTATTCACCTGAGGTGGGGTCCATATCCGATAAAAAAACTAAACTGTACTTATATTTAGAAAATAAGTATTTAAAACTACTAACAATTAACTACTAACAACATTTACAATGTAATTTATGAGGAAATGAAAGGCTTTTTTATTATGATTTATTAATTATAAGGGGCGCGCGCTACACAGCTGCGGTCGACAAGTCAATCTTCTGAGGATGCTCCAAGGAGGAGTGTGCCACGTGTCATGTATAGGTTTTGGATTGTATGTTGCATCATAATAACCGCATCTCCTGCATGTGGATATTTTTTTTACTGCATTCTGCATCTATGTCTATATCTATGATTATTCAAAATTATTTAAAAAAGTTTGTTGTATTGCCAAGTCGCGTTATTTAAGTTCGAAGATTAAAAACAGTAGTAATGTTATTAAAACGACTTGGAATATTATTAATAGTGAAACGGGAAGGTCTGGTAACCGAAATATTGACTACAGCCTGTCGATCAATGACAATGTCATAAAATCAGACTCTCAAGTCGCCGCGGCCTTTGAAAATTTATTTTCAGATATTCCCATTTCAACTAATAAATCCCTAAACTCATCACCTTCTATTGCTGAGTCTTTGCTAAAGGAAAATGTTAATGTTTGTGATTCGGAATTTCTTTTTCAACATATTACCTGTAGAGACATAGTTAAAACCTTTCACACTTTAAATGTAAAAAAGACTGAAGATCTGTGGGGTAATTCTGTAGAAGTTGCTAAGTCTATTATTGACATTGTAGCACCTAGTTTAGCTCTTATCTTTAATAACTGTATCGACTGTGGGGAGTTTCCTGACCTTATGAAAAATAGTAAAATAATACCTTTGTTTAAATCAGGTAGTACATCAGACCCCACAAATTATAGACCTATTTCAGTACTACCTACCATTAGTAAAATATTAGTTCGGTTTTACAAGGGGTCGTTCAACTACTGACGCCGGTGTTGAACTTTTAGGACATATTTATAATGCATGGGAAGATAAATGCGATGCCTTGGGCATCTTTTGTGATTTGTCCAAGGCATTTGATTGCGTTCTTCATGAAACGTTAATCAGGAAACTCCACCACTAAGGGATCCGGAACAGCGCTCTGGATCTTCTTACTTCATACTTGAGTAATAGGATTCAGTGCGTTGACGTTAATGGAAAAAGATCTCCCGGATCTTTAGTAATAATGGGAGTCCCACAGGGCTCAATTCTTGGTCCCTTCTTGTTTCTTATTTATATTAATGACTTGCCTTACCTCATAAAGAATAACCATGATATAGTGTTGTTTGCTGATGACACCTCAATTTTGTTTAAACTTAAACGTCAGCAGCTGGTTACTGACGACGTAAATAGCGCGATCTCAAAAGTAGTTCACTGGTTCAATGTTAACAATTTACTTTTTAATGAAAAAAAAACCAAATGCATTAAGTTTACTCTACCACACGTTAGGCAAGTGAAAACTAAGGTTTTGATAAGGGGCGAAGAATTGAATCCTGAAGATAGCACAGTATTTTTAGGCTTAACTTTGGATGCTAAACTTCAGTGGGGCCCACATATAGATAAATTGTCAAAAAAGCTAAGCTCCGCAGCATATGCTGTTAGAAAAATTCGTAATTTAACTGACATAGAGACAGCTCGTTTAGTGTACTTTAGCTATTTTCATAGTGTAATGTCGTACGGTATTCTGTTATGGGGAAATGCCGCAGACATTCAGACTATCTTTGTTTTGCAGAAAAGAGCTGTTCGATCAATTTATAAATTAAGTCCGAGACACTCTCTCAGAGAGAAATTTAAGGAGATTACTGTTATGACTGTGCCTTCTCAGTATATTTTTGAAAATCTTTTATATGCCCATAAAAACATAAAATTGTTTAAAAAATACAGTGATATCCATAACATAAAATACTAGGAACAAACACAAAGTAGTACCTACAACAAGGCTCAAGAAAATAGGTGGTTCGTTCAGATGTCAATGTATACGTTTTTATAATAAACTTCCAAGCCACGTACAAGACTAAGCCTTAATAAATTCAAATTATTCATTAAACGTAAGTTGTGCCAGAAAGCGTTTTATACCGTGAAAGATTACGTTGAGGACAAAAAGGCTTGGGATTGAGCTGCTCCGATTTATTTGTTTTATTTTTGTTTTTACAGTCAGAATTATTTTTTTTTTTTTTTTCTCAAATCATAATTATGCACAATTATATGAATATTTACTTTGTGTAAAAATAAAAATATTTTTATTTTTTTTAATTATTGTGAATGCTCACATTCACAATAATTAAAAAAAATAAAAATATTTTGAAGAAAATAAAAATATGGCCCACATACCTAGTCCTCAGACTAGGTATGTGGGCCATATTTTTATTTTCTCTTCTCAGTTACTTTTAATGATAATCTGGCAGTTTGAGTACTTTATGCGGCCTACCCAAATGTCCTTTCTTTGGTATTGTTCGTCGAGTCGTTGAGCTCCTAAAGCTCTGAGTTGAGCTACACGATTACTGACAAATGCGTGCATTGACTGGACAGGTCCACTCAAATCTGTATGGTTCTTTCCTCAAAAGACCATTTCAGATACAAATCTACATGGTCCTCAAATGATCTGACCAAGATTATTTCTGGGTTTTTATTGACATTAATGTATTTTATATACTATACAATGACATGAATATGAATATGATTAAACTCTTAGTTGAGCTGCACGATTACTGACAAATGCGTGCACTGACTGGACAGGTCCACTCAATCTGTGTGGTTCTTTCCTCAAAAGACCATTTCAGACACCAATCTACATAGTCTTCACATGATCTGACCAAGATTATGTCTGGACTTTAAAAGAGACTGTGACCTCTGAGTTTGTTTCGGCCTTTCTTCTCAGAGTAGTCAGAGAGGAAACGCCGACCTCATCTAGTTTAAAAAATATGATTGACGTGTAAAAGTGTTTGTACAGACCTACTTACAGAAATAAAATCATTTATCATTTATTATTTATGCTTGGATCAATTTATTGCGGAATTGAAACGAAATAATATTACATAACATTTTACTGTCATTTATTCCGTTAGTCCGCAAACTAACCCCTGCTTCCATAACTTGCCAGTAAATTATTCCTCCCACAATACTACCAAGAGTTAAATTAATGATTGTTACTCAAAATTATTGTTGCTCAAAACTGGTTTGCAACTTGGGTTCTGGATTAACGTGTAGATAAATTATATAGTGCAGAAGTACAGAGAACAGAGTAGTACTTGAAATTATAACGTGTCACTTGAAGTCCAATCTTAATGCAGTCCAGCATGCGTAGCATGACGCTTTCTATGTCTACGAAGAATAGACATAGCTCTCTCTATACAAAGTGACATTTCCTTTCTTCATTTTTGACATCGCACCGTAGAAATCTTTCTACAATCTGTCATTTTGTCTTTCGTTTCTAACTCTCTTTGTCTAGGTCATTTTATAAGTACATAAGTAAGTAGATTTTGACAATTTGGGATAGAAAACTTTCTTCATAATTATTATGAAGAAAGTTTTCTATCCCAAATTGTCAAAATAACACTGACGTCTGGACAGTTGTGTAAGATTGTGAAACTTTCTAGTCGTCGGTCACAAAGTATACATGGTTATCTGCAAAATCATGATTTTACAGAAGAGCGTTTTAAACGCAAAACTATGATAACTAATTATAATAAGAACAAAGCTATCCTCTCCTATTTTACATCATTTAGTTAATATTACCAAGGAAATGGATAAGGCCAATATTACTGTAATATAAAATAAGATAAGATAAGATAAATGTTTATTCATCAAAAATTACAGATAGTTACAGCAATAATCAGTGGGTAGAAAATTATATAATGGTAAAATCAGGTTTGTTGTAAAATCTGTACAAAAATGTTTAAACCCTGCCTCTCAAACTAGGTTATAACCTGTATTTTGAGAAACAGTGTACGGCCACAAAATTCTAAATTCTTTCTAAAACACTATACTGTTACAACAATTTATGAACAGTGTCGTTCTACCGCTGCAATAATTTATTTGATTCTGTTATAGTACCTACTTATAGTTGTGAAGTATGTGTAGGCATGTGTGGGAGGGTGTATGTGGATGTGGTGGGAGGTGAGTAATGTGTGGGAGTGTGTGCATGTATGATAAGGTGGGGTGGGTGGGGTATGTGTGCGCGCAAGTTTAAATGTGTGTATGTTATAGAAATCGAGGTGGGTGAGAGATTAGGTGATGTATGTAAGTAGAGACTCCGTGTAGGCATAGTCCCTATCTAGAAGCCACTCTGTTACTTTAGTTTTTACCGCGGGGATGTTTAGTTTTAGGATTTTTAATTCTTTATTAATTTTATTGTAAATATAATTAAAATGAAGCCAATTATGAAATTTACCTGAAGCTTAAAATGCCAATGCATTCCACAACTTTCCTTGACAAATCATTTACTGTCCAGGCTGCTCGTTTATGGAATGCATTACCAGTTCCAATAAAGCGCGCGCAATCGTTGCCTGTGTTTAAAAGACTCGTGAAAGAACATTACTTGTCGTTATGATTTTGTTCTCGTCGTTAGCTGTAATAATAATCGTCATTTATTTTCGTTGCTTATAATAATAGTAAGTATGTATGTATCTGTGTATCTATTATATAGCATTTATCTGTGTATCTATTATATTATATTGTACTTATATAGTTTTTATGTGCACCTAAGACAGCCCCATTTTATATCCAGAAACTCACTGTCCATTCCAAGGTTGCCTGGAAGAGATCGCAGTAAGCGATAAGGCCGCCCATTGTATATTTTGTAGTGTATTACTTTTTCTTTTTGTAATGTGTTATCTGGTGTACAATAAAGTATATATAAATAAATAAATAAATAATTACTAAGTGTATATAAAAACTTTTTATAAAAAAAAAGAACAACCGACTTCCAAAAAAGACACTACAAAGTCAAAAATAACTTTAATTTCGGAAGTCGGTGTATTTGGTTTTGAACTTTCGTTTTTTGCCACCGACTTCCGAAATTAAAGTTATTTTTGACTTTGTAGTGTCTTTTTTGGAAGTCGGTTGTTCTTATTTTTTTTATAAAAAGTTTTTATTTTGCACTTTTTAGTTGTGGTACCTACCCCATACAATTCAAATACCACTAGCCTGCTATGTAAATAACAGTGATTGGAAGTTATCATCATATCATCCATATAAACTAAGTGGGAAAAATACGTATTATTGAAGCTAACTCAAAAAATATCCAAGTAAAGTTAATACAATTTATATGGGACCACCTCGGACGCATACTCTTTCAAACAAAAAAACAATTTTTAAAATCGGTCCACAATTGACGGAGAAATCGCGTAACAAACATAGAAAAAAAAAAAAAAAAAAAAAAACATACAGACGAATTGAGAACCTCCTCCTTTTGGAAGTCGGTTAAAAACTGATGCGATGCGAAAGTGGTTTTATGTTGAGGTATAGTGATGAGTTGTAGTCGCTTATTTAAATTTGGCGGCGGTAACTTAGCATGAGTTCTTAAAATCGATCGAACCACGAAAAGCTGACGTACCGTAAGGACTTTGCAGTTAGAGTATAGCTCAGTTGTTGGGAATCTGTAGGGTTTTCTATTCATAACTTTAAGTATGGCTCTTTGTGCTCTTTCTACTCTTAACATTTTAGTTTTTGCTGCTCCGCCCCATGCAGTAATACAATATCCAATAACAGATTGGCAGAGAGCATAATACACCATCTTCAAAGTGTCAAGTTTGGCCGACTCTCTCAGTGACTTAAAGACGTGTATAAGACGCATTGTTCTTGTGGTAAGGGCGTCAATATGTTTATCCCATCTTAGTCCATCATCGATCCGTACTCCGAGATATTTTATGTTGTCAGATCTAGTAAGTGTTGGACAGCCACAAGATGGTACCGGATTTGAGCATGAGTGAGCTGCAATACTAAAGGTTTGTGACGGCCTCATGTTACGTCGGATTGCGAATGGGATGTAAGTGGTTTTGGTTAAGTTTGGTTAATATGTTTTTGAAAAGTGGAAAGAGGAAAGGGAGGCATTTGCCCTGCAGTGGGACAACACAGGCTTATAATAATAATAATGTTTTTGTTCCAAAACACGGTACCTACTTCAACACTGAAAAAAAAAAGTTGTAGTTGTGTTTATATACGTGACTTAATATCAATAAGAGATAATCAAACAGAAGGACATTCTATGACGAAACAAAGAATTCTGAGTCGAATTATGTAAGAGTGAATTTCGTAAAAAATGCAGTTGACTATTTCTACTTTGCTGCCGTCGTACTGTCTACACGGAACGTCATTTTTGTCTACTCTTCCGTCGACAAAGTGGTGCTCATGCTACGCGTGCAGTATGTACAATATTAATTGACAAGTATGCGTTACCGTCGGGCGGAGTGAGAGCCTTCCCATTTCGTTTGCTGGGCTCCGTGGTGTAGAGCTGCGGGTGCGGCGCGCTCGCCTGCAGCGAGCAGTCGCGGCGCAGGCACCACGCCGCCCGCCGTCGCCGCGCCAGCACCAGCCCTGCACAGTCAGGGGCGCTGTCACGTGCACGGCGTGCGAGTGCCGTCGGCAGCCGAGCGGGGCTCACCGGTGAGCGCGGCCAGCAGCGCGGCCAGGCCGCCGCCCAGCAGCGCAGGCGCCAGGCCGGCGCGCCACAGCGCCCCCGCGCCCGCGCCGTCCGCGCCGTCCGCGCCCCGCGCGCCCTCCGCAACATCGCCGTGCGCCACCGCCGGCACCTCCACCGGCTCGCCCACCCGCTCTGCGTGCATTTTCACTAAACTATCACGCACCTGTAGCACAGGCTAGAGAACCACACGGTCAGTCATTGCGTTTAGTATTATCATACAAGCCAATGATTGGTCTCAATGAATAAAAGTGCAAAGATAAAATTAAAATCTGAAATGACGGGTGTTGAAAATTATTCGTTATGAGTATAATTTCTATGGATTCGCCAACATGTCGCACCTCCATTAATTGTGTGCGTGGCGGCCCGGTAGAGCGCTGTGGTGTCGCCGGCCGGCGAGCGCGCCACAACGCGCACCTCGTACCACGCGCCCGGCCGCAGGCTGCCGGCCTGCACACACAGCACACGGTACTCTGACTGTATGAGTAGCATGTCACGGCGCAGCGAGAGGTGCGTGGGGTTACCTCAGCGGCCTCTCCGTCGGTCAGCAACTGCTGCCAGGCGCCGCCTTGTGCCGGGCGCAGGGCCAGCGCCCAGGCGGCCACGGGGCAGCGCCCGCCCCACGCCAGCAGGTTCAGGCGCAGCGTCGTGCTATTCGCCCACACGAACTCCTTGCCCGGCGGCGGCTTAGCCTCTACGCACAGTACACGCTTTCATACAAATTGCAGCGTGACCTCTGCGGTTTCAACTTATTTTTATTTCTAGTTCATATAACTGGCCATCAACTAATTACTAAGTTTTAAAAACACCTTCAGTCACTGAGAAAGAGAAACTTGAATTGAATTTAAATAGTGAATTTCAGTAATTTAATAAAAGAAACTCAGCGACGGGCCCTCGATTCCGAGGGCCGAGAGAAAAGTTCCTCGGGCAAGGGGCCAAAAAGCCCCAAAACCGATTCCTCGTGCCCCCGCCTGGGGCGCAGAGATGACTACGCGAGTTCGCAACATTCCTTTTTTGGCATCGGAAGTAAACACGTCATGTAGTAAGTCATCAACCGTGTTAACACCAGTCGCTAATTAGCCTAAGACGCGACGCGTGTTTTCAAGTTTGAATTTGTTTGTGTCCTGCTATTTTGCAATGGAAATTCAAGTTACAGGCAAGTATTATTAATTTACTTTACTATTTTGCATTTTCAATCCACCATTTTTTTTTAAATAGAGTACTACGCCGCAGCAGTTCTTACGTATTTATTTCTGTATTTTTTTTTATGTTGAAGCTTTTACTTATGTTCGTGTCTATCTACTCGTGCCATTGATTAGGTATAAAAATTTCGCTTAAAATCTCTAATATTAGATTTTATAAAATGTACTTCGTCATGCTGCTGGGTGCAATGCTGTAGGGTGCAGCCAGGGTCTACGCCGAGCGCCTGGGCGCGTAGCACTTGCTACGAAATATGTATTGTTTTTGATCTGCATTTAAGGCGACGACAAGCTACTTTTAATGATTTTGTACCGAAAATTACGTCTAAACGAGTGGTGTTAATGATTTGGAAAAAATATAATATGTTAAATTAGAGCATTTTCTTAATAATTTAATCTACGAATATTTTAGATTATGTTTATATTATATAGTGAAATTAATTTGTAAAGTTGTATCTAACGCGGATAAAAAACTAATAATTACTCAAAAGCTGTCAAGCGTATTATTCTGAAACCTTCACCATTTTAAGGATAATTAAAATATTAATCTTTTAATCTAAGAGTTTTATTAAAATACCTTCTGTTTTTTGTATAATAAATTAATAATGCGTCAAATTGGTGCCAGCGCTCCTTGATGCGCGAGTTCTATTACTGGCTGGATGTACGACGCGTTGCGTGAGCTCAGTACAAAACGCGCAAGCTAACTACTCAAGGTCACTAGCATGTATCTGTCTCTTAACTGTTTGTTGTTTTGTTTTAGGTACTAGTATTGAGTGTTCTTTCAAAGGATGCTTGTACTAGATACTTGGCTGTCTATTAAGGGCAGCAATTCCGTCAAGTTTTTCAAGCCATGATACAGTTGCTGCCTGATGTTGAGAATTACGTTGCTGATGACTTGAAAAAACAAGTTGCTAATCTTTGTACTAGATTTGTAGCTATTAGGAAGCAAGTCTCTCGCAATCATTCTCGCATGGTCTCTAAGTACGGAGACTGGCTGAACGAAATTGAAGTTTGCGTTCTGTCAACTTGTGCAGCAGCAGGGAGCCACGGCACTCAACGGTCAGCAGCAGAGGCTTCGACGAGCACTCAACAGCATCAGCACAGGAAGGACTTTGAGGACTGTAGCAAGAGATCAAAACGCCGCAGGCTTGCAGAGTTAAGTAAAGTAGACAATTCCGTGATAAATTATTTGTTGGATGATTCAAGTCGATCTGACGCCGCTTCTTTAAAGGACATGGATACAATTAAGAAATTAATCTCAGAAGGAAAAAGTCTTGGATACAAACCAAAACAAAAGTAGAACTTATAGAAATTGTGAACAACTTAGAAAAAAAAACAGTATTTACGAGTGAACATAATATAAGTGAGGTACTAGATACTTACGAAAATACATTGAAAAAACTGAACTAAAGAATCAAGACAAAACCGTCATGGCGTCAGTCACTAATATGGAAGTGTTCACAGGAGAAAATTGGAATGCTTATCAGCAACAATAATTATGAATGTTTGTTGCTGGTGAACGACATACCGGAGGAGAAGAGAGTGCCACTGTTGATTACGAAATTAAGAACAAAAGTTTATGATTTGCTAACTACACTATGCACTCCTACACCCCCATTTAAAGTAAAATATGCAGATATTTGTGAAAAACTGAAAAAGTATTACCACCCTGTTCATAACTATGTACTACACCAAGCTGAGTTTCCAAAGAGATGTCAAAAACCAAATGAAAATATTGAGCAGTACATAGTAGAACTTAAAAAGATTATCGAAAAATTGCAATTTCACAAGTTTGGATAATGAATTAAAAGAAAGATTACTGAATGGTACTCACTGTGACTCTGTTAAATTTGAATTATTAAAACAGGCCGAACAACCTTTGGAAAGTTTGGTTTACATTGGAAAAACTGCGGAAACTGCATATAATTTAGTGTTTAATCAAGAGAAACAAGAGGAAAAATCAAATATGTTTAAAGTTCAGGAAAAGAAAAATAAAAATAATAGCTACGGGTCTAAATCAACACATCAAAATATTATGTGTTTTTGCTGTGGGAAGAAAGGACATCAGAAACAGCAATGTTTTCTCCGTGAAAAATTCTGTAGTGAATGCGGAAATAAAGGCCATATTTATAAAATGTGCCGAAGAAATAAAGAGTTCAGAGAAAAGAAGATGAACCTTGTGGAAACTACAGAAAATGAAGAAGTTAATAGTAGTATAGTTTTGAAAATATTCTGTGTCTGTTTCTTTTCCCTCTTTTGTAGTAAAGAGGGAAAAGAAACAGACACAGAATATTTCGATATTTTCTATTTCAGCGATAAAAGTAAAATTCCATCTGCTACATTAAAGGTATGTGTAGAAAGACAACTATTAGAGTTTGATGTTGACACCGGAGCCGATGTAAGCACTTGTGCGTTTAGTTTTTGCTTTCAGCTCTAAATATGCGATTGGTTGACGACTTGCGTGACGGAAGCTGCATTGTAAATATTATATCGACAACGAAGCCAGAAGTATAATAAGATAGCTACCGTACAATAATGACATGACAGCAAGGAATTGGTAAGTACCTAATAACATGGCAGCATGGAATTAGTATGGTTCTACACATGGAATTAGTAATAAATGAGCATTCTCTATTTTTACCAGAGCAGAACTCGGTCGCCCATGTACTAAATTATAAATTGTAATACCTTCGTGTTAAAGTAGTGAATTTTTCATTTTTATTTCGCTACAACATGTAGCGCAGCATCCAGAGAGCCGAGTGCATGCGGGACTGGAGAACGTGTCGAGGCTGAATAGAGAACGCGGTGACTCACTGTCCCCTCTGGTGCGCGCAATGAGCGGCGCGGAGTGCTGCGACGCGCCCACGACGTTGTGCGCCTGCAGCGTGATGCGGTAGGCCGCGCCGCACGCCAGTCGCGCCAGCCACAGCGACGTGTCGGCGGCCGGCACGCGCCGCGCCCGCGCGCCCTTCGCCACGTCTTCACTGTCTCCGCGAGACCACCACACTGTGTATCCTGCCATATGCATGATGATTTACAATTTCAACAGTAAAAGTGACTTGAAGTCGTGAGTGAGCTGGTCACCTACCGAGTATGTGTGCGCCGCCGTCGTGCGGCTTGTCCCAGGAGAGGTGCAGCGCATGCAGGGCGGCGCTGCGCAGGCGCGGCGCGGGCGGCGCGGGCGTCGCGCGCACGCTCAGTGCCACGCCCAGTGTGTCCGAGCCTAGCGCGTTGCGCACCACACAAGTGTAGTTGCCCGCCGACGACACATCCACCTCTGAACACGAACCGCACCAGTCACTATCGACGGAGTACCAATCAAAAGAACAAGCATCATGAATTAATCATCATCTATATCCTCACTGTGTATGATGAGATCGCCGTCATCAGTGAGCGTGTGCGGGCTGGGGAGCGGCGACCAGCGCCAGCGCAGGGGCGGCGCGCCTAGCGTGGAGCAGCGCAGACGCACCCGGGAGCCCCACGCCGCGAACACCACGCGACTGAACGAAGATATCCTGGCCGATACTGCCGGTTTAACGGAATCGGTAACATCATTCTAATGCTTCAATGTCCTTGAAAACTGTCTTAGCAAATGTTGAAATATAAGAATCGATTGTCACTAGGCGTATCCAGGTAACTTCGCGTAGAAGGTGGGTACTAAACAGCAAGCGAACGGTCGAGGCACCGCTGGAGTAGGGAGCGGGTGACGTACATGCGAGCGCCGGCGCGGCGGTGACGGGGCGGGAGGGCGCGCCGGCGCCGGCGGCGGACTCGGCGCGCAGCCAGAACTCGTATACGGTGCGCTCGCGCAGGCCGCGCACCTCGCGCCACATCTCATGCTGCGCGCCCAGCGCGTCGCCAGGGTCCACGGCGGAGTCCACACGCTGCGCCCACTCGCCGCCCACTCTTTGGCACAAAAAGCGATTAAAACACCCCAGTGAGCTAATGCAAAAGACTTGAGACATAGACACCCATAGCCTGTACTGCATTATCTTGCAAATGGCTTAAATTAAATTATTTATTTTTAAAGACAACAATGATTCATTTATGTTAGTTAGTTACAAAAAACTTAAAAGCTGTTAGTGTTTTAGTATAACTAGGTACTTAGCTAACAGAAGAATCAATATTTACTTAAATAAATGTACATAATGTCCGGTTGTAATGAATCACTTCTACCTAACCAAGACCTGCATGAAGTGATTCATTATCGGCGAGTCTAATTTGTCCACTAACATAATGCTATTGGGGCTTGACCGCGTTCTCTCCAATAGCGACGCCGTCTTTAAAGGCATCTGCAGACCAGCGCGACTTGTCCCGCGACGCGACACGAACAACGAAGTTCGACAAGTGAAGTTTTCTTATAAATTGTATTTATAAGAAAACTTCACTACGTAGCTGAGGCATTTAATGAGCTTTTTGCCAACCTACCTATAACTACGAGTCACTCCTTAAATTCGTCCCCGTCTAAAGCTGAAAACCTTTTGTATAGTAGTGTCTCGATGTGTAATATGCCTAAATGTAGTAGTTTATTTAACTTCGAACATGTAACACCTCGTGATGTAGTTTATGTTTTTAAAACACTTAAGTCTAAAAACACTGATGATTACTGGGGCATCTCCATTAAACTATTAAGTAACGTAGTAGCCCCCTTTTAACTTTTTAATAAATGTCGACGAAATGTATAAAGTTAGCCTTACCGAATGTTAGCAATCTAGGACCCAACATCGTCTTAGATATAGAGCCATAGAGGTGCTTGAAACTATAGACTCGATAGTTTTTGTGGGCATAACAGTAGATGTTAACCTTTAGAGGGGCCCACATATACATTTATATCAAGCCTAGCGGGAAGGCTCAGTTCGGCCGCCTACGCTGTCAGGAACGTAAGTCAATACACTGTCGTTGATATAGCTCGGTTATTTCCATAGCGTTATGTCCCATGGTATTCTGCTGTGGGGCAAAGCCGACTTGCTGACATTCAAGCAATTTACCAGCTGGGTGCCAGAGTTTCTCTAAGAGATTTTTTTTTAAGATATTGGTATTCTCACGGTGGAATCACTATTCATCTTCGCCAATATCTAAATATTTATTTATTTAAATTTCTTTATTATGATAAATATACACTTATACACTAAAAGCGGTGATATTCACAATATCAACACTAAAAATAAGGACAAATTACGGTCTCCATTTCACCGGCTTCATAAGGTTCATAACTCATTTGTTGGGCTTGATATAACCTAGCTAAGATATAACCTTTTATAACAGGCTGCCCTCTTCTTTGCTAGATTTGCCTTTAAATGCGTTTAAAGCTAAAGTAAAATTCAGCCTGTCTGTTCAAAGGCATTCCTATTCTATGAACGACTACTTAACTCGTCCGAATCCGAACGAATCGACCATTGCCATATTTTGTAAACTTGGAGTGATACTTAAATTTTTCTTTAATTATTTTGATTAAAGGGGTTTTATACCAAGGGGGATAATTCGACATAGATTTTACGATTTTAGTTGGTATGAAAGTTTCACACCTTTTTTTTGTCTGACGTACAATAATGATAAGGCATCCTCCTCTGACCCTTTAGCGAGATCACAGCGCCAGTCGAACTTATCAAGTTCTTTTTTTTTTTTTCATTTCAATAAAGAAGGAAAATCAGCTGATTTGTAAACAAACTTTTTTCTTTGTTGTAATGGAAGCATAATGATACTCAACAAAATCTACATAAATACTAAGAGCTATATGGTGAGGGTCTTGTGGATCAAGGGGGTCAGAGCATTTATCATCGGTTAGGTGATTGTTACAAAAAATTTGGTCCAGCACCCGTTCATTAATTACATTTTGGTACAAATTAATTGGTCAGAAGGGTCGTGCAGCTATTGCACCGGACGGTAAATTTAAAGCGGCTGATGTCAAAGTGCCTTTGTTTATTTCGAATGTTAGCAAAGAAACGAGTGAACAGGACATAATTAACTATATAAATGAAAAAACGAGTGAAAGTTTATCCCTTAAAATATTAAATATAAAAGCCACAAAGAAATATAATGCATATAAGCTGTTTGTGTCTAAAACGAAACTAGACTTATTTTTAAATGATGAGTTGTGGCCAGATGGCATAACTTTTAGGCGTTTCGTGCGTTTTACGTACCGAAAAAAATCGGAGGTAGATAAGTTATAGTCATGTAAACTGTTACAATTATGAATAATAACCGTAGTAAGAAATGTTGTGAATTTGTTAGCTTCAATTGTAGGTCTGTGAAGCGCTCAATTGACAGTATAAGGAATATTTGTGTGACATAGTGGCCCTCCAAGAGACGAGGTTTCTCCCTCATGATGTTCCTTTTTAGGAACAATTAGTGAGAAATTTGAATATACCGGTAAATCGGCTGTTGACAGTTCTGCGGGGCTACTGGTAGGAAGGCCACATGGGGGAGTGGCCATTCTCTGGAGGAAGGGAATCTTCGAGGCGGTGTCCATATTATATTGCACTAGCTCCCGTCTGGCTGCTATCAGAGCTACTATTGGTGGTCGTTCCATTATTATAATCTCGGTTTACATGCCAACTGACTCGCTCGACAACTTGCCTATGTTTACAGAAGTCCTAGGTGAGATCAGCGCAATTGTTGAGGGTGGAGGTGTTGAGTGTGTTTTTATGATGGGTGACTTTAATGCGCATCCTCATGAACAATTTTTTAGGGAACTCACAAACATCTGCGCTGAGCAAGTCTGGATTTGTGCCGATATAGAGAAGCTGGGCTGCGCGGAAAATAACTACACCTTTTACTAGCGAAGCTCATGGGTGCAGAAGATGGTTGGACCACTGTGTTGTATCGTTATCAGCGTGGCAAACGATTGTTAGGATAGGCATAGAGGAGGATGTATTTTTATATGACCACTTACCGCTATACATTGAATGTGATTTGAATGCAGGTGTTCATCTGCCAAGAGTCCTGTCAATGTTTTATTCATTGTGCGTCAGTCACTCATACCTACCATCTCAACTAATGAAAACTATTGTAGTACCGATAGGCAAAAACGGAACAGGAGATATCTCGGACAAGGGAAATTACCGACCAAACGCTTTTGCGACGACCGTTGCTAAAATATTGGATAGTATGCTTGATTCGTGCTTAAAAAAACATCTTTGCTTGCACGATGCACAATTTGGGTTTCAACCTAAACTTTCCACGGAAAGTGCAATTCTAAGCCTCAAGAATACTGTCCAATATTATACTGATCGTAAAACGCCGGTATATGCCTGTTTCCTGGATCTTTCCAGGGCCTTCGACCTTGTGTCATACGATGTGCTCTGGAAGAAGTTGGGGGACAGGAATGTACCGGCTGAAGTTCGTAAAATCTTGCAGTATTGATACGCGAACAAAACTAATAATGTAAAGTGGTCCAACACACTCTCTAGAACGTATGGGCTGGAGTGTGGTGTGAGATAGGGGGTGTTGATATCTCCTGGGCTCTTCAACCTTTTTGTTAATGACCTCATAGTCGAGCTCAACAGCATGCGTGTGGGTTGTCGGGTTGGTGGTGCAGTATCAGCTATGCGGACGACATGGTGCTGCTGGGCCCGACTGCAGGTTCCATTGCAGACATGTTGAAAGTGTGCGAGGACTATGCTGCTACACATGGGCTCATGTACAATGGTAAAAAATGTGAGTACATGGTCTTTAAGGCCGCCGGTAAATGCTCAGACTATGCCCCTAATCTTACCCTAAATGGCCTGAGCATAAAAAGAGTGAATACATTTAAATATCTGGGGCACATACTTACCGACGATCTTAAAGATAATGTAGATATTGAGAGGAAGCGTAGGGCACTGGCGGTCCGAGGTAATATGGTGGCACGTAGATTCTCCCGCTGTACCGACCAGGTCAAGATAACACTATTCAAGGCATATTGTCAGGGTCTGTACACGGGGGGTCTATGGAGCAGCTACACCAAAAGGTCGCTAGATGTCTTGCGCGTCCAATACAATAATATTTTCAGAATGCTCTTGAGACTGCCCCGTTTCTGTAGTGCGTCGGAAATGTTTGCACAAAATCGAACTGACGACTTTCATGCAATCATTCGAAAAAAAGTCGCATCATTAGTCACTAGAACACGGGCCAGTAGCAACAGCATTCTGAAAACAGTGTCAGAGAGCTTTTATTCTGCCATTCTGCATTTTGTGGAGATGATGGCCAAGTGAGAAATTTGTACCTTACTTGGTCATCTTCTGTGCAAAATATCTTTCAATTACAAACTCAATAATAATTTACTACTAACACTAGCTTTAAGGTATTACTAACATCATGGATCCTTTTTGTCCGAATAAATAAAATAAATAAATAAATTAAGATTCCTATGACCGTTGTACTAGACCAGATCAAATGTGTTTAAAATATTAAAAAAATCCGTCTGAATAGAACCGTGAATATTTTCCGGTCATAAAGAACACCCATCGTCAGTCAGTTGCCAGTTGAAATGTTTTGTTTCATTGGTAAGTTTTAAATTGTTTTTAAATTGTGTGTGAAAAAGTGGCACGCTTGGTTTTCATAAAGATGGAGGGACTTGCGATATCTAGTTAGATTTATATATGTGTTCGTTGGTGTCCCTTCGTCCAGCATACTCACCATGGAATCCTGATATTTCATGAATGTCAAAAAACTGTTCTGAAATAGTGCTAAATAGTGCCCAAAGGAAAAAAATAGTGCTCTTGTACTTGCGAAGTTATAGCCATAGTTCGATGAGTATGCTGGACGAAGGTTTCGCCCAGCATACTCACCTCCGTCCGGAGAATCTGTATACGCTTCAAACATAATTCATACTTCAAAAAATAGTTCCCAAATAGTGCCAAACGGTGCCCAAAAAGAAAAAACAGTGCTCGAATAACTTCGGAGTTATAGGCTTCGTTCAGTGAGTATGCTGGGCGTAGGTTCTACGCCCAGCATACTCACCTCAGTGCGCGAATATCGAACGAGCTATAGGTACAATTTACGTCTCAAAAAATTGTGCTTGAAATAGTGCCCAATATCAGTCCAATTTTTGCTTGACTTTTGACCTAGAAAACCATTAAATTTGATTGTAAACTTCTACATACATTACATTGAGTACAGTCGAATACAATATTATTAACTTTCTTTCTAACAATTTTTGTCTTGTGTAAATTATTAATTGTCTATGTAAGGGAGTATTTACTTTAGAATCGCAATATTATTAATTACACATTATTTTAATAATACTTTATAATAATATGATTAAGCCTTCGCGCGTCGCATGGGACCCCGGTAGCTAGGAACAATGATTTTATATATTTTGTCTAGATCACGGCGCTTGAAGGATTAAGATATCAAATGAAGTAAATCATGCATGAAAAATAAAGTTGCTGTTATTAATGCTTACATTACAACTGACAAAATTATTCAAAATAATCATTTTCCGGATCAAGGACGGTACCACAACGTTTACGGAATTGACCTGTATTCCTCATGTGATAAAGTTCAATATAGTGTGGCAGTAATGGATGCACGTACGGTCAATAGGTATGGGGCTTACGACGCGCGGCGCCCGCGACGCAAATGAATATGTTTATGTTTAAATACTAGATGGCGCTGCCCTAACATCTTACGATTATTAGACAAGACTGATCTGTATTTTGAAGGTGATAAGGGTCCATTTTGTGTCACAAAGCGACGCGCGGCGCCCGCGACGCAAATGAATATGTTTATGTTTAAATACTAGATGGCGCTGCCCTAACATCTTACGATTATTAGACAAGACTGATCTGTATTTTGAAGGTGATAAGGGTCCATTTTGTGTCACAAAGCAATCGAAACGAACAAGCGCTTCTCAGTTTCTTTGTTTGTTTACTTCGTCGCACATCATTATAATAACGCCGGCTTTTGAGTTTGACTACATAGTGGGTTGCAAAACCCACTATGTAGATATTGTCGATGAAAAAAATGAAATAAGTGACCATAACACACCACAAATAAATACTCTCGTCAATGATGAATCATTTTATGAAAACTCAATTTTTAGGAGCGAACCAAATTATATTGAAGACTGGCGGGGACTGGTGTCTAAACAGAAGAAAAATAAAAAACGAATCAATCGTCGTACAAAATTACATATTTTACAAAACGGCAGTGTTTCTACTTCAGGAACATACAGATTCACGTTTATTAATACGTGTGCTTTTGATTCCGTGGTCCAAAGTTTTTCAATTGCATATTTAGATAGACCTAATATTAGAAAATATATCAATGATAAAAAAAACGATCTTTCACAACTGACCAGAAGTTTGATCACGTATGACAATCTAAAGAAAATCACTAAGAAGGCTAGAAAACCAAAAGATATTTACACTACTCGTTCTAAGGTATTGGCTAAAATATATGATACTGTGGAATCCGATTTTAGTAGTTGCAAAAATTGTGAGTGTAATGTAACTTTTATAATAGATAACATACAAAGTTATGGTTTTTATAGTGCTAATAGATACTTAAATTGTACAAACCAGAACTGTGAAATCAATAAAGGTTCTGGCACAAAATGTAGTTGGATTCCAATAAATGTAAACATATTGACGACTCAAGGTATTGGAGCCCTTAATGAAGCTCTATTAGTAAATGATACTGAAAGGAAATGTAAATACCAATTATGTAACGGTAAAAACGCATACAAATATGAAGTACTAGACTTCGTATTTATTGAAATTAATACTTCAATTGAAATAGAAATTGATGAAATTCCTAAAGAGATCATAATAAACGGTGACACCTTTAAAATTCTGTCGGTAATAGATTTTACAAATGGTGAATCAGGACGCATGGGGCATTACAAGTCAAAGTGCTATCGATTGCTAAAGAGAACTTGGAACTGCTATGATGACCTTAGTAAAAAAGTTTGTAGTAATTCCCAATATACTGTACCACACTGCATTATTTATACGCGAATGTAAGATGAAGATCGGTCCTAACTTGTTAGTTCCTATTTTGTTATTGTTTGTTTGTTTTTTTTTTGTTCTTGTAAAAGTTATTTTATTAATAACTTACAGAAATGTGATTATAAACTGTGATTGTTAATTTGTAATTACTATAGGGTATTTAATATTAATAAAAAAAACGTGATTATAAACTGTGATTGCTCAATTTATACTTATTTGTAAGATAATTTTATTGTGATTAAAACGTTGTAGCAGTAAAACAAAGTACAAGTACCTACGTGTTATATTTTAGAAAGTTTTACCAATATTTGGCTAAACATTTTTTTATATGTATATTATATACAATATTAAAACTACAATTTTTTCTATTTACATTGATTATATTATGAATGTTAACAAAAGCTGTGAACTAGTTAACTAGAATTCTGATTACTTTGGCCCTTTAAATAGTAATAAATAACGTAAGTAATTAAAAATGTTTTTTATTGCTAAACCTTTCATTGATGAAACTATTGGAAAGAGTTTTAAAAATTTGTATAACTATGTCACAGTACTAGTTTTGACTGGTTATAAGTTTTGCCTGCAACATATATACAAAAAGAAACTGTATAATTTCCTTTTTACAATTTTTCAAGATATTAATTTTATTGGCTGCAAATGACTGTTTTTATTCAGACAAACACACAATGCAATGAAGTAATAGACTTCATTTACGCTTAAAGTTTCATTCATTTATTATTATTTATAAAATATATAATAATGCATTTAATCGAAAGTTTTTGACATGTGAGAAAATACCATAATTATTTCCAATAACATGAAGTCTACAATTAGAAAGTTTAATATTTTTGTCCAAAAACATGTGTCGACGACTGTACCCCATTTTACGTTAGTATGTAGAAGTTTACATTAAAATTTAATGGTTTTCTAAGTCAAAAGTCAAGCAAAAATTGGACTGATATTGGGCACTATTTCAAGCACAATTTTTTGAGACGTAAATTGTACCTATAGCTCGTTCGATATTCGCGCACTGAGGTGAGTATGCTGGGCGTAGAACCTACGCCCAGCATACTCACTGAACGAAGCCTATAACTCCGAAGTTATTCGAGCACTGTTTTTTCTTTTTGGGCACCGTTTGGCACTATTTGGGAACTATTTTTTGAAGTATGAATTATGTTTGAAGCGTATACAGATTCTCCGGACGGAGGTGAGTATGCTGGGCGAAACCTTCGTCCAGCATACTCATCGAACTATGGCTATAACTTCGCAAGTACAAGAGCACTATTTTTTTCCTTTGGGCACTATTTAGCACTATTTCAGAACAGTTTTTTGACATTCATGAAATATCAGGATTCCATGGTGAGTATGCTGGAAGAAGGGACACGTTCGTTGTCGACTACCTAACCATAAGTTCTATATTTAAAATTCATTCCCGCCCTAGGGCGGGAAGCAATTACTATGAGTCTTTCCCGCCCTAGAGCGGGAAGCAGCGTCTCCCACCCGCTACTCGGATCAAACAAACACTACTTTCCGAGCATGAGATATGAAAACCTTCTTTCTTCTCGTTTGCTTGTAAACTATCAACTACACGGTTGTCAACCAACAAGGTCACCTCTATCGGGACGCGGTTGGCGACCGTGTAGCAGGCGTTTTAAGCACTAGGAAGTTGTGTAGGGCGGGCGCTTTTGGGTGACTGTCTAATGTAATTTTAACGTTCGAAAAGTGCTGATGTTCAGCCTAGTTTAAATAAATGACTGTTGAATTTGAATTTGAATGTTAGAAGCACACTTCTCAAATCGCCTGCCTAGCCGCGAGCAACTTGGAAGTAGCTATTGGTCACACCCAATAGCTACTTCCAAGTTGCTCGCGGCTAGGCAGGCGATTTGTATTAGCGCAAGGTGCGTTACGTTGCAAGCAAGTTTAATACCTGCCGTGAAGACAGAGCGAGTATTTGAAAACTGTATTACCAGTTACTAGTTGTCTTTCGGAGCCCATCACATTATAGACAGTTTTCAAATGTCTGTGGTGTAATCGTGTTTACAATACTTTATTTATACGGACGCGGCTGCGGTACAGAACAGCTTCTGTCTGTGTTGCATCCGGCTTTGTATTTAGGCGCCCCGGCTGTCATTCATAGATCATTGACAGTTACGGTATCGTCTTACCCACTCAATGGGTTGTACTACCACTGCATCCGGTTACAATGGAAGCTCATCACATCTTAGTTGCAACAAGGCTAGGCTGCCGACGAGCAAGCGACGTACTTGCCGAGCTCCCTGGTGTAGAGCGTATAGTGCGTGAGGCGGCCGGGCGGCGCCAGCCACGTGACGCGCACAGCCGCCGCGCTCGCCGCCTGCGCGCGCACCGCAGTCACCGCCTCCGGGACTGCCGACAGCGAACATTCTTTCAGAACTAAGCACGCTATGGGTATAATCTAAAGCCAGCGATCGAGCGTTTTCCAAATCTGTCTTAAGGATTTTATGACTGTGTCAGTGAGGGGTTAGCTGAATGTTAAGCTAATAATAATTATTATTAATTGAAGAGATAAAACTGCCAAGGGTTTCAAAATTACGTTGTATAATTTATTATTAAGTATGTAAGAAAAAGGAATCTTTGATTTTTATATGTAGGTATATAATTTATTTTTGTCATAATTTGTGTAGGTAGGTATAATCGTTTTTGGGGATATAGAGGACGTTTCACTGTTTTAAAGATAATATATCATTTATATTATTGATTGCAAATACATTATCATGGGTGTTAATGTTCATGGCGAACAGTAAGTGCACTGACCGTCGTCCTGGGTGGCGCAGTAGACGGGCAGCGCGGGCGGGCCGAGCCCGGTGTCGGCGCGTGCGCGCACCCACACAGAGTAGTTGGTGGCGGCGCGCAGGCCCTGTAGCGTGGCCTCGCCGCCCAGCCCCGCGCGCGCAATCTGCGCCGCGCCCGCACCGCTCCACGCTACGCAAGTCGCACCGTCACACATCACTCCCATGGAAACTATTCTACACACGGTATGAGTCCTCATCGATAACAACTAGCACGAGCTTACATGTGGCGAAGTATAATGGCGCGTAGTGCAGGTCGTACCCACGGAGCGCATGCGCGTGCGCGACGGACAGAGGCGCCCAGCGCACGCGCAGCGAACGCGCCGATAGCGCCTCGCATGAAACGCCGCCCGGCGCCTCCTCCGGCACTGCGACACAGAGGACATCGTTTACACACACGCGACGCGGAGCACGCACCCAGTGACTCACGAGTATAGAGACCTCCGTCCGCGGTGGTCGCGTACACGGTGGGCGAGTGTGGACCGGCGCCGGCGCGGTTGTATGCGCGCACGCTGAGCGCGTAGCGTGCGAAGGGGCGCAGGCCGGGCAGCGTGAGGTCGGCGCTGCTCCAGCCCGCCACGCTAGCGGAGCCGGCCCGCTCGTCCGCGCGCTCTTCCGCATCGTCGTCGAGGCGGCCCAGCTCCCGCCACGTCGCCACATACCCCAGCAGCTCGCCGTTCCAGCTGTCCTGAGGCGGCGCCTGACGAGTGTTACACCTAGTTAGTGCTGTGTTCCGCAGTGTAAGTCACTGACGTTCGTAAACGTTCTCTGCGCGCTAGTGTACTCACCGACCACGAGACGTGCAGTTCTCCTTGGTTGGAAGCTCTAACTCTGACGTTCTGCGGGGATGCAGTTGGAGCTGGTGGAATACACGAATCGTCTAAATAGTCGTAAGTAGTAGTAGTAATCGTCGAATTACTAATATATTTTGTTTTTATCTTTAAGAGCCTAATGCTGACCCTAGAACCTTTTGTTTCCAGTATTATACATAGTTTTGTTTATCTACTCCTACTAGCTGTAATAACCGAGGTGGGCGCCGACTAAAAATATGTCGGCGGCGGCGCGCCTAGAGGAATTAGTCGGCGCGGCGGCGCCACGGCGGGTTTAAAAAAAAAAAAAACAATTTTTGGATTTAGTGTTAAATTTTAAAAAAAGTTATCAAAGGTAAAAATTAGAATAAAAATCAGGAAAATACATAATTAAATGTTTTTACACTATTTATGGAAGAAAATTAAGACGCGTGTAGGGCTCAACCGTGATCTTTTAGCTTTTAGCTTTCAAAACGAACTAAGAATCAATTTATTTTAAAATAGTGTCCAAAAATGTATTAGTGGCATCACTTTTAGAACCCAGCTTGGTTCTAAAAGTGATGCCACTAATAATTTTTTGTTCAAATTCTATTTTTAAAGCGTTATCATTATATGTAAGACAGTATCTACCACCACTCTTTATTCAAGGCATTCAAAAACCAAAATATAGAAACCACCTATATATCCTGCAGAACATTTGCCAGAATTGTACAGCCGCTATCAAAATCTCAACCACTGGACCATCCTTCCCAATCGAAAGAGGAGTCAAGCAGGGAGACCCGCTGGGGCTGTCTTCTAAGCTATTCACTGCAACCCTTGAAGAGGTTTTTAAAAACCTGTCCGACTTTTGGGCCAATAAAGGAGTTCTCGTCGGCGAAAAAAGGTAACTACTAACCTGCGTTTCACCGACGATATTGTTCTGTTCTCATCTTCGACAGCTGAATTAGGCAAAATGCTTATCAAATTAACTTCGGATGAACATGTCAAAGACCAAACTTATGACTAATAGCGCCAAACAAAAACAGTATGGGGGTGTGGAGATTGCATATGTCCCAGAATATATCTACCTCGGTCAAACAGTCTCCTTCCAGGCGAGACAAGAAAAAGAAGTTGCTCACCGCACCGAAAATGCCTGGAAGAGTTACTGGTCGATGAAAACCCTTATGAAATGAGATCTTCCAATTTGCCATAAACGCAAATTAATGGACTTCTGCATTCTCCCTATCCTTACATTCGGCGCTCAAACCTGGTCTTTGACAGTTTCACAGAGGACCGGGCTCGAGAGTTGCCAACGAGCGATGGAGCGCAGTATCCTTGGAGTTCGACTTACCGACCGGATACGGAACACCATACTACGCTCTAAGACACAAATCGCTAACGTCACTCAAAAAGCAGTCAAAAGAGAGCCAAGCTCAAGTGGGACAGGGCCGGCCACGTTTGCCGCATTTCGGATGCATTGTGGGCTAAGACCACTACTACGTGGGTTCCTGTAAACATCCAGCGGCATTGTGGAAGACCCAGGCGTAGATGGCGGGACGAACTTGACGCTTAGAGCCCTCCTGTACTGGTCCATATTGGCTCTGGATCGTGTTGTGTGGAGAAAGGAAAGGGAGGCCTTTGCCCTGCAGTGGGACGATATGGGCTAATTGTTATTATTATAAGTAACTCTTTCTTCGTCTGAGATCGCTTCAGTCGGCGCCAAATTTCAAATACTCGGCGGCAGGGGCGGCGCGCAACATGAGGCGTGGCGCCGCCGCGCCGGCGGCGCGGCGCCCACCTCCGTATTACAATAACGGCTATTTAAGCGACATATTTTGATACTCGCAAAAAAATCAAAACATAGGGTACCTACTTCCTGTTGACCTAGAATCATGAAATTTGGCAAGAAGCAAGATCATATTTATGACACAAAATTTTTTTTTTTGCGATTACAAACTTACATTTTTGCATTTAGAGAATTAACCGTGACGTATATCGATGTATGGGAGAACATGTTTTTCAACAACAATGTTAAGTTAGTTATCGGGATAAATTCAACCAACTACGAAAACCTTAATTGTGCGTGGTCCAACACGCACTTGGCCGGTTTTTTTTTTAATACCTTTATCGATTTGCAGTTGAGACAGCTTTAAGTAAGTTGACATCATCTGGAGTTACTGAACCAGATAAGAAAGATCACAAATAATAAAAAGACGTGTGGCACTCGGGGACTGCCGCGGTAAAGCTATTGCATAGCATTTTTTATCAACTTATGCAATTGTAAAATATTAACCCGAATACAAGAAATAGCAATGGTGACATTGACAGGAACTGTTATTCACATTTATAGTTTTTAAAACTTGACACAACGTAATGGGAACATCAAACTAATAAAAAGATTTTAATTTAACTATTAATAGTCAAGGATCATTCGTCTAAGTAAATTTGAACTTTGTTGTCAAACAGTTAAACATAATTTTCAATACAACACTCTCGTTAGATCATTCGTCTAAGTAAATTTGAACTTTATTTTCAATACAACACTCTCGTTAGGCGTTAGGTATTTTCGTTACGGAATATCTGGATTCGGTCTCCATGGTCAAGGCCCGCGATAGAAGCTATGCAATAGCTTAAAAATAAAACAGATACCTACTGGTGACAATATGAACTGGCTGTTATTCAAATGGATTCAATGTCGAAAAAAAAGTCCTAAAACAATATTTATCTAAAAATCCATTATCTGAAGAAAATTTTAAATATAAGTACCTATAGAGCGCAGAGCTCTACCAAAATTCGTACGAATCGCCTCAAGAAAAACAAATATTTATTAAAATGATCGATTCGTCCGGATTCGTACCAGTTTATTCGGGCGAGTCACCAATAAGCCCGTAAATCTGTTATGACACCAACACCATGTTGTGATTTACTGAAGCTGTATAACAAAAAGCTTAAAATTCCTGCGCAGATCAACCTACTCCAATCAGTCAAATTTTTCCAATCAACATTGAACCTTATTCTTTAGCGATAAAGTTGAAAATCTATTAAAGGAAGGGGATAAATTTTTTTGTTCGGCGATTAGGCCCTCCAAAGATTGTGGTGTCTATCAATGAAACGTATGGTTGATTTGTTCCTTATGATCTCTAGATTATAGTGGAAGTACTAATTTTATTATAGTTTGTCTAACGTGGGAATACTGAGAAATAGGATCATAACCCAAAAATTCACTAAAGAGCTGTTGTCATTTAGTGAATAGATTAGCTTCCCCGGTATTATAATTTAGTAAAATTATGCACTGTTCAGTAGTAAATAGAAGGAATATAGGTGTTTTGAACGGTTCATGAAATAAAAAATCACATAAGTAGATAACAAAGCATTTTATTACTGTAAGTATATCAATTTAAACGTCAGATCACTTGAAGTAGATAGTATTTCATCTAAAAAAATGCAAGTCGCTCCACCTTCCGTCACCGTCTTGATACCGTGTCCAAGATGAAAATACTTAAATACCGCACGTTCACCGTTGCAACACAACTAACAACACCAACGACGTCTGCCTACCAAGCAGTTGCAAAAGTATTCAGCAAGAGTAGCTCTAATCTTAGAAATCGAAGATTTGTGTTGGAAAATAAGCGTATTCTAACAAATATTTGTATTGTTCTCTTTGGTGAAAATATCTTTGCACATTGCGTTGAAATCTTACTGAACAATAACACAACAACCTTCTGGAGTAAATGCTGTCCGTCTTGAATATTCCATTTATTCATTATAATCCATCCACACTGGAAAACAGAAATATCAATTTCATGCTAATCGAAAAAAACTGAAAAAATAAAATGAATAAAGTGTGGTTATTACTTGACACTTGTCTTTTTGACAGTGTCAGATAGTGATGCGGTTCGATATTGTTTATTACCGAGCTGGTAATATTTGAACTATTGAACTATTGGGGTTGAAATAAAACCACAATTCAGTTCTGATCTTAGCTGGTGTATATTTAAATAAAAATTGCGAGACTAACCGAATTGCGGTAACGAAACCATAGCGCGATCTAATTCGACGCCAACGCCATCTATCGAGCTTGACATCAAACTTTTTAGATTTTAACAAAAATGACTATGGTTTCTTCCTGAACATACCGCCCACCAAGGACATTTAGTGACGGAATGTCCTTCTTAAATTACCTTTAAATCTAAAATTTGCACTTTGTATATTATAGTATATGCTAAAATAGTTCGTAAATCTAAGAAATACAGTACAAATAAACAATCTTCAACAGTTTAAAATGGTGCTATCTAAAACAATTTAGTGAGCTATTGGTAAAACACATAATTTGGAAGTTGGTCTCTTAATGATAGAGGATTTTGTGCGCAATGTGACCACACGGGTGATGTTATCATTACCGGGGTGTTTCTCCACAACCCGCCCCAACAGCCAACGACTTGGCGGTAAATCATCTTCCTTAATCAAAACAATGTCCCCGATATTGGGCTCCGGAACTTGGGAAGACCATTTGTACCTATTCATTAAGTTTGATAAATACTCTTGCGACCATCGTTTCCAAAAAGACTGCATCATTCGCTGAACTAATTGCCACCGAGTCAAATAATTTACATTTGAACGTTCGTGATTTCTATCTGGCACATTAACTATCGGTTCGCCGATCAGAAAATGTCCAGGGGTTAACGGCAGGGGTTCACCAGGATCATCAAAGTTAATAACGCTTATCGGTCGCGAATTTAAACATGCTTCCACTTGGTTGAGGAGTGTAGACATTTCCTCGTACGTAAGTGTAGATTCGCCGATTACCCTTTTAAGATGAAACTTGGTGGACTTTACACCTGCTTCCCAAAGACCACCGAAATTGGGAGCATGAGGTGGTATAAAATGCCACTCAGTATTATTTGTTTCCAGGTGTTCTGCTATTGCTGGCTGTATAGACGCCAACTGTCGTAACTCTCTGGAGGCACCTACGAAATTGGTGCCATTGTCGCTCCACAATTTAGCGCAGTGACCTCGTCTCGACACAAATCGTCGAAAGGCAGCTAAAAATGCCTGTGTACTCATATCACTGGCGACCTCTAAGTGAATAGCACGGGTGGACATACAAACAAAAAGGCATATATAACCTTTGTATGAACGATGACCACGTCCTTTTGTCGTTCTGATGCTTATGGGCCCAGCATAATCCACTCCGCTATGTAAAAATGGTCTTGCTGGTGTACATCGGACCGATGGGAGATCACCCATCAATTGATTTCTGACACTAGCCCTATGTTTTGCACATTTTACACATTTGCGTACATATTGCTGGATTAGAGATCTAGCACCTATTATCCAATAGGCTGACCTTAAAAAGTTTGACAGCAACTGAGGACCACCATGCAGTGTTTTCTCATGCGCATCTGCAACTATAAGATGTGTCAGATGACTTGCATGTGGTAGGACTATTGGATGTTTCGAGTCTTCGTCCAGTTCCGACTTTGCAAGTCGTCCTCGAACTCTCATGATACCCTTATTGTCTAAAAAAGGGCAAAGTGATTTCAGTTTACTAGACTTCATACTTAAACACCCTTTTTCTTTTAACTGTGTATATTCTGTTGTAAATATCTCTGCTTGTGTCTTCTTTATACAGGTTTCTAACGCTGCTTCTAATTCGTGACCCTTCAAATATACACTATTGTATTTGTCCTTCTTTAAAAATCGTCGGCAATACGCAACTACTCTAACTAATTTTCGTAGACTAGAATAATTTTCTAGAACTACGTGCTCTGGAATGACAGCTGCGTGAGCCTTTATTGTTTGTTCTAAATCTATTTTTAAATCCTTTGGCCTTTTGTACTCAATTTTTTGGTTTTTCAGAAATGACGGTCCAGAAAACCACAAGTCATTACTAACCAATGAACTAGGTAGTATTCCCCTTGAAGCGCAGTCTGCTGGATTCTCTTTGGTCGATACGTGAAACCATTGAGATGAACTCATTGTACCCAATATTTCAGCGGTCCGATTCGCAACAAACGTTTTCCACCTACTAGAGTGGCTGTTAAGCCACGATAGTACTACTGTCGAATCAGTCCACGCTGAAATCTTCGTCTTTGGTATATTTAAGACCTCTGCGGATTCTGTCAATAGCTTTGACAAGAGAACTGCGCCACATAACTCCAATCGAGGAATGCTGACTTGTTTGATTGGAGCTACTCTTGTTTTTGCCACCAACAATGAAACATGAACCTTGCCTGTGGTATCAATTATCCTCAAGTAAACGACTGCAGAGTATGCAGCTTTTGAGGCGTCACTAAAACCTTGCAATTCAAGATTATCAGTTGAACTTGTCCCGAGCCAACGAGGTATCCGAACCTTTGTAAGTATTTTTAACTCTTCACGGTAAGTACTCCACTCTGTTATTAATTCCGTAGTTAATTTCTCATCCCAACTAACACCTGCAAGCCATAGCTTCTGGATGAACACCTTTGCTACAACCACACTAGGAGCTAACCATCCTAATGGGTCGAACAAACGAGCTATGTCTGATATTATAGATCTTTTTGTTACAGGTGCCGTCGTCAGCGGTGGGAGATTTACAGCGTACTGAAAGGAATCTTCGTGGCGGTTCCAGGTGAGTCCCAAAATTTTTGTAGTAGTATCTAGTTTAATTTCTGTGTCATTATTTATTTCCTTTTCCTTTACTATCATGTCCTGTTTGTCCTTATTCTTAATGTACTCATTTTTTATGTATTTTTGACCTGTTTTTTGAATTTCTTCATTCCTATCCATTGAACCTATTGTATCTAATAATTGCTGATTGTTGCTGTTCCATTTCTGTAATGTAAATCCTCCTTTTCCTAATAATTCTACCATTTGTTTACAGATTTCTACACCCTCTTCGATGTTATTGCATCCAGTCATTAAATCGTCCATATAGAAACAATTTAATACTCTGTCTGCTGCAAGTGGAAACTTTTCTCCTTCATCATATGAGACCTGATGGAGCGATCTAACCGCTTGGTATGGTGCAGAGGCTGTCCCGAAGGTTACCGTTACCAGCTCATAATCTTTGATCGGCTTTTCAGGACTGTCTCGCCAGAGTATTCGCTGGAAAACAGCATCTTCATCGGCTATCCTAACTTGACGATACATTTTAATTATGTCCGCAACTATACCTATAGAATGCATTCTCCATCTCAAAACAGTGTGTCTTAAATCTGCTTGCAGCGTTGGTCCTACCATGAGAGTGTCGTTTAGTGAAACTCCCTTTTTATTCCTTTCCGAGGCGTTAAAAACAACACGAACCTTAGTCGTGGTCTTGTCATTTCTTATGACCGCATGGTGTGGTAGGTAAACAGCTTCATCTCTAGTACTATTCTCATCTTTTACAGGTCTCATGTGTCCTAATTGTAAATATTCATTAATTACCTCTTCATATTTTCCCTTTAAATCTGTATCCCCACTTAGTCTTTTTTCTAATGATTTAAATCTTGTTTCAGCTATATCGCGTGAACTTCCGGCTTTACAAGCAGGTTCTTCATCACGGAATGGTAATCGTACAATGTACCTGCCTGTATCATCTCTCTTAGTCATTTTATTATAGAATTCTTCACACCGTTGCTCTTCTGGATTAAGTAATTTCTTTGTACTGATTTGTTCTTCGATCTCCCAAAATTTCTTTAAAATGTCATCTTCAGTGAACTGTGCACAATGTACCTTTATATTTTTTGTATGGTACTTTGAACTCTCACTATTTGGACTGACTACACCTGAAAGGACCCACCCTAAAGTGGTGCTCTGTGCGACAAGAGTACCAGATGGACTCTTGACAATACCTTCCTTCACAATGTAGCAGTAAGCATCTGCACCCAAAAGAATATCTATTCTATTGGGTGTGTTAAAATTGGGATCTGCTAGACACAGATCCTTAATGGCAATCCAATCCAATGAAGTTGTGTTTACACTTCTCTCAGGCAAGTATGAGGTGATCTTACTCAAAACAAAGGCATTTATTTTAAGTTGAAAATCGCGATCAATTGTGGACTCAATTGTCAGGTTTACCATGTGCTTCGCAATGGTTGATCTATCATCACCTAAGCCTGAAACGAGACCTCTGACTGGTATTTTCTTCAGTCTAAGAAGTTGAACTGTGGCCTCTGTAATAAAACACGCCTGTGAACCTTGGTCTAATAATGCTCGAACTGTTTGAAATTCACCCGTCTTGGACTCGGCTTTTATTAACGCTGTGGCTAATAAAACCTGTCTGGGTTTGAAGACCTTGCCCGTAGACAAGCATGCGACTATCGGATTATCACTAGTTGAAGAACTAGTATTATCTGTAGCCGTTTTTACGGTAGCATCTCGGCCTTCATTCTCTCCGTTAGGTTCTCCATTAGGGTGCAGCAAAGAATGGTGACGCTTGTTGCAAACTTTACACACAGTCTGCTTTTTACAGTCGTGTACTCTATGATTGCTGCCTAGACAGTTAAAACATATTTTATTTTTTGCTACAAATTCGCGTCTACTTTCTGTGGGCTGTTTTGCAAATTGCTTGCAGAAACAGAGTTTGTGGACTTGCGAGCAGAATTCGCAACGCATATTGAATGACTTTGTGGCTAGCATTGCCTTTGAATTATGAACCTGTGAACTATTACTGGCCTGGTGAGCCACGGCCTTCCTTGGCTCTATACATTCCAATGCGCGGAAACGACTTTCCATAAATATCTTGAGATCCTCAAAGGTGGGCAACTCGTTGCTAGAATCATTAGAATTGCTTAACTCCCATTGTTTTCGCGTTTCATTATCAAATTTGAACGTTACTATATGGATGATAATAACGTCCCATGTGCTCACATCGATTTTCAGATTTTTAAGCGCATTGAGGCAGTCACTAGTGGTATCTAACAGCTCCTTTAATGCGGTAGCTGATTCTGCATTCAGTCGTTTCTGGCTGAACAACCTTTTTAAAATACAATTGACTAGGTACTTTTTATTAGCATAGCGCTTTTCTAACTGAGACCAACATTCGCTGTAGTTAGCATCTGTGATTGGTGTATACCTAATTAACTGTTCGGCTTCACCAGTGAGGTGGCCTTTAAGATAGTGAAATTTTTGCACATTATCTAAAGATGAGTTATTGTGTACAAGTGACTTAAAAAGATCGTGAAAGGCTGTCCATTCCCTGTATTTGCCAGAAAAATTGGGAATTGTGATCTTGGGTAACTTTACAAATGAATTGGATGGCTTGGAAGAATTATTATTGTTAGATCCACTGTTTTGTGGTAACGGTTCCCTAGGATTGATCTTATTTAACGTTGATTTCATTAGACATTTACATGATATATATGTATCTTCGGTGGAATCGTAAATATCGCTTACCTTTTGACCTATGTTTTCTATATTAAAACGTCCATAAAGTTGAGATTTGGTTTCCTTAAATGAAGACCAATCATTTTCTAATAATTCAAGCCTTGTCTCTATATATTCTAAAGTCAGTCTATCTTTTGGACTCTTTTTAAAATTAGTGAAAGCCTTTTGTATAACATTTTGAAGGTCTTTCAATATATTAATTTGACCCTCCATCATGAACAACAACAATAATATTCAAAATAAGAGTTAAAACAGTACAATTTAATAAACAATGTAAAGTTAATTCAAACTAGTATTTAAACAAATCCAAGAAAACCTAGATTAAGACGTAAAACTTACAAGTTTTTTACAAAACCAAATGTATTGATTTTTTTGTAAGTCTCAAAAATAGTGAAAAATTTTACAAGTGTTTTTTAAAACCAAACACTGATAGAAATCGGGCATAGGTTCCCCGTTCCATCGTTTTTAATGAAACTATTCTAAGTCCTAACATGCACAATTTAAAAGCTAAGTTAAAATATTAAAGTAAAAATCTTCTTTAAAATAAAGTTCAAAATTGCTTGGCAAAATCTTCTTAACCACTGCTACTATTATTTATTTAATTGTACTCACGTTTGCACTTCACTCACACTTTGCACGTAGTTTGAACTCGTACTGTACTAGTGGCGCCCTCTGTGGTGTCACTTTGAACTTCAACTGCCGGTTGTAGACGTCGATCTCGTTCACCTTGCTGAACGAAGTTGCCGCCTGAACCCGAACACTGGTCTTCTATGATGAACTACTAGTGGCGCCCTCTGTGGCGTCACGTTGAACTAACAATTCCACAGTGGCTGAGCTGCCTCTGCGGGATTCGCGATACTCCTGCTGCAGCGATCCACTGCGAGTACACTGGGGTGCGGTACAAACCTGGTACCGCTAACTTCAAAAACTTCAGACTATCTGGGTCTGATCCGGGGTCGATGGACCAATGTTTATTACCGAGCTGGTAATATTTGAACTGTTGAACTATTGGGGTTGAAATAAAACCACAATTCAGTTCTGTAGCTCTACCATGAGTTGCCATCGAAAATTTACTCGCTAGCGTTAAACTCGCTAGCGTATTAACGTTAATCAAATACATTTCGATAATGTCAAAACTTGCTAGCGTCCCCGTAAATGATTTATATGAAAAGATATTGTACAGCGCCCCTAGCGGTCACAGAAAGAATTAAAATTTGTTCCAAGAGCACTATAGTTTTCGATAGGTAAGAAACCTAACGTAATCTATTCGATAGTCGCTAACGTTTTTCAGCTGTCACCATACAAAACGGCACCATGAGTCACTAAATCGACAGACGCTATCGAAAAATACGCTTGCGATGGTAGTTACGTTGCTCACTACCATTTTGACGTGTGAAACATGTTTACATTCAAATTATATACGTTGTTGAGTCTATTAAAGGCAAAATAATGTCTGGAAGAGCTTATTTAGCATGGAATATGTTAGTGGCCCCAAAATTTGGAGGCCAACGACTGGAAGAACGTAAATTTCAAGAAACTATCTTATTTAGTTCTCTTACAAAATATTCTATTTGCCGGCGACGCCGACGGGACCGGTTTGTTCTAAAAGTTTTAACTACATAAGTTAATTAATTGTATAGTGTTTTATATGAATAATCTACAAATATTGTAAGAAATACTAATAAGAAATAAATAAATGCACAATTCCAAGAATTCGGCTTGCACCACAATATCCTAACGGATTTACCTACTATAAAAGGCGTACCATTTTGTGGGCAATTCAGTCGCAGTTCAGCCATAGATAATACACTTAAATACGGAGCTCAGCCACCAAAGAAGAAACATACCAAGAAAAGCCGAATTCTCCGGAATAATTCAAGATAGTAAATCAGTGTTTTATTTCGCTGCCTCAAGATAGTCCTCATCGTGGTCACTGTGGGTTATGGTACCCAACCTAGGTACGTATTCAGGGGTCCGTGGTGCTTGTGCAGCCAGTGGATTCACCTAGGGTCATTTAGTAGGGAGCGCACATCAAATATCAGTGGGAGATCGTCCCAGGTTGCCTGCGGTACTGTAGGTACCTCTGCCGTCCGCAACACTATTATTGTAAACATAGTTCATTTTAAATTTAAATAAATAACACCGCGAATCACACATTGTCAACAAAATTACAAATTGAATAGGGGTAAATAATTATTACCTATAAGGAATAAAAATTCAACAACCCCTAAATACCAACCTTTTTATTTAGTCGGATTGTTTCATGATACTTATTGACTGTCATAACATTGTTACCATAGTGATACCTTATGTGTAGTGATGGGCAATTCTCGAGAATATTCTCCTTGCGAGAACTTTGCTGTTAATTAATTCTCGAGCACATTCTTTTGGTAGGGAACTTATGAGAATTTAAAAATTGGATGACTGTATTGAATCGGTATTTTTTTAGACTAATAGTTTTTAGTGCATTTGAACGTTTTAGGAAGTTTGAGTTTAAAATAAACTACACCACAACTTAAATTCTCAGTAAATGACGTTTTTCACCTAATAATTTGGTGTCTGCATCTAAATCTGACTATTTTTAAACGCGATTAAAAACGAGTGCTTAAATTAGTTGGCATGAACTAAAATTCACACCAACACTTCGACTTCAGTGCGAAAACAGTACCTACCTACAACAAGTACCTAACAACACAAACAGTACCTAAGGTTGTCTGTAAAAGATCGCTTTTAGCGATAAGACCGCTCATTGTGTCACCCTATGTAAAATTTCTACATTTATACCTGTAATTTTTATGGTGTACATAATAAAGAATATTATATCTATCTAATGTATTTTTTTTCTTCTTTTGCTTATGTCTCGAAAATGGTGCGTCCTATCGCAAAAATAATGAAATTTTCGACCCCCTTTAGGAATTCCTTAAACCCCTATATCCCAACAAGTTGGTAATAATTTTTCATATTTTCCATACAAAATGTGAAAAATTCCATAAAAAACTCGTCGAGGCTGCACCCCCCGCTCTAAAATCATTCACAGGGTAGAGTAAACAAGTACCATGTGGAGTCGTCACGCGATTGTCAAATTCGATTTTAGATGTGTCAAAATATTTTTTTAATTTACAGATTTTTGGTTTTGTCAGAATAGCTTTAAGATTCTCATAGCCAAAAGTAAGGAATTTTAGTGATAGTTTAGTTAGTTTAGTTCGGTGTACAAGAGAATCGGCGCCATTTCCAGTCCGAAACATAATACAGTAACGTTTTTTCGAGTAAAGTATTAAATAACAATAGAAGTTTACTTTAGACCTTGAAATCGAAACTTATTGTATTAAAATTTAGCAATTTTACTTCCATTTTTAAATTCTCGTATATTCTCCGTCGAAAAGAATATTCCAGAATATTGCAGAACATTCTCGATCCGAGAATATTCTCCGTGTGAGAATATTTTCCCGACCCATCACTACTTATGTGACGTTTTGATCATATGAGCCGTCCCTCTTCTTATTACTGAGAAAGATAGAAACAAAACATAAGAGTGAAGTTAGCTAGACGACCAGTGTGGCAGATTTCTACCATTTTGGCAGATTTCGCTCCAAAATTTTGTCTGTGGCAGATCCTGCTGATGATTTACAAAAGTGGCAGATTTTGGCAGATTTAAAAGACTTCAAGGAAATTCACATAACCTTATTAGAATTTTCCTTTTTTTATTATTATTAGGTATAATAATGCATAAGAAAATTGTTAAATATTTTTGTTGATTAATGATATTTCATTGAATTTGTATGTATTTTTTCCGTTTCCATGAAGGCATATTTTTGGCATTTTTGGCGCCAAGTGTGGCAGATTTTGGCAGTTTTTTTGCCCAGTCTGTGGCAGATTCGCCATTTATGAAATGGTCACACTGTAGGTGACACGATCTATCGAGCTTACCTTAGCGCCTGCATGAGACTCCGTAAAACTCATGGTGCGAGCATTATCGAAATCAGTTTGATTTACGTCAACACTTCCAACTCCACCCGCTTTTCATAGAGCTCATACGTCATGCCGCCATACATATTGGAAGTAAACCCTCCGGGAGGGTCACCGTCATTTCGTTTGCGCTAAAGTTAACCATCGCTGACGGTCTACGGCATTAGGTTTAAAACCGTATTATAAACCACTGTAAAACGAAGTTAATTTGTGTGAATATTTGTAACAGTGAACAATTTTTTTATTGATACGAGTAATTAAATTATAATATCAGATTTTATTGTCACGGTTTATAATGCCAGCTGTATTCACTAAGAAAAAACAACAGTTAAAATGAGCCCACCGCGAGGGCTCCCGGTATTCCATATGCGACTAGGTGAACCCTCCAGGAGGGCTCCCGGCACTGAACGGGTTAATACGCTAGTGCTAGCGAGTAAATTTTCGATGGCAACTCATGGTAGAGGTAAATTAGCTCTACCATGAGTTGCCATCGAAAATTTACTCGCTAGCGTTAAACTCGCTAGCGTATTAACGTTAATCAAATACATTTCGATAATGTCAAAACTTGCTAGCGTCCCCGTAAATGATTTATATGAAAAGATATTGTACAGCGCCCCTAGCGGTCACAGAAAGAATTAAAATTTGTTCCAAGAGCACTATAGTTTTCGATAGGTAAGAAACCTAACGTAATCTATTCGATAGTCGCTAACGTTTTTCAGCTGTCACCATACAAAACGGCACCATGAGTCACTAAATCGACAGACGCTATCGAAAAATACGCTTGCGATAGTAGTTACGTTGCTCACTACCATTTTGACGTGTGAAACATGTTTACATTCAAATTATATACGTTTTTAGGTATATTAAAGGCAAAATAATGTCTGGAAGAGATTATTTAGCATGGAATATGTTAGTGGCCCCAAAATTTGGAGGCCAACGACTGGAAGAACGTAAATTTCAAGAAACTATCTTATTTAGTTCTCTTACAAAATATTCTATTTGCCGGCGACGCCGACGGGACCGATTTGTTCTAAAAGTTTTAACTACATAAGTTAATTAATTGTATAGTGTTTTATACGAATAATCTACAAAGATTGTAAGAAATTCTAATAAGAAATAAATAAATGCACAATTCCAAGAATTCGGCTTGCACCACAATATCCTAACGGATTTACTTACTATAAAAGGCGTAGGTACCATTTTGTGGGCAATTCAGTCGCAGTTCAGCCCTAGATAATACACTTAAATACGGAGCTCAGCCACCAAAGAAGAAACATACCAAGAAAAGCCGAATTCTCCGGAATCATTCAAGATAGTAAATCAGTGTTTTATTTCGCTGCCTCAAGATAGTCCTCATCGTGGTCACTGTGGGTTATGGTACCCAACCTAGGTACGTATTCAGGGGTCCGTGGTGGTTGTGCAGCCAGCGGATTCACCGAGGGTCAGTTAGCAGGGAGCGCACATCAAATATCAGTGGGAGATCGTCCCAGGTTGCCTGCGGTACTGTAGGTACCTCTGCCGTCCGCAACACTATTATTGTAAACATAGTTCATTTTAAATTTAAATAAATAACGCCGCGAATCACACATTGTCAACAAAATTACAAATTGAATAGAGGTAAATAATTATTACCTATAAGGAATAAAAATTCAACAACCCCTAAATACAAAAAAGGTGCACTAACTGCCAACCTTTCTATTTAGTCGGATTGTTTCATGATATTTATTGACTGTCATAACATTGTTACCATAGCGATACCTTATGTGTAGTGATGGGCAATTCTCGAGAATATTCTCCTTGCGATAACTTTGCTGTTAAATTCTCGAGAACATTCTTTTGGTAGGGAACTTATGAGAATTTAAAAATTGGATGACTGTATTGAATCGGTATTTTTTTTAGACTAATAGTTTTTAGTGCATTTGAACGTTTTACGAAGTTCTCGGAAAGTCTAGGGTTAGGTATTTTAACCCGCCTCGTCAAAACCGCTTTTCCCTGGCTAATATGTACAAATACGAAGTTTGAGTTTAAAATAAACTACACCTCAACTTAAATTCTCAGTAAATTCTCCTGAGCCAGAACATTCCCGAGAATATTTTCGAGAAAATTCTCATAAAATTTAAAATAAAAATAATCAGCATTAATAAAATGAATAAGAAAACAACATTATAAGAAAGGTTTATGGTGCAAATAATTAAAAACAAAATAACAATCAAAAATAATTTTGACGCAACTAAAATCGAATTTGATAATCGCGACTCCATGTGGTACTTGTTTGCCCTACCTTGGGAATTTTTTTTAGAGCCGGAGGCGCGCAGGGGGGCAGCGTCGACGTGTTTTGATATGGAATTTTTCACTTTTTGTATGGAAAATATCATCATCATCATCATATCAGCCGAAAGACGTCCACTGCTGGACATAGGCCTCCCCCAAGCACCGCCACTTCGACCGATTCTGTGCTTCCCGCATCCAGCGGATTCCTGCGGCCTTTACAAGGTCATCGGTCCATCTTGTGGGAGGCCTTCCAACGCTACGTCTTCCGGTACGCGGTCGCCACTCCAGAACCTTTCGGCCCCATCGGCCATCTGTTCTGCGGGCAATGTGTCCTGCCCATTGCCACTTAAGTTTGGCAATTCTTCGGGCTATGTCGGTTACCTTGGTTCTCCTGCGGATCTCTTCATTTCTGATTCGATCACGTAGGGAAACTCCAAGCATAGCTCTCTCCATTGCTCTTTGGGTGACTTTTAGCCTTCTAATAAGGCCCATTGTGAGCGACCACGTTTCAGTGCCGTAAGTCATCACTGGCAACACGCACTGGTCAAAGACTTTCGTCTTGAGACACTGTGGTATGTGGGACGAAAAGATATTGCGTAGCTTCCCGAACGCTGCCCAGCCGAGTCGGATTCGACGATTGACCTCTTTCTCGAAATTGGACCTACCTAGCTGGACAGTTTGTCCTAGGTAAACATACTCGTCTACAACTTCGAGCGTAGCGTCTCCGATCTTTATGAGTTACCTACATGTTGAGTTTTGGGGGTTTTTTCCGATGTCTTTTATATGAAATTTTTCACTTTTTGTATGGAAAATATGAAAAATATCAAGGAAAATTTTAAAAATGATTACCTGCATGTTGAGTTAAGGGTTTATGGGTTTTAAAAATCACACCAACACCTCGACTTTGGATGCAAAAACAGTACTGTCTTTTTTTTCTTTTCTTTTGCTAATATTTCGAAAAAAGTGTGCCCTATCGCAGAATAATGAAAATTTCGACCCCCTTTATGAAACTCATAAACCCTTAAAACTCATCATGTAAGCAAACATTTTTCATATTTTCCATACAAAAAGTGAAAACTTACGTATAAAACACGTCGAGAGTGCCCCCCAGCGCCCTTCCAACTCTAAAAAAAATCACGGGGTAGGACAAATAAGTACCACGTGGAGTCGCTATTGGTGCCGATTTTCTTGTCACAAATGCCTCTAAACTAGACTAAAAATCACCAAAATTTAGTTTAGTCCTGTCAAACGAGGATTTCCCATTCTGAAATAGACTAAAGTGACACAAGTGTGTCATAGTGTTTAGTGATAGTTTAGTTCGGTGTACAAGAGAATCGGCGCCATTTCCAGTCCGAAACATAATACAGTAACGTTTTTTCGAGTAAAGTATAAATAACAACAATAGAAGTTTACTTTAGACCTTGAAATCGAAACTTATTGTATTAAAATTTAGCAATTTTACTTCCATTTTTAAATTCTCGTATATTCTCCGTCGAAAAGAATATTCCAGAATATTGCAGAACATTCTCGATCCGAGAATATTCTCCGTGTGAGAATATTCTCCCGACACATCACTACTTATGTGACGTTTTGATCATATGAGCCGTTCCCTCTTCTTATTACTGAGAAAGATAGAAACAAAACATAAGAATGAAGTTAGCTAGACGACCAGTGTGGAAGATTTCTACCATTTTGGCAGATTTCGCTCCAAAATGTTGTCTGTGGCAGATCCTGCTGACGATTTACAAAAGTGGCAGATTTTGGCAGATTTAAAAGACTTCAAGGAAATTCACATAACCTTATTAGAATTTTCCTTTTTTTATTATTATTAGGTATAATAATGCATAAGAAAATTGTAAAATATTTTTGTTGATTAATGATATTTCATTGAATTTGTGTCTATTTTTTCCGTTTCCATGAAGGCATATTTTTGGCATTTTTGGCGCCAAGTGTGGCAGATTTTGGCAGTTTTTTTGCCCAGTCTGTGGCAGATTCGCCATTTATGAAATGGTCACACTGTAGGTGACACGATCTATCGAGCTTACCTTAGCGCCTGCATGAGACTCCGTAAAACTCATGGTGCGAGCATTATCGAAATCAGTTTGATCTACGTCAACACTTCCAACTCCACCCGCTTTTCATAGAGCTCATACGTCATGCCGCCATACATATTGGAAGTAAACCCTCCGGGAGGGTCACCGGCATTTCGTTTGCGCTAAAGTTAACCATCGCTGACGGTCTACGGCATTAGGTTTAAAACCGTATTATAAACCACTGTAAAACGAAGTTAATTTGTGTGAATATTTGTAACAGTGAGCAATTTTTTTATTGATACGAGTAATTAAATTATAAATTATAATATCAGATTTTACTATCACAGTTTATAATGCCAGCTGTATTCGCTAAGAAAATACAACATTTAAAATGCGCCCACCGCGAGGGCTCCCGGTATTCCATATGCGACTAGGTGAACCCTCCAGGAGGGCTCCCGGCACTGAACGGGTTAATACGCTAACGCTAGCGAGTAAATTTCGATGGCAACTCATGGTAGAGGTACAGATCTTAGCTGGTGTATATTTAATAAAAATTGCGAGACTAACCGAATTGCGGTAACGAAACCATAGCGCGATCTAATTCGACGCCAACGCCATCTATCGAGCTTGACATCAAACTTTTTAGATTTTAACAAAAATGACTATGGTTTCTTCCTGAACAATATTTTAACTCGTTACTCGAGTAAATAAAATAAAATAAAGGTAGGTACATTTTCTGTCGAGGTGCCTTTTACTCGATGTAGTCGCGTTTAGTTAAATATCACCAACACTGCCAGACTAGTTCAATATGTAGATATACCTATGCCAAACAAAGAAACGGTGTCCATTGCAGATGCATTTGTTAGACAGATCATATTAAGAATTGGTATTCCGGAAACAATAGCTACGGATCGGGGAATAGAATTTATTTCTGCTAATATGGAACAGCCCCCCAATTACGCAATGCACGATCAATTTTAAATTGAAATCAATTGAAAAAGATTGCCAGTGCATTGCTTCATAAGTTCGACAAAAAAAATTGAGCAAATTTTTTTTGTCGAACTTGTGAAGCAATGCACTGGCAATCTTTTTCAATTGGTTTCAATTTAAAATTGATCTTAGGGTGCAGGTTTGTAAAATTCTTAATATAGAAAAAATATCTTTAACAGCCTATCACCACCAGTCCATTGGAGCTGTTAAAAATGTTCACAAAACTTTGGGTACCTACATTTTTAAGGATCCAGTGTGGCAATCTTACGGATACATGGAGTTACTGGTTACCATTTTAGTTAGATATAATATTTCGTGTAATAAATCGCCAAAATACTGTGAGTCACAGAGTTTTATTAAGAGGGCCCTTCCCGGTCCGTCTATCGTCAACGCGAGCATGGTCGAAAAGCTTCTTGTTTCATCCAGCGCAAGTGAGAACTACTAACAAGCAAGTGATAACGCGATAACATTGTACGAAGAATAGTGTGTAAAGATTTGTTTCAGGCCATACGTGTTTTTGAGTAAGCCTTACAAGTTTGTGAAATAAATGTTTGTCATTTAGAATCTTCATAACAAGTGCGAGGTTTCTATGAAGATGTTTTCTTTACTTTTACAATTCATGAACTGCGTACATTATGACCGGCCAAAGTTCAGGTAAAATTTGTGCAAAAAAGCCGATTTTTGGAGACTTATACTGAATTTGTTTCTAATTTATTTTATGTTTTGTTCTCATAGAAACCTAGATATAGTACACAAGATACATATTACATTAAAAATTTCAAAGAAAGATGTGTTACTACGCCATAATCACGTACGAACGTTTGTATGAAAAGTATGTCGGGTTGGCCGCTCTTAAGAGTGAAAATATAATTTTCTGTGGGTTAGTGCTGTCACTTGATAACGTGTAATTTGTCATCAAATCGTCATCAGGGCTCGGATAACGATATATTTTTCGAAACGGTTTCGTCTTAAACCTAAAGAACGATTTGTTTCGTTTACGTTCGAACGGAACATTATTAAAACGTTTTTGAAAAAGAACAAAATTTAAATAGTTCTCGGTTAATAAAAACGTTTTTAACCGTTTTTAAACATGTTTGGATTGATCGATAAGACACTCGCAATACAACCTTAATCAATACGTAAGCGGCAAGCGTATTGGAATCATGTATGATAAGCAACAAATTTTTGAATTATGGTGGTGACCCGCAGGGCTATTACCTATCTTGCAGAAGCAATGCGATAGCGATCATTAAAAAAAAACCCACATAGTCCTCACATTCACAATAATTAAAATAATTTAAAACTTTACAAAGTAATCATGTCATTTTGTATATAATTTTAAATAATATCAATGTGAATATAAATCTGGTTTATTTTGATGATTATAAGTATTAATTAAAATGTCACGTTTTATGGTTTTATCACAAGGCTTAGCAGAGCGAGCAGCTCAATCCCAAGCTTTTTTATCTTCTAAATAATCTGAAATTTTATAGTACTTACCCTTTTTTACAAAGTTTGGTTTTAATACAGCTTTTAAATTGTTTAATAGGTAAGTTTCGAATGTTAATGGGAAGTTTGTTGTAAAAGCGTATACATTGAGCCATGAACGAGTTAGTTGCCTACTCTGTGGAGATGTGTGCGATGTACAGCAAGGTTGTGTTTATTCCTGGTATTAATATATTGTGAGGCTACAGTCAGAATATTTATTTCTCTGAATTTCTCTCGAAGGGACTCTCTTGGACCTAGGTTGTAAATGGCTCGGACAGCCCAAGTGAAAATAGTATGTGACAGTGCAAATCATTTTGACAAACTTTGAGTACTTTAAAACATTAGAAAAGTTTGTGATTCAGTCCTAATAAAGTGAAAACTAAAATTTTCATGCAAAAGTGTGACAGACGGGGAATCCATGCCCAATTTTGGCAAACTTTTTACAGACACTTAGAAATTAATTTACCAACATTTTGAACTTATAATTTTTTTAAGAATTTTCATCAACAACTCTGAAGAATTTAGGACTTGTAATTTAAACTAGTTCTGGAATATCAATAATTTTGAGAAGAGAAATTCAACAGCATCACCAACAATATTATAATAATTAAGTACCTTTGTAAATTATTTCTAAGATTTTATGTTAATATTTTTCCAATTAAATACTGAATAAATTGTGTCCGTGCGGATTGAGGAGCCAGACTCATAATTAAACGCGGGTACTACCAATATTTAGTAGTAAATTAGCCGATTTTGTAGGCCCAATCCTGGAATTTGTAGTAAAACCCTTTAGAAGTTACATGACTTTAAAGGTGGCTCCTCAATTCGCACATGCGGATTGAGGAGCCACCTCAGAACTCGAAAACTAGACGACGGATGAAAATGAAAATTTGGTAGGATTTAGTAGTACTTATGCGTAATCTCTACAAAAAAAATGGGGTTTGTACGACTGGATTTGAGAGAGCTACAATGCTTTGATTTTTCATAAAAAAACGTAAATTTCACCGCGCTGTTTCTCGGAAAGTTATTAATCAATTACAACATATTTTCAGTATGATTTAGTAGTAAATTAGTTTTAATTTGTAGTATAAAAATAAAAAGGAAAAGCTATATAGTTTCAGTAATACAACACATTTTATGTGGCTCCTCACACCGCACGGTCTAGAGAAAATATATGTACGTAGCTACTAAAGTAGCTGATCAAATCGGATAAAAATAGCATCAATATTTAGTAGAAATTTCTACTAAATATTGGCGTACTCCAACATCCTGCGCATTCAGTATTTCAAAAGATATTAATAAAATAAACATTCCTTAACAAATTAGTGAATAGGGTGACCATAAATAATTCAAACAAGACCATTGTTTGAAATAAATAGTTTTATTTGCTTAAAAATCATCCTACGAGTACGATTACCTACGTGTTACTTATGTAATTTACTAGCTGCACCCCGCGGTTTCACCCTCATAAGTCTGGATCCCGTGGGAATATCAGGATAAAAAGTATGCTATGTCCTTACCCAGGTTTAGGGTTGAAGGTTTTATTTTATACGATATTAAAATATAAAGTTAGTGTTTTAAAAAGATCAAAAGAAAAGTCCGCGATAGCATAATATGTCTACCTCTACGGAGGATGACAGATGTGATACAGAATGCCCAGTAAACATGACGCAATGACAGAACATACAACGCAAACCAAGCGCAGCGTATAATGAGATACAAAAACCGGCCAAGTACCCAAGAACAAACATAACATTGTAAGTATGTAGTTGAAAAACACTTTCTCCCTTATAACGTTGAACTTCAAATTTTGCCATAAACAATGAAAATTATTTGGTAGTTTTATACTATTGCGAATTTTGTTTTCAAAATCATCGTAGCAAAAAAAATTATTATCCATAATGTAGTGACATTTATAATGACCCATACCAACTTCACTGAGCGCTGGAATAAATTCTATAGCTCTAATGAGAGAGTATGTTATACCTTTAACTATAATGTGATGAGGTATATCTTCTAAAACTTTGTCGCTGCCATTTAAATCAAATGACATAATATTGGATGGCACATAATTAGAAGTTCCGTCATCACCGCAACAAATACAAGTATATTTTTCTTCCTCAATGCAGATTGCATCTTCCAATACCGAATGTTTACCTACGAGATTCAGATACTTGTGTCGTCCCTCTTCTTAAATTTGAATTTACCGCGTTAACGATAGAGGCACCAGGCCTAGAATGCGCTCAAGATAAGTCTGCGTGCGACTGGTGGCGCTGGTGTGCTTAATTCTATAGTTTGCAGTTTATTTTTTTTATTTTTTATTTTTTTTTATTCATGAATATGAGACAACCATACAGAGTAACTTAATAATATGCCCAGGATACACCAAAAATCGTTTAGACAATAAAATTTACACAGGTCAACAGTTGGAGAATGTGAGTTGGTAGATTGGAAAAATGGTTTGGTTGTCTTTGGACTGATTCGCCCTATCCCCTCGTACTAGTATAAAACTGTATCACGAGCGGATAGTCTTCCTCAACCTTAGAACAACAGATTTTCACAAGGATCCAGTTACAAGTCACATAGTTAAGCTAATTGATTACATAGTATAGGTAACAAATCATAGTACAGTTATATTAATTAAGTTACATGATTGGAATTGTTCATGTAGTTGTGTGTTTGGGTGTGGGTCTAGGTATATGTAAGGTATAAGTTAATGTGTATATGTTTTATGTATGTTACTGTATGCAGTGTAGTTAAGTGTGCCTTATTATTTATTTATGTGCCCGGTTTATACTACTTTTCTTAGTAGATTCTCAGTGCTGTTGTAGTCCAGTGTTTTCAAATATATATCCAAAGTTATTTTGCATGCTATCAAGATTCTTTAATTTAAGATATTTACTTATTTTGTTGTAAAGGCTAGGACCGAGATAATTGTGAAATTTGTGTGCAAAAGTTGTATTATATTTGGGTATGTTATAAACTATATCTAATCGTCGCCTATTTGCAAAGTGCGGTTTTACTTTATGTTGTGCCATAATCTCGAGTTTGATGAATAATTTTCGTACCGTGAGGACTCCCAGTTCTGAGTAAAGTAGATGTGTCGGATAAGTGTAGTTTTTGCGAGAAATAACTTTAAGTACCATGCGTTGGGCTCTTTCGACAAACAACATGGAGGTTTTTGAAGTTCCTCCCCATACATTCAAGCCGTATATCAGTATAGACTGGCATAGTGCTAAATAGATTTTTATAAGTAGCTTAATTTCACATGCATTTCTAATACACACATCAAAAGTGTCTAGGGATCAACATATATTTTTGCAATAACTTTTCTCCTGATTGATATTAATTAAAATTTTCTTTAAGGATTCATCAAATAAAGTGTTTTCGTTTGTCACAGTAACGATAAACCAAGTCACCTTTGCATTAATAAAGAAATTTGCCATTTTCCTAATAAAGGGATTTTTGACATTTGAACCACTAACATTAAAGTTCGAAAAAAAGACTGAAATAACAGTTTTCTTTAAAATATTATTGGGTAACTTAAACAATTAATAATCCGTGTTTCTACCGCGAACACTAACAACACAAGAACATCGGTTTGGCATACTCAAAATGAGTTCATCCAAATCACGCTGTGGAATGGCCGCCCATGTTCGTTGCAACAACAAAAAAAGGTCTTCTTGCGACTGGATACCCTCCATATTCGGCAGAGCTCTTCTCTGTAGCATATCCCATGCATGCTCAATCGGGTTCAAGTCTGGCGACTGAGCAGGCCAGGGCAGGACATTGATGTTAGCTGCGGCGAGAGTCTGTCTTACAACTCTTGCGGTGTGCGGTCGTGCATTATCATGCATTAACTGAAATAAGGGACCGATTTGCACTTGTAGAGGAACGATGACGTCTGATACAATCGTCTCAGCATAAATTTGAGCGTTGAGGTTGCCTCTAATCCAAATCAACTCAGTTCTTCCGCCGATCCAAATACCCGCCCATACCATGATGGTTCCACCACTATAAGGATGGACTTCCTGGCAGGATTTTAATCGCTGTTGGCGTCCAGGGGTTCTCCAGTGTCGAATACGTCTTGTATCCGGTCTCATACCAAAACGAGACTCATCAGAAAAGCACACGAAACGCCATTGTTCTTCTGCCCAATTTCTGTGTTCAAGAGCCCATTGATATCGAATCCTACGATTGTGCATTGCTATAGGTGGTACCCGTAGCGGTCTTCGGGAATGAAGGTTCACTTCATGCAAGCGGTTTCTGACTGTTTGGTCGCTAATTAAGTTCCCTGAAGAGTGATGAAGCCTCACGGCTAACATCATGGCGGTTATTGTTGGAGCTCTTCGAGCTAAGATTTGAATGTATCGGTCTTGTCTCCGTGTGGTGCAGCGATACCGTCCTCCATGGCGCTCAGCCACGGTACCAGTGCTTCGGTAACGTGTCCAAAGTCGACTGATAACACTCTGACTTGTATTCAGAGCTAAAGCCACAGTACGTTGCCGGGAACCAGCTTCTATCATTCCCACGGCTCTGAGCATTTCTTCCCTGCTTAAATGACGTCGCTGCTCCATAATAACGTTGGTTTTAATCAGTAGTAGGGAAACAGTAGCACTAATAATGTCTTCAATGCGTTGTATGTTTTTATAGGGAAAATATTGACAGCTGATTTTCATCTTTTACTCGAATTTGATTCACAGTTCCTGATTCAAATTATGAAATGCACCAAAAAGGATCCATATAAATTTATAAAATCATAAATTTATTACAAAGCCACATCTCAATCTCAAGAAATCCGCATAAAAATGCTTGATCCCTAGACACTTTTGATGTGTGTAGTTTTAAAAATGTAAATTAACTTTCTTGCACGATTACTTACTTTCATGATGTGTTCTTTCCAGTTTAAGTTTTGGTCTACTATCACACCGAGATATTTTATAGATTTAGTTCTGGTGATTGGGTTACAATGACAGGTACTTGGATTGTTGCAATTGTGAGTTTGAATAATTATTGAGTTAGGGATAGGTTGAGTTCTGCCGTTAATTGTGAATGTAATAAATTTAGTTTTGTCAAGATTAAGAGTCAACAAATGATCATCCAGCCATGAGGTTACTAAAGCAAAACCTTCATTTGCTGCTTTGGTTACATCTTTCCACGTGCTGGAGCTGAACAATAATACTGTGTCATCTGCAAATGTTATTATTTGACCATTTTGTAAAAGCAAATTGCAGAGGTCATTAATATATATTAAGAACAGCGTAGGACCCATTACACTGCCTTGAGGTACTCCGAAGGTAACATTTTCCTCATGACTTATAGTGTAATATATAAAATATTAAATCTGTATTAATAATTAATCTTATATTATATGAATTAATTAAATTATTCTATATTTAACTTGACCTTATTTATACGACAAGACGGCGGCATACTTATTAGTTCCAATTTCATCCACGCGCAGACTTATCTTGCGAGCACTCTACCCCAGACTGCATTCCGAATTACGCTGTAATCCATTTTGGCGTGCTTACACCCGCCCAAATTAGTGTGTGCGCAATAAGAATATCCCGTGAATCGTCATAGATGACGTCATAACATGCGCCATCTTGCGATAACGCATGCCCTAAATTAATATCACCGTGGTGATCAAAAATGACAGTTGTGCTGTTTTGTTTTGAGTCGCATCCTATCTTTAAGGCCGCTCGCCCACGGCGACTTTTTGTAGCGCGTTTTGTAAACGCGCTTCTGCATCGCTACTATCGCGCAGCATTCTTCATACATAATTACAGCATCGTGGCTGTATCGATGCGGACGCGCGACAGCATCGTTACTGCATCGCTACAAAAAGTCGCCGTGGGCGAGCGGCCTTAACTAAAGTTATCAATCCGTAGCCGACCGCAGGCGGCAACTGCAGGCAATGTGTCGCCGCGACACAAAAAACCTTTCGTAGTTAGCGACACATCGCTTTCATAGAAATACATAAAAACCAGTCGTGTCGCGGCGACACGTTGCAGTTGCCACCTGCGGTCGGCTACGTAATAGTATCTATTAGTGGGATTTTCTAAATTGTACTTCTGGTAACAAACAAATATGATATGGTATAAGTTTGGACGTTAAGCCGGCACTGTAAGCGCGTTCAAGAGCGTTTCGATTCAAATTGACAGCTCTTAGCTGTCATAATCGTGTTATCTAAATCGGAATACAAAATTATTATTGCATTTCATAATTAATATTCTAGTTCGCTAGTAACCCATATTTCTTATTTCGAAACAGTAATAATTTGCAACCTTTGCCCACTTTCAGAGCTCGTAATTCGGAATGCGGCCACAGACGTGAAGATGACTGACACTACTGACATTCGATTTTTTTTTTCTAAGCTGTTTGTCTATTACATTCTTTACGTTACTACATGCGTTACTATAGCAACAATGTTGTCAAAAATAACAGCGAAACAACAATGAATTTAAAATCATAACGCATGAATAAAAACTAATGTTTACTTTGACGAAGACAATTTATTTTACTATACACAAAGAGGACACGTTTCTACGGAGATCCCTATCACCGCGATTCACCGGAGAGTGCTAAATTTACAACGCCATCTATCGGTACATCAGGAACTAAAATATCGTTTAAATAATCAAACTAAACACATCGAGGTATTATTGTACTAACGTACCTAAACATAAGTTTGTACAAAATAAGTATTATTAAATTCATCACCGGTGACTGAATTTTAATTCATTTCTTAAACTGACTTTTGTTGTAGATACATAGTACATAACATAACTATACTAACTATAATATAATATTATAATTGCGAAAGTGAGTTGGTTTTTCTATTGGTTTATTTGTTACGCTTAAACGGCTAAACGGATTTAGATGAAATTTGACACATGGGTAGTCAATGACCTGGGTAAGGACATAGAATACTTTTTATCCCGATATTCCCACGGGATCCAGACTTATGAGGGTGAAACCGCGGAGCGCAGCTAGTATCTCATAAAATTTAAAACTGCAATTACATAAGTAACACGTAGGTAATCGTACTCGTAGGATGATTTTTAAGCAAATAAAACTATTTATTTCATACAATGGTCTTGTTTGAATTATTTATGGTCACCCTATTCACTAATTTGTTAAGGAATGTTTATTTTATTAATATCTTTTGAAATACTGAATGCGCAGGATGTTGGAGTACGCCAATATTTAGTAGAAATTTCTACTAAATATTGATGCTATTTTTATCCGATTTGATCAGCTACTTTAGTAGCTACGTACATATATTTTCTCTAGACCGTGCGGTGTGAGGAGCCAGATTAAATGTGTTGTATTACTGAAACTATATAGCTTTTCCTTTTTATTTTTATACTACAAATTAAAACTAATTTACTACTAATTCATACTGAAAATATGTTGTAATTGATTAATAACTTTCCGAGAAACAGCGCGGTGAAATTTACGTTTTTTTATGAAAAATCAAAGCATTGTAGCTCTCTCAAATCCAGTCGTACAAACCCCATTTTTTTTGTAGAGATTACGCATAAGTACTACTAAATCCTACCAAATTTTCATTTTCATCCGTCGTCTAGTTTTCGAGTTCTGAGGTGGCTCCTCAATCCGCATGTGCGAATTGAGGAGCCACCTTTAAAGTCATGTAACTTCTAAAGGGTTTTACTACAAATTCCAGGATTGGGCCTACAAAATCGGCTAATTTACTACTAAATATTGGTAGTACCCGCGTTTAATTATGAGTCTGGCTCCTCAATCCGCACGGACACAATAAATTTTATTATATTACTTATTTATAGTTTATGAAAATGGATTCATTTACAAGATTGCAAGTAGATACCTACCTTTACCTACCTTTGTACCTCAATGTGTGCGAGAAGTTTAAATAAATAAATAAATAAATAATTATAAATAAAAAGATGGAGAAAGGATACATTAATTTCAAAAAGTCTCCTAAAGAAAGGGTTACCATTAGCTACGTGGCAACAAGGTTGCAAAGTTTAGAGAAACAGTGGTCGATGTTTGAAGAGACTCATCGTAAAATAATATCCGAGGTTAAAAGGGAAGAATATGAGAAGTCACAGTACTATTTAGGTGATACGTATAGTCAGTCAGAAGAGTTATACATGGATTACAAAGTCGAGAAGAACGTATGAATAAGAAAACCTCTTCTGATTGTTCGGAAGACAGCAAGGAACCAGATAACTCAGAATGGCGCGGGCGTGAAATTGCCTACAATAGCGATACCTACATTTTCGGGACATTATTGTCAGTGGACAACATTTCGGGATCTCTTTCAATTAAACATCATTATCAGCGCTCACCACCAACCAAAACAACTCCGATAATGAGTAACTTAATGCAAGTAAGTTCGGATTCAAATATCCCGCAGACAATGTCTAGCGGTTTAAGTTCTTCTGAACATATAAACACCGCATCCCGTTATATACGTCCGCGCGAAGAATCGCCGCCGCACAGTGAATCGAATGTGTGCGAGACCGAAGTTGCTTCTCTCAAACGAGAATTACTCGAAATGCTCACAAAGTGGAAAAATGAGCAAGATGAAAAGCAAACTTTGTTCGCTAATGAACAGAGCTCGACCATAGGCAAATTAGTCAAAGAAATTGCTGAAATTAAACTCCAATACCTTGAAATCCAAAAGTCAAATTCTGAAATTGAGAAGAATATCACCTTTATAAGTAAACAATATGACGATATGCTTAAACAAATAGACATATTGAAAAAGGAGAAACAAGCTTATAGAGATAGTATAAATCACCTTGAAACAAAAATTCAAGATCTGGAGCAATTATCCCGGCCATCCAGCATTGAGATTCGTAACGTACCACCCACTGAAGACGAGACCTCTTCGGACCTATCTAAAATTGTTTCAAACCTAGGGACAGCAGTTGATCTGAGTATTAACGACTCCATTATACGAGATGTTTATCGGCTCCCAGGGAAACCGGGTACAATTAGACCAATTGTCACGGAATTCACCAATGTGCAAATAAAAAACCAACTAATAATGTCGGTGCGTAATTTCAATAAAAAAAAGCCCAAAGAAGAGCGCCTGAATAGCAATACCATTGGGATGCCGGGCGACCGTCGACCAGTCTATATCGCGGAGTTTCTCCCCGCCAGTTCAAGGAAGCTGCTATACGCTGCTAGGGAATTCGCAAAGGCCAAGGAATATAAATTCTGCTGGACTACCAACGGCAACATCTTTCTCCAGAAAATAGAAGGAGCCAAGAGTATACTAATAAAGTCGGCAAAAACCCTCACAGATCTGCATGTAAATCAATGACTGTATGTCGTAATATTAATATGCTATAAAGTCGCACAATTATGCTGTATCAGTAACTTAATTTTAATAATACTAGCTATACAAACCTGTAAAATTGCATGTAAACTTCTCACATATTCAACAAATATTCTACTAAATAATGTATGTATCTTCACAAATATCGTTTCTACACCAAACCGAACAGAAACTAATCACCTTACACAAAAACCTACAATAACTAATATACGTCATACTATACTAACTTATATCACAACACAACATACACACCATGGATTCACTATAACTACTCTTTAAAATGGTTTGCGATAGTTACCAGTATTCTGTTATCAAAATATTGCAATGTTTTGATACGAACTGCGTCACTGGGACGTTTCCCCGGGCGCTTGAGGCCCTTTTTCTCAACTCACTGTGGTCTTATATTCCGTGTGCCAGCTACAACTCAATATCAATGGCTCTAACAAATAATTTGAATAATGACATAGACAACATACATATGTAGATACGTCGTTTACTTGCCCACCTGAAGACTGCCCCAAGTATATAACATTCCCAAAATCGTTAAATATCATACATCTGAACATTAGGAGTATTAATAAAAATTTCCGTCGGTACTCCATGGACCAATTGAAATTTGACCAATTGGTCTATGGGGAAAATTACATGTTTCCATCGTCCAACTATCAGCTGGGCTATGGAGAATTGAGAAATGTTCCGCTACCCAGTTTAATAGTATAGTAAAGGCTTGTCCATATTTAAAAAAATATATTTCATAAACAATAGGTTAACTTAGTTTTGATATACAAAAATATTCTGCAGCCTATTATGTATTTGGGGGACTGTCTTATGTAATTTTGACGTTCGAAAAGTGCTGATTCTCAGCCTAGTTTGAATAAATGACTTTTGAATTTGAATTTGAATTTGAAATTTGTATCCTACTTGAATTGTTCCAATTTTTTTTTTGTTTCATGTCTTCTTTTTTATACTTACACTACTTTTTTTTTGTTTTTTTTTTTAACTAAGTAAACATTACATTTTGGTATATTGTATCTATTTAATTATAATATTTTTCAATTCAGTTTGATGTGAACCAAAAAATATAACAAAAGCTTCTTTGAACCAAAAGTGAAACTGGTGTGAACACAGGCTTATAATGTTATAATGGAACATAGTTTTTGTTTAAGTCCAATGTTCTCCATAGCCCAGTTGGTAGTTGGACGATGGAAACATGTAATTTTCCCCATAGACCAATTGGTCAAATTTCAATTGGTCCATGGAGCACCGACGAAAATTTCAATGAATTTGTGTGTCTGCTAGTCGCTATTAAAATAAAGTGTGATATTCTGATTCTAACTGAATGTTGGCTCAAAAAAACCACATCCATCCCCAACTTATCGGGTTACACATCGCATCAGACAAATACTTTATCAAACCAGAACGACGGAATAGTAATTTATATCAAGGAAAGCTTATGCTATAATATCACCGAACCGGCCCTCACTGATTCTAGCTGTCTTGTATGTACTGTAGACAACAAGTTTGTCATCGTTGCTCTGTATAGACCACCATCGCAACGGATAATTGACAACTTTTTGAATAATCTAAAATAATCTTCTCTCCAATTTCAGTGCATACAACAATATTATACTACTATAATCGATGACTTAAACATCAATATAAGTCCCAGTAATAACGACCACCGCTCTCATGACTATTTAAATTTGACTGCATCTCACGGGTTTTTGCCTGCACATGTTCTCCCTAGCCGTTTAAACAACTGCTTAGACCATATTCTCCTGAAATCTAACAATAATGCAATCACACTTGTTTTGGAAGCTTCGATTACCGACCATTCGGCAGTCATACTTAGCATAGAAACTAAACACCCCCCTAATACTACGCACAAACTCAATACATCTCGCCTCAATCTCCCGGACGCTATCAAAGACATTGAAGGGTATGATTTCTCCAACATCATCGCGCTGAATGATTCCAATGACGCCACTAACAAATTACTGGAAGTGATGTCATCAATCATATACAGGAATACTATTCGCACATGCTTCCCATGTAAACTTAGAATCATCAAGCCGTGGATTACACCCGGACTATTGAGATGCATACGCAACAGAGATAATATGCATAGGAAAACAAATAAGGAGCCCCATAACTCTATTTTGAAATTAACGTACCAGCGTTATAGGAATTATTGCAACAATTTACTGAATAAACTAAAAATCGATCACGAGAAACAACTATTTCATAAAGCTAAGAACAACCCAAAAAAAATGTGGAATGCTATACGGACTGTGACTGACTCTCACCGCTCGTCACCTACACCCATTGAACTCCTGAAAATAAAACAATCCCCCTCAGAATCTGTTAACTTTGTTAATGCATTCTTTGCAAACGTGGGTCAAACTCTGGCCAATAAAATACCACAAAGTGCAAGGTCTTCCCAAACAACCATAAACAATAAACATTCCATGGTCAATTCGTTGGGTCTCCTCACGACTGACGAGGAAGAAGTTGACTGCATTATTAAGGATCTCCGTGTGGATAGTGCGCCTGGTTGGGACAGTATACCCCCTAACTTAGTAAAAGCTGCCAGTCATGTTCTAGTTAAACCCATTACGCAAATCTGCAACCTAGCGGTATCAACAGGAACATTTCCCAAGGCGCTTAAAAAAGCAATCGTACACCCAATTTTAAGTCAGGGGACAGAGACGGTATCACCAATTACCGCCCTATTTCAGTTCTACCAGTCATCTCCAAAATACTGGAAAAAATTCTCTACAAAAATCTCAGCAGGTTTCTCGACAAATACCAAATAATTTCCAAAAACCAATTTGGTTTTAGAAAAGGTTTATCGACGTAGGATGCAGTGACCGCATTGCTGGATATTGTGGTGGAAAAACTGGATTGTAAACAGAAATGCCTAGGCATCTTTCTGGACCTGTCCAAGGCATTTGATACCGTCTCTGTTCCCATCCTTCTCGCCAAGCTGGAGTCGATTGGGGTGCGCGGTGATGCCCACAAAATATTTAAAGATTTTTTATTGAACCGCACGCAATGTGTGAAGATAGGGGACAATATTAGTAGCGAAGAATCTTTAAATTACGGTGTTCCACAAGGAAGCCTTCTTAGTCCTCTCCTCTTTCAGATATACGTGAATAACCTCTGCACCCTCTCTCTGCCCTCCACCCACATCCTGGCATATGCGGACGACACGGTCATTCTAACTTATGGAAATGATTGGGTCACGGCAAATAAGACTGCTGAAAAAGCACTGCGCAAGACAATGCTCTGGTTGGCTAATAACAGTCTTACTTTAAATATTATAACTCACTTTGTCACCTTTGGCCTCAGACCTTCCCTCCTCCCACCAATAAACTCAATGGTACTCAAGGTGCATGTATGTGCGCTCAGTGACCCGCAATGCACATGCCCCTCAGTGTCCCGAGCCCCGGTCGTCAAATATCTAGGCCTACAAGTTGACGCCTGTCTATCTTGGCACTATCACCTTGAGACTATCCGCGCGGGTTAGAAAACTTATATTTGTCTTCAAAAAACTCAGACTGTCCGCCCATAGGGAAGTGTTAAATATGGCTTACTGTGCTCTTTGTGAATCTATCTTAACATATTGCATTACAGCCTGGGGTGGAGCAGCGAAAACTGCGTTTATATAGGTGGAGCGGGCGCAAAGAGCAGTAATTAAAGTGCTTCTTAGTAAGCCTTTTAGATTTCCCACGCAACTACTATATATGGAGTACAAGGTTTTAACAGTCCGACAACTTTTCATCTACCGCACTCTAATCCGCAAACACTCAAACTTGCCATTTAACACCAGTGATTCTTCCACAGCAAGAAGAAGACCATTACCCCCATGTCCTACAAAAAATACGCACACGACTTTTGCTAAACGTCACTATCCATTTCTAAGCGCCCTCACTTATAATAAATTGAACCAGATTTTGAATATACATTCCCTTAACACATTTCATTGTAAATCTAAAATTAAAGAATGTCTTTTAACTCTTGACTACAGTAAAACAGAAGACCTATTAAAATCGCAATATACATGACCAATACAATGACCACTCCTTTCATATATCCTCACACATAAACACCCCTACACACACACACACACACCCTCACACGCACTCACCACATCTTTCACACACTACAATGAAACACATGATTGTAACTACCCCTAAAAATAAGTAATACTTACTTACCTGTAACCTTGTATAAATATAATGGACGGATGGATGACCCCTGTAACACAGGTCCCACCTAGCATGGGGGTCATTGATCAAATCTCTGTGCACTTGTAAGTCCTACGTTGTAAATGCTGCGCATAACTACTATGTTCATTACTTTTTTGGAAAAAATAAATTATTTATTTATTATTATTTATTATACAAAAATCAATCATTAAAATCGATAACGTGCAAAAACTGCAATACTTACTTGAAAACTCTTATCTCTCCGGCGAAGCTGAACAACCGTTGCGACACTTACCTATTACCAGTGATAACTGTTTAACTAACCTTTTAGAACATAGATTTAATAATAAGTAGTTTATAACGGATTGTATTTTCAAAAGATTCTTTAATCAAAAATGTTTAACTACTGAATCATCAAATTCTTTAAAATAACTTTTTGATACAATATACGTGCTTTAAAAAAATATGAAGGTAATCGAAAATTGGGATCTTATTGTTATTTACATATTGCGTTCTAAATTAGGTAATGAGTCTCACAAACAATGGGAAGCTAAAATTTGTAGTTCAACTAAGGAAATGTCTACATTAAAAGATTTTTTAGATTTTGTTGAGCACAGTTTAGGTCGCCTGAATTTTTATGTCCTAATACAGGAATGAGCACTACCACAAAGTCACATAACATTGTAAAAATGCAAATGAGAATAAATCATCTTCATGTACCTTTTGTTCAAATAACAATCATAAGATAAGAAATTGTAAAGATTTTGCTAAGGAGTTGTCAGCCCGTCGTAATTATGTCCAAAATTCAGGTTTGTGTTACAATTGCTTAGGCGCAAATGACATGGTAACTAATTGGTGTCGTTACCCCACAAGTTGTAGGATTTGCAAAAAGAAACACCATTCATTGCTGCATTTAAATAATAATAACCAATCAACTGATATAGAAGAACCAAACAAGCAATCAGTTGATAGTAGGTACTAATGTTGAAACTGCAACAACATCAAAAGACGAGACCGAGGTAAGGAACATTACTACTTGTTTTTCTAACACAAATTGTCAGGTTGTATTAGCAACAGCCTTGGTAAAGGCAGAAACTAACACAGGGTCTTATATAACACTGAGGTCTCTTTGTGGACCAGGTATCACGGGCGTCCTTTATAACGGAGTCTGCAGTCCAATTACTTAAAAAGAAGTAAATGCAACAGTGTTATATCAGGAGTGGGGGATGAAGACAACGCTTCACTCGATTGTAAACATGTGGTTTAAGTTAAACTACAAAATCTCTCTAGGATCCTAATTTTACTGTAAAAGTCAAAACATACGTTCTTCGGAAATTAACTTAATTTCTACCTGAAAGAAAAAATGTCGTTCAGCTGTGACCCAACGTACCAGTTATGAAGTTAGCCGATCCGAAGTTTAATGTAGGTACCAAATAAAATCGATGTGTTGCTTGGTGTAGAAGTCTATTGTCAAATTATATCTGAAGGATTGATGAGAGGTCCACCAGGAATGCCGATAGCACAGAACACCAGGGTTGGATTTTATCTGGTAAAGTGGGTGGTGATAGTGAAACCAATACTTTGAGCTGCAATAGTGCTATCATCACTATGCATACTAACATTTGCAATGAAGATTTTAATCTAGTAGCGACAAGGATTTAGGGGGCAACATGTCCTGAGGTGCTTGAGGAGGAGTGGTATTCCGTGGATTTCAGAACAATCCCGGAGCCCAGAAGATGGTCAAGATTCCTACTATACTTTCTTCCTCCGAGCACGTTTGCTTTTGCGAATCTCCACTCAAGCCGGCTAATTAAGGCAAGAATGAGGTGGGAGCTCTGTTCTTCGTCAGTGTTCACTCCAGCCGGCCAATAAAAGCAAGCCATAGATGCGGAACAAGATTTCTCCCGGGAGATAATTAGGTATTCCCCAAAGGGTTAGGCAGAGGTGGTCCTATAGTACACCTACATTTCGCCAGTTATGTTAAGCCCCATGTAATACGGGGCGAGCCTATTGCCATCAACCGGGCACAAATCCAGACTCCGGGCTGCTGTTGAGAAATTCCAGATGAAAAATCCCAATAACTTGCCCAACCCGGGAATCGAACCCAGGGCCTCATGCTGAGCAGTAGTGCTTGCGACCACTAGATCAACGAGGCAGTCATAGGTCCGTCTTATTACAAAACACGGTCTAAAGGTACCGGGATTAGTATTAGCATTAGTACCATGAAATATTTCCAGTATAGCAAAACTGGTCATAGATAGGTTACTGGGTTTGGCTGCGAACTTGCTGCCTGTTGCTCTGGTAAAATAATAATTATTCAAATTGTCGAGGTCGCTAGCTAATCACATTATTGCAATACAACTCATAAAAAAACATTCATTGCCATGAGTAGATTATGTCAATAATAATGAAACAAAAATTAAAATTATTGACTACAGGCAAAAAAAATAAATAAATATAATAATATTAATTCATATAACCTGTCAGTAGGTAAGCTAATTCTGGAGAAAGAACGTATACACTGTCTTGAGTTAATCACAGCGACCAAATGTTCTTATCATTTAAGTAGTCGTTGAAGTACTTGAATGATAAGAAAAGTTGGTTGTTGTTGGTTGATCTAGTTTCGGCATCAGTTTCGGTTTCGCAAAAAATCGTTTCGGTAGAAAGTCCTGTTTCGGTCGGACACTATGCTGATACAAATATGATTCACCAAGCGAAAACCAAACTAACGTCTTCACACCGTCACTAAAATGGCTGCCGAAGCAGCGCGATGGTGCAACGTTCAGTGATGCATTTAACATTTACTGAAGACCAAATAAATTAATAATCAATCATTCATTCATTCATTCATCACTGCTATCTCTTTTCTTAACGAAGTTATTCGTGCCGGAACAATTTACCCCCGCCGCTTTGAACCCCGGTCTCCCCTACCTACTTCTGTAAGTACTTTATTTTCCTGTATTTTATATCCATTGTGTTATAATAATTAGGGATGCATCCGATACCGATACCGATGACGATATATCGGCGATACGCGAAGTTTATTTTTTTAGCGGCATCGGCGATATTTTTATGGCCGATTGAACGATACTTTTTGAATTTCGCGCTTTATAAATGTAATGTAAACGCGCGTGTTGTTTCGTCTATTTCGTTGCAAACAAGGCACGAACTCACTATGCTCGGGGAAACCCCGCGCTTTCTTCAGTGTCTTGTTTCGCCCGCCCACTTTGGCCTCGCACTGACTGTTGTCGTGCGTCTAATCTCAACCTGTCCATAGTTTTAAACGGTTTTATTTAGTTTGTCCTGTTATTTTTATATTTATTTAAAAAATAAATTTACTTGGGTTTTATTTATTTTACCATCATTTTTTAATTCAATAAGTGTATCGGTATCGGTATCGGTATCGCCGATAATTTTATAAGAGCGTCGGTATCAGTATCGTATCGGCAAAAATCGGCATCCCTAATAATAATCTCCAGTTCGCGGCAAGTAACTTGAACGCTCTGAAGTAGACTACAAAAATGACGGCGCAGTAGTCAATCTGCCTTATAAAACAGTAGCGTGCATGCCAGTACGCATGCGCAACCTAACTTCAGAGCGTTCAAGTTATTTGCCGCGAACTGTACCCACTTAAATAAAAATAAAGTGATGAGCTACCTTCTTCGAGTGTGGTGAACATCAAGGGTTCAGAATGCGGCGACGTTCCGACGTGGTTGGCGGCCGTGAGGCGCAGCGAGTAGGCAGCGGCCGGGCGCAGCTCCTCCAGCCGCGCGGACAGCGAGACCAGCCCGTCCGGATCCACTCTGTGTGAGCAAACACCTGCACGATGTAGTGAGCGTGGCACAGCTACAGGGCCAATCAATGAATGATGCGTGGTTGTACGAGGACAGCGACGCACGCTGGCGTGTGACCTGTGAAATGTAAGTATTTCCCTGTCGTCCGCGTCGTAGCGTCTCGGTGTCTCAGCGGCGGCGGGCAGCGCGTATAGCGCCGTGTACAGCGCGCAGTACGTGAGCGAGTTTATTATGCAAGTGTTTATCTGTCGTCGTGGGTGTGCAACGTGAGGCTAACGGCATTGCTGCGCGCCTCGGCAGCAGGCAGCGTGTGCATCGCCCGCGTACAGCGCGCAGTACGTGAGCGAGTTTATTATCCAAGTGTTCACCTGTCGTCATGGGTGTGCAGCGTGAGGTTAACGGCATTGCTGCGCGCCTCGGCGGCGGGCAGCGCATGCAGCGCCGTGTACAGCGCGCAGTACGTGTGGCGCGCGGAGGGGGGCGCGGCCCACACCAGGCGCACCCAGCGCGCGCCTACGCCGCCCAGGCGCAGTCGGCGCGGCGCCGGGGGCGGCTCTGTCGTCGTGCTCAGGCGTTATTTCATACAACGGTAACGGTTAACATACACAAAAGTGAAAAACTCCTCTCAAAGTGTAGCGAGGGTTCAACACATAGCTCGACATAAGCACTGTACTGACCATAGATATAAGAAAGAAGGAGATATGCCCGGTAGTTGAAAATGGAAATCGGAACCCAATGTCTCTTACTGCGCCCCTCCACAGCGCCACAACTACACATCCAGATCAGTAAACCCAATAGACACGAAGTTGCACTCCACACTTGCGAATCATAAATCACAACGTACTACACATTCAATAATTATAAACCTTATCCCATCAAACACAGCGTGCATTTACCATGCACCGTACAACTCACTTACACGAAAACATCGACCGCTATCGTTGTGCTGTGCAAAAGCCATTTATTTTACATAAACGCTAGTGATAGACTAAATAGGAAATTGATCGATTCTCCCATTAAATATCGTATTAAAAAATTTGGGAGTTCTTGAAAACTCATACTTAATAAAAAAACGATATATATAATAACAAGATGATATAAATAAACAATACGCAGCTAAAAAAAATTATTAAGTAAAACAAAAAAAAATCAACATTATATGAAAATCTAAATGAGTATGAAACAAGATTTCACATCGGTTTTCCAACCAAGCTATAACTGTTGAAAAATTGAAGAATAAACTTTAATAGTAATATAAATTCATACGACCATCGACATTGTTGTCGATAACCTACGTTAGTGGATCTGCACAACCACATCACTAGCTCGGCGCAAGACACAGCGGCCGTACTACGCGATGCAACCGCATAAGTGAAGTATCGTTTTGTGATTTTTACATTGCTTGTCGAGTCAGTTAGCGACATACTTTAGGTAGTGGTTAAGACGCAATAATAAATAATAAAAAAAAATATAAAAAAAAACATTTAATTCAGGCAAAACCCATATTACACAAAATAAAATTACACAAAACACATAAATCAATGTATTTACTGCAAAAATAGTACAGTCGCTGTGATATATTAAAAAAAAATATTACGTAGTAAAGGCAAGAAATATTTTACGATTTGTTGTTTTTCTTGATTTTCAACAGAAATAGAGTCAAATACTTGTGCTGATATATTTTAAATGGTTCTATGATTTATAAAGTTTCTAGTTTGGCTTCGATTATTACAAGAAACCACTGAACCACACGGTATTCTTAAATTTTATCACGATCGCGGTCGAAAGCGCACTAGTTCGCGGAGACGGTTTGTCGAGAACATGAGGAACGTGATCACGACGCGCGGACACTGACACGCCCCCATGCCACTTCTCCTGTTATTTATATTGCTATGGTACTGACCCTCCACGTGCAGGTACATGAGCTGCTCGCTGCGGCCGTACGCGTTGTGCGCGTGGCAGCTGTACTCCCCGGCGTCGGCGCGCTCGGCGGCGCGCAGCTGCAGCGTGGAGCGCAGCCCGCCGGCCGCGCGCGCCTCCGTCACCGCCCATCTGACAAACACATACCGATGAAGCAACGAGCTGCTAGAAACAGAATTATATCCTATTTCTTAAATATACATAAATAGAAGGTACCTACTTAAGTTTTCTTTAAAAAAGATCGCAGTGGCCTTCGTGGTTGACCTTCATATTCTTTTTTTAGAAGAAAGATTTATCGAGGGCAGTGGTGGCCCAGTGGCAACGGCCCCGACTTACGAGATGTAGGTCGTAAGTTCGAACCCAGGCTGGCGCTACTATGTGTACCTAATTTATTTCATCACCACTGCTCTCAAAACGGTGACGGAAAACATCGTGAGGAAACCGGCATGTCCTAAAACTAACCAAAAATTCATAGACATGTCACATCTAACGATTCGCACTGGGCCCCGTGGTGGATTACAGCCTACTTCCTCCCACAGAGAGCTAGGAGGCCTGTGTCCCAGCAGTGGGACTGTTAACATTAAAGGCTGATTATGCTATATCGAGACAGTAGCGCATGAGTGGCGTATGACCTGTAGGAGGTGAGATCGAGGCGCGCGCCGCGGTGCGTCCAGTGCACCAACAGCGGCGCGTCGCCCAGCGCCAGGCACGCCAGCGCCGCGCCCTGCCCGCGCACGCACGACACATTGCCGCCCGAGCCCTCGAAGTGCGCTGGCTCTATGCATATTCCATACTACTCATTTATATTTAGGTACAGCAAAATTTGCTATGTAGATATTATAGTTCTGCAATAATAGAAAGAAACGGAAGCGACTAGCAACAATTAGTTTAAAAAAAAGCAAGCAATAAGTAGTTAATTTGGTTCACATACTAACAAAGAGAGATTACGATTGGTTACCGTGCACAGTGACGTTGACGTGCTTGAGCAGCGGCGGCCCCACTTGGTTGTCTGCCACACAGCGGTACACGCCCTGCTGCGCGCGCGCCGCCGCGCCAGCCATCAGCGAGCCGTTGTGCGCGCGCACGCCGTCTGCACCGCCCCACTGCCCCGCGCCCCACTGTGTCGCGCCCACCTGCTCCCACTGCTCGCTCTCGCCGCCTAGAGAACCTCCCTCGCCTGCTCGAAATGAGATGTCACGCAAAAATATACTTACCACAAGACAAGCTCACACTTATAACGTACTTTTAACAAACGAGTGACTGACCGATACGTCTGTACCACGTGATGGAGGGCGCGGGGTAGCCTTTCGCGGCGCACTCCAGCAGTAGAGGAGCTCCGAGGAGCACGGCCGCGTCCAGAGGCTCCGTGACCCACGTAGGCGCAACTGTGGCGGACATAATCATGAGAACAGGCTGCACATAATGACTCCTACGCCCGCGATGCGCAGCGGCCGAGTGGACTCACCCTTGACGCTGAGCGTAGCGGTATAGTTGACAGCGGCGGCGTGGTTGGACACGCGGCACGTGTAGGCGCCGCTGTGTCGCGCCGTCAGGTCCGAGAACATCAGCAGAGAGAACTCGTTCAGGCTCTTCTCTTCTATCTACACAATCAGACATTTTATCGCCTCGTTTACAATTCTCGTGCACTCTCGATGCAATCAGATTCTGTTGCTAACATATGCCTGGTAGGAGTACATAATATGTATGCGACGCTTCTATCACGCGCAGAGTCAATGGTCACCTAATGCGTACCACAGATAATATAATACTACGTACACCGTACACATTATTCACAGTTGTTACTGGCAATACTTCCAACCTGCAAGTTAGGTGGCAGCGGCGCGCTGTCTTTCAGCCACGAGAAGTACATGGGCTTATCACCGGACGAGACGCCGCACAGCACCTGCACGGAGCTGCCCTCCGTCAGCTCCGAAGAAAATATAAACGGCGATATTTTTGGTGGATCTACAAACAAAACGATTTTTTATAGAAACGGTTTTTTGCTTGACGATCGAGTTAGTGCGTCGCCGTTGTAGGGAGTACTGACTGCGGACTTGTACGTCGACGTCGCGGCGCGCGGCGGGACCGGCGGGCGCGGCCACGGCGCAGGCGTAAAGCCCCGCGTCGGCCGCCAGAGCCGGCGCCAGGCGCAGCGCCGCGCCGCGCGCGCTCACCCGCCCGGCGCCGCCCAGCGCCACGCCCGCGCCGCGCCGCCACCACGAGATCGAGCTGATACACATCACCAAACAGCATTTTAGCTCAGAGATCACACGTGCATTTAATTTTGTTGTGAGGCCTTAGTGCGTTTGTCCACTGCAACCGACACTGGGACGTCGGCGTCGCCGAGAATGAGATGACGGCGCCGAACTAGCGATACAAACATTTATACTGTGGGACGCGTCCACCGCAGTCATCACCGAGAAACGGGGATATTTGAACCGAACGTGACGTCCCGGTGACCGAAATCGGTGGTTCAGTATGTTATAAATGTTATAATGGACAAAACAAACGGTGTTTTTAACCGACTTCCAAAAGAAGGTTACCAATTCAGTTGTTAGTTTATGTTTATATATATTTTTTTTTTTTTGTATGTTCGGGCAAGATTCCGTCATATATAGACAGATTTACAAAATTATTTTTTTGTTTGAAAGGGTATACTTCCGAGGTGGTCCCATTGTCATCTGTCAGAATCTGATGATCGATCCTGGAAAAATCGTGGGAACTCTTCATAGGCACACCTATAGCGATTTGGGTATTTTTATGGTACCCAACTCGTAAGGACAAACGCCCTCACAGTAAGGCCGTTTACTCATTGGTCGGTACGGTACCGCATAGTACTGCACCGTACTGCACGATACTGCCTATTGCTTGTGTTTCCTCATTGGTCGGTTAGGTCGGTAAGCACTCTGTACTGAAACGGTACTGCACTCAAGTTAATTATATTGGTACGAGAGCCCATGACCAAAATTTTTGCATTTATCGTTTTGGTTATTCTGAAATTTTCCGCGTCACTCACGTCTGACCTGACCGCATTTTTAAATATGTCAATAAAAAATAAATAGTTTGGAAAATCCAAAAGTGCACGCCTCATAACACTCATTCATAAACGAAAAAGAAATTCAAAACATAGTTTCTAACAAAAATGAACAATTTATCATTTTTCATGAAGTATGTTTTGACTGTAATGTCAAAGACTATTTACAAAGATATTTACTTGGCGGTTGCTAGGCAACTTACGAACGTCAAGTCCAAGGTTGGAAATATTTAGTTATAGATATTATAAATATACAACGTTGATACGACAGAGGGGCTTTCCTTTGAACTGCCTATACTAGGTACCATTTTCAAGCTCTGTACCAAAAATCAATTAAATAGGAGCAGTAGTTTAGTCGCAAATGATTTTTTAAGTTTTTGCCCCGTTTGAACACGATGTATCTTTCCTAACAGCTGATTATGTCTATACGCTTAGGTCATGCACCTTAAAACGATATATCTGAGTACAACCTACATGCGTTGTTGTCGCTCTGTGACGCAAATTACAAGTACATATAACCAAATATTTTCGCTAAAAAGATGCCAATTCAAACAAGGACACACACACTTGCACTTTCATTACGAGAGTGGCAATCATCCCGCGCGTAAAAGAAATAGAAATAGGTCAGTGTGTTGCTAATGTTGCTTGCATCCTAGATCCTTGCGATCGGTAAGGGGGTGGGGCCTCTAAAAAACGTGTTTCTTCAGTGCGCCGAGGCAATCCTTTTGGAACGTACTTATGTTACGTAACACGAAAGCTCCGCGAACTCGCGCGCTGATAATATTGTGATTTTGTTTTGTTATTGTGATAGGTTAGGACACTAAATACCTACGTTTAACCGCTAAGGCCCCACCGTTACCACAGTAGACAGTATTTCTTTTTTTTATTGTGACAGGACACGTAACTTGGGATTATTATTATTTAGTGTTCGTTTTTTTTTTTGATTGATTGCTTTTATTGTGATACGACACGTAATTAAACTTTGGTTGTGTGTGTGTGTGTGTAATTAAAGTGTGCCTCAGAGTTAAATACAATTGTTGAACTAAAAACTAGGATTATTTTAGCATTTCACATATTAAAGTGCTTAGCGACAGACAGTGATTTAATTAGAAAAATAAATAACAATATTCTCCGTCGGTACAATTTGTGCATTAATGTGAATGGAGGACACAATATGTCATCGAGAATTTAAAAATTTAGTGTTTTTGCTGTGATCGTTGTAAGTACTTCAAAGCCGCCGCCCGCGCCACCGCCGGCCGGGCGGCCGCCTGCTTTGAGACGCCCGCTTTGAACATACGCCGCGCCCAGGCGCGCGCGACGTTGCCGCTTTGTTACCTAGGTATCTAAGGTCAGTTAAATTTATTTACAAAGGGTGGTTGCGTTTTACTCTGATTTGTAAGCTATTTAGTTTGTTTGAAAAAAAGAAAAACTAATTTTTGGTGCTTTTTGTTTTTATACCGTATCGAATTAATACTAAACACGTATAGTATACGTAGTGTAATTTAATGCCCCTCTGTCATATCAACCCTGTATAATGTACCATATTCTGACAAATAAATGATTATGATTATGATTATGATGATTATATTTTAGTTAGTATTTTATTAATTATAATTAAACTACTTTGAATAAAAGAGCCATTTTCAATAGGGTTCCTTTTACGGCTGAACGAATATTAAAAAAAAAAAATTGACTCAATTAATAAATTTTATCGCAAGCTACAATGTTTTCAGGGTTCATAAATTGACGGACAGGAATTTTTTTTCAACTATTTTGATGCTTTTCGCATGCAATTCGCATTATGAGTCGTGCATTATGGACATTTAATTTTAAGGGGAAACGTCTGTCAAAATCACAAGACAGATAATATATCACAAAAAAAGGTTGCGTTTAGAATAGTTCTAACACTGGCCCTTAAACGCAAACTAAAACAATATTTATATTATATGAAACAAAAATAATAAATTCACAAAACATGCATAGCCATAACTACACAGCTAACATTAAATTTGTAAACTCACAATGTTTTTGTTTGCAAAGTGATTTTGTTAATACATCAGCCAACATTACATTAGTTGATAAGTACTTTACTTCAACTATACCATTATTAACAATTTGTTTTATAAAATGATGACGAATATCTATGTGTTTCGTCCTAGAATGGAACATAAAGTTCTTACAAAGTTTTATGGCAGACTGATTGTCATTGAATATGATCACTTTAGATATGATACCAAGCATCTCAAATAAGAGTTTCCTTATGAATAATGCTTCTTTACACGTGTCAGACAATGCCATGTACTCTGCCTCAGTACTAGATAATGCAACAGTACGTTGCTTTCGACTTTCCCAAGAGATAGCAGACTTCCCTAAAAAGAAGACATAGCCCGTGTACGACCGACGATCTATATTGTTTGATGCCCAATCTGCATCAGCATAAGCTCTAATATCCATACTACTTTTAGTGAAAATTAGACTCAAACTCAGTGTACCTTTTAGATATCGTAAAACCCTCTTGGCGGCCTTCCAATGAATTTCACTATAACAGTTGTTAAATTGACTCAGGTAGCTCACAGCATAACTGATGTCCGGTCTTGTACAAACTGCTATATACATAAGCGACCCTACTAAACCTCTGTAGTCATAAGTATCATCCTTTTGAGTTTCTTTAGGTAACTTTAGACTAGTCTCCATTGGGGTTCCTGACGGTTTACAATCCTCCATCCGAAACTTCTTCAGCAGTTTTAGAATATAGTTCGACTGATCAAGAGAGATTTCATTACCTTTTCTTGACAGCTTCATACCAAGAATCTGCTGGGCTGGCCCTAGATCCGTGATATCAAATTCTTGCTGCAATTTCGCTTTAATTTTGTCTTTTCCTTGGAATGTCGGAGAACAAAATATTATCAAATCATCGACATAAAGAGCTATGAGCATCATCGATTGGTTTTCAGACCTATAGTAAACACATGGTTCAGAAGTTAAACGACAGAAGTTCAACTTATCGCATAGTACCTTGTTAATTTTATCATACCAAGATTTAGATGCTTGTTTAAGGCCATAAACAGCTTTGTTGAGCTTGCATATCATATTTTCACTCCCCTTAACTTCAAAACCCTGTGGTTGCTGCATAAAAACCGTTTCTTCCAGCTCTGCATTCAGAAATGCTGTTTTAACATCCAAGTGCTCAATACTCATGTCATATTCTGCTGCTAAAGCGATCAGTAGCCTTAATGTGGAGTATCTCACGACAGGGGAAAACGTTTCTAGAAAATCAACACCATATTTTTGGGTGTAACCCCTGGCTACTAAACGAGCTTTATATTTCAACAACTCACCATTTACTCCATATTTTTTCTTAAATATCCACTTGCACGACACAGGCTTATGATGCTGTTCTCGTTCTGTCAGAGTCCAAACTTTATTTTTAATAAAAGAATTATACTCATCAGTCATCGCCTTACGCCAACTATCTGATTCTGGTCCATTTAAAGCCTCGGCCGCAGTTTGAGGTTCATCAGGATCATTGTATTCCAGTATAGTCACGAAGTTGGTCATGAGATGAGACTCAGAAGCATCATCATAGCTGCAGTCCTCTGGAGATTCTGTCTCAGAATCTTCTCCTGGAAGGTAAGTTGGATCCAAGCGGTCATCTGATTCATCACTTGGTCTTTCACTGTCAGAATCATCTAGTGTGATTGTGCTTATTCTTTGTTCAGTATTCTGTGATATTTTTATGTCATCAGATATGTCAGAATTCACAATGGGCGATTCCGATGGTTGAATTACATTTTGATTCAAACTAAGATCAACAAACAGCTGTTGATCACCTTTATCATCATGTGACATTTCTTTCATATAAAATTTATTTTCTATGAAAACAACATCACGAGAATTGACACAATTCCTTGGACTATCCGGATTAATGAGTCTATATCCTTTAGATTCTTCATTATATCCCACAAATATGCATGGTTTACTTTTAACGTCAAGTTTCTTTCTATTTTTCACCATGACATAAGCAATACAACCAAAAATTCTTAAATGGTCAAGTTTTACCTTTGTTCCACTCCATTTTTCTTCTGGAGTTGTACCAGGAACTGCCTTAGTTGGACTCCGGTTTTTCAAATAGACAGCAGTATTTACTGCTTCAGCCCAGAATTCCATACCCAGTCCAGCATCTCGCAGCATACACCTGACCTTTTCCATGATAGTTCTGTTAGAGCGCTCAGCAACACCATTTTGCTGTGGAGAATCAGGTATAGTTTTCTGATGTTTAATTCCATTAATCTTGAGGAAATCCTGAAATTTTGAACTCATATATTCTCCTCCTCTATCACTTCTAAGTATTTTTAACTTGTTTCCAGTTTCATTTTCTACAAAAACCTTAAATTGCTGAAAATACCTAAAAGTCTCATCTTTAGTTTTCAGAAAATAAGTAAAATGTTTTCTTGTATAGTCATCAATGAAACTCAACACATACTTAGCACCACTTAGAGATGGAGTTTGAATAGGCCCACATAGGTCTGTATGCACTAAACCCAAAATATCTGTAGCTCTAGTATACGATTTCTTAGGGAAAGGCAATCTAGATTGCTTTCCTTCAATGCATGGTATGCACTGTTTATATTCAGACACACTATAATTAATGCCAGTTGCCATACCTGACATTAGAAGCTTCATACTCCTTGAGTTGAGGTGTCCTAGACGTCTGTGCCACGTGTCTTGGGATGTCGAACCCGCTACCGCAGCTGCTGCCCCTGATGTATTTTCCTTATCCTCAGCACAGCCATTGTCTGACACAGTGTCGAGTTGATACACACCATTGACTTGAGTACCAGTAGCTAAAATATCAGAACCATCATAAACAGTACATGAACTACTATCAAAAGTAACTATATAACCCTTTTTAGTCATAGTGCTGACTGACAATAAATTTGTACTTAAATTAGGTACATAATATGCATCACTTATTGTCTTTACGCCCTTTTTTAAATGAACTTTCACTTGTCCTATTCCAGCAGTCAATAATTTTTCTCCATTTGCAATACTCACTTCAACAGTTTTATTAGAACTATTGTTTACCATTAGTTTTTCATTATTGCACATATGGTTAGTGGCTCCGGAGTCTATATACCACACATCACTATTCACCTTTACAGAAAGAGCAGCGACAAGAGCCTTGTCCTTTGGTTTAATCTTCGGCTTGTTCCTATCTCGACCATGACTGTGACTCTGTGTCTCCTTTTCTGATGCAGGTTGTCCTGTAGTTTGTTTATCGGGACAATTCTTCAAGAAATGGCCAATACGCTTACACTTGAAACATCTGGGTTGCTTCCGAGTGATCAGTGCGGTTACACTATCCTGCTTGTCCTCTCGTCTCCGTGTCTCTTCCAATAGTTTGACCGAGACAAGTTCAGTACATAATTTTGTTCCAGCATTTTCAATGGCCATAATCAATGGATCAAAGTCTTCAGTTAGACCACTCAACATTATAACAGCTACGAATTCATCATCTAGTGGTGACTCAATTTCACTCAACTGATGTGAGGCTTCCTTAATTTTGTTGAGGTAATCCTCCATCGAGCTGCTATCACGTAGTTTTGTGCCAAACAAACTTCTGAGAAGACCTAGTCTTCTACACAATCCGCGACCTTCGTATGCCTTCTTCAAGTTATTCCATGCTTCGTAAGCAGTTTTTGCCGAGCGAATGTATGGAATCACTGCTGGTTGCACTGATAGGGCAATTCGTGCCAACGCCTTTTCCGCCTTCTTTTGTTTCTCATCGTTCACGTTATTCTCAACAAATTCCCATAGTTCTTCATGGATTAATAGCATTCGCATCGAGAACTTCCAAGTTGAATAATTTTCTGACCCCTTGAGTTTCTCAATGGAATTCATGTATTGTGATGAAGAAGCCATTTTTTCAATTTTTACCGTTGGCGTGATCCTATTAAATAGTTACCACTTTTCTTCGACAATCTGTCCAAAATACGAGCGTTTTCCGAGTGTTAATAACCACGCTCTGCTACCATGTTGGATATTTGGGCAGATAAAGAAAGGTTTATAGAGATTAATATGGGATTTATTAAAGAAACAGAAAAACACATTCGTACAAAAGTCTTGAACGGACGGAAGGGGAAACGTCTGTCAAAATCACAAGACAGATAATATATCACAAAAAAAGGTTGCGTTTAGAATAGTTCTAACAGTCTGAATAAATGAATTTTATTTTAGATTAAATAGTTAGATTCAATAGACAACAATCTCTCTTTTAATCCCCATATAGAATTAGTCACTGCTAGACTAAGAAAACTTGAAGATGGTTTATCTGGCGCTTGGTCAATCAATTTTGTCTTACTGTATTTCTGTCTGGGGTGGTGCACCAAAAACCATACTAAAGCCACTTGAAGTAGCCCAAAGAGCTATTCTCAAAGTTAGCACTTTCCGTCCATATTTGTTCCCAACTTATCTTCTGTACCAAACCTGTGAGGCCCTCTCTGTCCGCCAATTGTTCATACTGCACACTGTTTTGACGCAGCATACGAAAGTGAACTTTGAAAAACCAGCTTTACCATCCAGGCGACGAAAACCTATACCCAGTACCGACAGATCTATGTTTAGGTCCGTACCTATATAGAAAAATTGATAGGATTGTCGACATACTCGCCTTGAATAGCAGAAGCTGTAAAAATGAAGTGTTTGAGTACATTCATAAGCTGACCTATGACGACACTGAATTAATCTCTTAATTGTACCACACTAAGTTTCACATACTCACCCTCCTACACACACTCACTCATCTACATTCGACACAAAAGGAGGTCCCCACTCCACTTTACTTTATCTGTTTTTATCTTAATTCTTATTAATGTCAGCTAGCACACGCTAATATACCATCCAAAAAACATCGAGAACTATACTCAGGCAGAAATAAAAAACAAAATCTAAACGTAAACAATATCTAAATAAAAGCCGGAGTGCCCGCTGACAATTAGCTGTAACTGGAAGTTATAAATGTGAAACTAGGACCATCGAAGTGTAAATAAATAAACAGTTAATTACTAATAATTTATAACAAAACCATGACCAGCAAGACGACCAATCACCACAAGCAGCACCCATTCACGAGTATAACGCAAAGATCAGCCATAACCCCCCTCGCCATATTAGAGGGAAAGAGGCAACCAGAACCCCGAAAACACAATTTTTTTAAACCAGTAGCTTCACACGTACCTACCCAGGAGACCATTTGTGAAAATTAAAAATGAGGCAAAAACCCATAGCAACCTGCCTGAAAATTTTGTTTTCTGGTGAACACATTTTGCTGAACAAAATGTGAGCATCTTATCAATCAATCAATAATTTATTTTGTTATAAATAGGTATTGTTTTTTATGGCGTAAAAAATCAACATAAACAAGCAAGCAATTACACTTAAGTGACATGTCAATAGATTATTTTACATTATAAATTGCTTAATCTTTGGACATTCACAAGTACAGTACGCGACGCTCGAAATAATAGATCGTCAATCTTTTGTAACTTTTACACCTAATTCAAATTTTTGCTGGTTCCGCTTTGGTATATAATTAATGATTAAACGAACTTACCTGTACGTGAAGTTCTATCATAATTATACCAGCGCCGAGTCCGAAGAGATTAGTAATTTACACATGTACTTACGCATAGTTCTCACCACTCATGCACTAAGTTGAGAAAAAATATTATATCCTATTTTTCTTTATGGCAATTTTATTTGACATAATTTTTTATTTTTTCCTTTTTGTGGGTACTTTTGTCCAGTTCCGCTCTCAGACGATTGTCGCCAGTCATTTAGTTTAGAGTAAAATATCCTGTGGTTCATTGATGTATTTCCGAGACACCATAAACAATTTGGGGTGTGTACTCGTAGGTACAGCAGGAGAGCTGGAGGGGAGGAGCTGGGAGGGTGGGATTACTAATCTCTTCGGACTCGGCGCTGGTATAATTATGATAGAACTTCACGTACAGGTAAGTTCGTTTAATCATTAATTATACCAACGCCTCGTCCTCGAGATTAGTAATTTACACATGTAGACTTTGAGAGTATTGCGGAAATATTATCAATGATAAGTCATGTTTGTAAATATCAAAATAATTGTATTATTATTTCTTTTGTTACAATCAATAATAAGAAAGATCAGCTTTGTACTTCTAGGATTGACAATAATTAAGCGTTTCCTTTGAATACTCAAAGATAAAACAAATGAATTCTAATTAAGGAATAATTTTTCTTATAGATAATAGCTATCACAGCTAGTTGTAGACAATTATGTATAAATACTATAAAATAATATTTAATACTATAAAAACGTGTTTTGTGCGAGATGTCTGTGTCTCGCGCTGTGTGCACTGAACACGCTCGGGTCAACGGTCAACCCCACACTAATTGTGTGTATGCTTTATCCAGCGGTCAAAGGTTTGCGTTCCTACTAGTTTATGATTACGAGGTTTCGTAATTACAACAAATAAATCGTCAATGTTCCTAAGGTTGCGTTCTCTATAGCACAGTAATTTAGTGGCTGGGCAGGATATGGCTGTTTTTAGATAAAAAGGTAAATTAATAATAGGTTGTTGAAATCCCGGTCTAGAAGTCACAAATATAAATAATAACAGAGTAATTGTGATACACTAAGAAAGGTTTTGAACATTGCTTACTTTTATCTCAGAGAGTTTGAACTCTGTGTGCAGTCGACAGAGACAGTAAAGGTAATGGTTTTATTTGTAAGCTTATGTAATTCCTCATAAGGATGCCAAGAAGTCAATTATCAGGTACTAAATTGGTATCCTCAGGTAACGTCATATTTAGTTCTTGGTGGTTTTAGTGTAAAAACCCCTTTGTGGAATCTTTTTACTCCGTCACTAGCTAACTACTTAGTGGATACTGGGCTCGGCACCAGGGAAGGAACAGATACGAATGAATTGAGGCTACCATAATTAACAACCGTCTTACAAGAGTTGGGTTAAAAAGGTAATTACTGTGGGTACAGACCTATAGAGGCGTCATAAACATTTAACGAATTAATTTCACAGAATTTTCACCATTTCGTCAAGTGAATGTCATATTGTTTCATGCAGGTAGGCGCTAAGGATGCTGGCATTATATTATATAACTCAACTAATTATTAAATCTAAACACGGGGCTCCATGGCTGTGTTGGCCAGAAGGGTGCGACCATGATACCCTGTGCCTTGTCTATTATTATTTTCACAATCAAATTCGGAAAATAATACTGTATGACTCAAAATGTCGGGAATGCGTGGAAATCCTAATTTGACCATAAAACTGTAAACGAGTCCATCGCGGATGCATCTGGGTCTCGGTGATGTGGCACATGTGTTATTTATGCGACTTGCTAAATAGAAAAATTTTTGGATGATCGAATGTGTGAGACTGCCAAAGGCTCAATCGGACAGCTCCTGTTTTATGTCCGGTAGGTTCTTTGTGATACGTAATCTGCAATTACAATGATCACTAGATTTTATGTACCAGGCAAAGATGAAAGGCTTTTTGCTTTACCTAATATATTACTTTCACCGGTTAACATATTTCACGAGTTATTTTTGTGAGATGAGGGTATTCTATACCCCTATTTTATTTACGTATGCTACTGCTGTTGAATTGTCAACGCTTTTTGTTAATTAAAGAACTTTAACAAAAACTTTTAGGGCAATAAATGCGGCAAGAAGTTCTAAATAATTTGTGTGGTTCTTGTTCAGTATTCGACCACTGCCCGCTCGAAGACCTTCCTTCACAGGCGTCCCCCCACCCCGTCGTTGAGACGTCAGGAAATATATTTCAACTTGGTAAACACCAATTTTTATTCGATGTTCAGAACGTTCTATTTTATCTAGCTACCAGTCAAAGAAATGATGAATAGTTGAAATGATTCAGGTAGATTCATAGAATTAATATAAATAGACCTTTCGAGTTGATATATTTATATCTTTCCATTTCTTGATTGTGCGGCCATCCGTATTCGATCGCTGGACAACAGGAAACTATCTCTTCACCACCCTTGGTTGACTGGTAGAGAATGCCTAAGGCATTAAGTCCGCCTTTGTACCTTTTTTTTGTGTGCGAAAAGTTTAAATAAATAAATAAACTAATAATCCTAATATATCTTTATACAAAAGTTACAACGTTTCGTTTTGAAAATATTACAAGTTCCGCTTTCGTTCGTATAATCTTTTAACTGTTGTTAAACTAATCTGAAACTCGATGTGAATCTATTATCATACCTGAATCTGCATTTAGTCGAAGGAAATTGTGCAAAGTGCTTTTTTCTTTATTAAAATGAAATCAAGTTAAATTAATAATCTTTAGTTAGATCTATATGTTACTTACACATTCCAGGCGGGAATATTCAAGCAATAGCTAATCGTATAATTCCAACAAATAGCGGAAAGCTACCTAGGTTTACATATAACGTGAAAAGCGTATGAGGCTGTACTTAACACAAATGGCAAAAAACGTTAAATTAGAATAATTTACCCTCGAAGCAGAATCTTAGATATTTTCGAGATTCTTTGTGCATCTTAATTAAGATAATTAACGAGCCTTTGAGGTCAATTGATGCCATTTCACAATAAAATGATAGAATACGTTACAATTCTAATGCAGTTCTTAAATCCTCTAATTTAAAATGGTACGTTTTAACAAATTTATTAGGATTTTATTTAAATCAATATAAATAAAAAATTAAAAGCTGTGCGTTGGTAAGCGCATCACTTGAGAATGTCTGGAACGATTGTCTATTTTTTGTTTGTAAGGAATAGTCCGAATAAAGTTTTTTTTTTTTTTTTTTTTTTTTCCGTTTTTGTATCTGCAATCAGCCTTTCGGCTATAAGCAAATGTGCTGCTTGGTTCATGGCGTGGTTGTGCAGGGCTCCAGTGAGCACAGCACATATGATTATTATTTATTCAGCTCGAGGATGTGGTGCCTTTTGAGGCGCTTGGTGATATTTGGTTGAAGCAGGTCTACGGCCAACTGATTTGGATGGTTTTTAAGTCTGTCCTTGTATGTATTTTCTACCATCAGTATGTTCTCCTTTACTGTGTTTACTTTTAACTGCTCGTGGATTTCTGCATTGGTGATAAACCATGGGGCATTGGAAATTGACTTCAGTATTGAGTTCTGTAATCGTTGCACTATATTGATGTTTGAATCCGAGGCACTACCCCATAGCTGTATCCCGTAGGTCCATATTGGCTTTATCACGGCTTTGTAAACCAGTAACTTGTTCTCAGGTGAGAGTTTGGACTTTCTTCCCAGCAACCAGTACAAATTCCTAAAAGTGATATTAGCTTGGTCTCTTTTGGCTTTGATGTGGGTTTTCCAAGTTAGTCGCCTGTCCAAGTGCATACCCCTAATAAAAAATAAAGAATAAAGTTTTTATGGAAAGAAAAATTAGACCCGGAAAATTTTCAAATTCAGGAAAATCTAAACTTCTTTCCTATGGGATTTTTGAACGACGATGGTTGAAATTTCAACAGAACATACGTCTGTCGGGTCAGCTAGTTTATGACAAAACGCATCTTGCCATTTGTTTTTGGTACCAAGAAAATACTTGAAACAAATTGATTTTCTCATGCAGGAATGAATTCTGCACCTATTTTGAGTTGATTATTATTCAGTTTTAAATAATTCGGTCCTCATTACCCGAGGAAATTGTTCTACAACGGGTGACGTAAATGGTATTTAAAATGTTGATAGATAAACGGCCTGCGTACTTAGCTGGATCTCTCCGCATACCCATCTGGAGGGGCTCGTGGCTAACTTACAACAGCCGCACGGGTTGATCGAAGGATCACACTTGCCGCGGTTGGTTCGTGGATGGGTGACCGTCCATTACGAAATTACGATAAGCCGCTGGTCCCGGCCCTCATTTGCAGATCTCTGACAGCTGTTACGGGCATTCAGTCACTGGTTTGTGGAGGCCAGACAGGCAGTCGCTCCATGCAAAATCCGGTGTGTTCCGGTTAAACTGGAAACCGACCCAAACATAGCTGGGAAAAGGCTAATAGCACAGTCTGTGCTAATAGGCAGATTGAATTCTAGCTGGCTTCAATGTTCCTACGAAATTTTCACTGAACAGAAAGGTATATTAGGTACTTGGTGTATAAATACGATGTTTAATCATGTCATTTTTTTTTATCAAATTAAATTAAATTCTGCTTGTATTCATGAATTTTTGCAACACTTTAATAATAATGTTGGTCAAACAAGTTATTTGTTACTTTTTATTTGCCTTTATCGCTTTAACTGCGGTATCAGCATACCATCCTAATTTCAAGATTTATTTTATGGGCATCTAGGACTCAATTTTTAGGTATTCGATATTTTGAGGTCAAATTTTCGGAACGCCTTGAAAATAATTATGTAAAACGGTTGGCAAGTTTGTTGCATATTTCAGACCCGTATTGGTCTGTGTTATTAGGAACATTGCCTTAAGTTCTGTTTACGTTTTTAGTTTTTTAGTTTTCATTTTTGCTTGAGTTAAGATTTCGATATTTTTTTGTTGGTACATTGGCGTGTGCTAGCTGTCATTATGGCAAATATATTTTATTTTATGTTTTGTGTTAAGTAATGTAAAATATTTGCATACTATTGTATAGAATCAAGTTTTTTTGTAACTGAACAGACAGCTGTCAGTGTGCTGCTGGGGAGTTTGTTGCGCCACTTCTTCTTTCCAGCAAAAGCACTAGGAAGTGGTGAAGGGCGGGCGTTTATGGGGGACTGTCTTATGTAATTTTGACGTTCGAAAAGTGCTGATTCTCAGCCTAGTTTTAATAAATGACTTTTGAATTTTTGAATTTGAATTTGTATAAAAAAAAACTGCATGAGACAGATCGGTTAAATTTTTTGACATTTTTGAAAATGCGCTTCGGCAACATTTAACACGCAAAATGCACTTAGGCAACATTTAACACGCAAACACTGAAAACTATCTTTTTCGTAATAAAATTACGAAAAATATGTACATTTTTAATATCAGACATAATATGATGACCGTCTGCCAATTTTTTTTGACATGACAGAAATGGGTACTCATAAAACTGTGACGTTTCTGACCGGTGCTGCCCACCGAGTCGGGTTCAGAATCACCAAAACTTTTTTTTTTTTTTTTTTTCAAAAGGAACAACAAGCAGCTATCGTGATATCGTTTTACGGGACGCGGTACCGAACTTACCGAACAGCGAGGAAAAGGCCTAACAGCACTTTTACCAATATTGAAATCTGAAGTATGTAAGCGGGTTCTCATTAGTAGCTCACACTTATCTTTGAGCTTTCTTGAAAGTCAAACCCCCTTACATAGTTTCATCAAAAACATCTATTCAGATCAGTAACCATCCAATTAAATCATTATTATTTTGTAACACATGTCAAGTTATTAAAAACACTTCCTCGTATCGTGAATTTGGTTAGGGACTAGTTTAATTGTATAATGTGTCCAGAGCCTATCGCTAGTGTATAAGAGGAATCATCCTAACAAAATGCACCTCTATGGACCTGATCGGATATCCAGCGTAGGGGCAGTAGATGGTGGCGTTGGCGCCTGCCACCACGCGCACTGGGCCCAGCGCGCGGATCGACGGTGGACCTGCGCACACCACAACACTCATTAGCTGGGTCCACACCGGCCGACTCAGTGCGTTCCGATCGGGATCGGCAGGAGCGCGATCCAAATACGTGGTGGATGTGAACGTGCCGCACGCGGTGGACTGCACGCACGCTCAGCGGAGCGATTTTTTGACAATGCCCAAAGGCGCCTCACTCGTTTTGCGCGCTCGGTGTGGACGGTTGTGTGTGGATCGGCCGATCGGGCAATATGGATACTTAATGCACAAAGTCGTCGTTTAATAAAGAACATAAGTGCTAATGGGATTTAAATGATAAACATTGTACAAATAGAGGTGCCAGAGAAGACGCAGAATATAGGTTGCAGCTGCCACTGCAACGGCTCCATATACAGCATGTGTGCTACTTAATCTATCTAAAAAGTGATCAGCACTCTGCACTGGAGCGCGCGGCTGGATCGCGGGCTTCCTAAAACGGATCGTGCGAAAGAATCTCTGATCCACGATCGGATCGCTGCATGATCGTGTATCGTGGAGCGCCGATACAAATTTAGATAGTCCGGTCGCGGTGTGGACCCAGCTATTTACAAACTGACCGATGGGTGAGTGAACCTTCCGCACTATTATGTTGGAAATAGGTATTTTTGATTAGCTATTGCGAAAGAAAGCGTAGTAACAATAACAATTGCTTAGGTACCGTATATATTGAGCCGCGCAGAGTGCTGCGCGTGTCCCAGCGCGTTGTGCGCGCGGCATGTGTAGCGCCCGCCGTCTTCCGCCGCTACCGCGCTGATGTTCAGCGTTGAAACCACGTCACCATTCAGCGACGTCTCTTCGTTGATGAAGTATCTGCGGAACGATAGTTATGTAGTTTGGAGGCTGCTGTGCGTGTTGTGTGCACTACAGTGCCACGCACCTGTGCTGCGCGCGGTAGTGGTCGAGCGGCTGGTCGTCCAGCAGCCAGGCGAGGCGCGGCGGCGGCGCGGCTGACGCGGCGCAGCGCAGCGACACGGCGCCGCCCGCGCGCAGCGCCTGCTCGATGAACGTGTAGTGCAGCTCCGGCGCCGACTCTACACAATATTCTATATTTTATTGCGCACTAGCTGTTACTTGCGGTTTCACTCACATCATATGAAAGCTTCTTTATGTACCCGGAAAAAAGTATCGTACTTATTCGTGTTGGACCAACCAACATCCAAAGATAAAATAAATATCTTTTGTTGGTGCAAAACATGATTATACACAGACACACATGGCATGTCAGATGTTACAATTAAATTAAATCACAGTCATGTTTTGCCTTAAAGGTGTACAAATACCCATAAATAGGTAGGTTATTAATATAACATAACATCAATAATTATTCAAATATAAGGTGCAATAAAAATATCTGCCACGGCTTTAATGGGAGGTAGGTAGTATTGTGTTTAAAGATTACAATAGTGAAGAAATTTTGTACCCCGGCACAGTTAAATCGATTTTAGAAAATAAAGTAGTTAAATAAACATTGACTCTACTTTGCATAACGTGGTTCACAAAATACGCGCGATGTGTCGCTTTGTCAATGAAAACAACTGCTATCTCTTTCCATCTGTTCTGTGAATGAAAACTTAAATCAGCTGACTAGTTCGTCAGTATCTAATCTAGTAGGTACGCAATAATACGCAGGCAAACAAGTGTTTTAAAAGTGCAATTATTTACCAGCTACCCGCATTCTTCCAAAAAACTGACGTAAATAAGATGATAAACTTCCTATCATTGCATTTAGTAAAATATTTGAAAAGTTAGTACTCAAGCAGTTACAAAGACATTTTAATTTAAATAGCCTCCTTCATAATGAACAATATGGCTTTACAAAAGGTCGTTCGACTACAGATGCGGGTGTTGCTCTGCTGAAACACATATTTAGCGCATGGGAGAACTCGCAAAATGCTATTGGGGTTTTCTGTGATCTCTCCAAAGCCTTTGATTGCGTGCACCATGACACGCTATTGCGTAAACTGCGTCATTACGGTGTGCAAAACGAAGCTCTCGATGTTATAAATTCTTATTTAAGTAATAGGTCCCAATGTGTAGATATTAATGGTGTGAAATCTTCCGGGTTACCAGTTCAGTTAGGTGTACCTCAAGGCTCAATACTGGGTCCATTCTTGTTCTTAGTGTATATCAATGACTTACCATTCTTTTTAAAGGGTATCTGTGAAGTTGTACTGTTTGCAGATGATACGTCTCTTATTTTTAAAGTAGACAGGAACAGACAAGATTTTGACGATGTAAACAGTGCACTCTCAATGGTTACGGATTGGTTTACAACAAATAACTTAGTTCTCAACTCCAAGAAAACGAAATGTATAAAGTTCGCTTTACCGAATGTTAGAAATCTAGGACCCAACATCGTCTTAGATAAAGAAGTGCTTGAAACTGTGGGCTCGGCAGTTTTTCTGGGCATAACAGTAGATGCCAAACTTCAGTGGGGCCCACATATTTCAAGTCTAGCGGGAAGGCTCAGCTCGGCCGCCTACGCTGTCAGGAAAGTAAGACAATACACTGACGTTGATACAGCTCGATTAGTCTATTTTAGTTATTTCCATAGCGTTATGTCCTATGGTATTCTGCTGTGGGGCAAAGCCGCTGACATTCAAAATATATTTGTTCTTCAAAAACGAGCTGTCCGAGCAATTTACCAACTAGGTACCAGAGTCTCTCTGAGAGATTTTTTTAAAGATATTGGTATTCTTACAGTGGCATCACAATTCATCTTCGCCAATATCTTATATATTAGGCAAAATATACACGTATACACTAAAAACAGTGATATCCACAATATCAACACCAGAAATAAAGAAAAATTACGAGCTCCTTTTCACCGGCTTCATAAGGTTCATAACTCATTTGTTGGGCTTGGTATAACCTTTTATAACAAGCTACCCACTTCTCTGCTAGATTTGCCTTTTAATGCGTTTAAAGCTAAAGTAAAATCCAACCTTTGTTCAAAGGCATACTATTCTATCAATGACTACTTAAGCGATAAAAATAGTTGGTCGCTGTGATTAACTCAAGACAATGTTTATATTCTTTCTCCAGAATTAGCTTACCTACTGACAGGTTATATGAGTTTATAGAATGTTTAATTTATTTGACTTTATTATACAATTTATTTTATTTTTATTTATTGTTGACATGATCTACTCATTACAATGTTTTCGTATGAGTTGTATTGCAATATGTGATTAGCTAGCGACCTCGACAGTAGATTATATATTATTCTTGCCTAACTGTTGATCTATTTTTGATTTATTTTTACTTCAATGGTCCTAGTTTATCATATCTAATTATGTGACTTCGAGTTACAGCTTTATTAGCTATATGTAAGCGGGCACGCTCTTTATGCCTGGAGGCTTTATAATTCGGGTATTAAGTTCTGTTTACGTTTTTAGTTTTTATTTTTGCTTGAGTTTAGATTTCGATATTTTTTTTTGTTGGTACATTGGCGCGTGCTAGCTGTCATTATGGCATATATTTTATTGAATGTTTTGTGTTGAGTAATGTAAATTATTTGCATACTATTGTATAGAATCAAGTTATTTTTTCTAACTGAACAGACAGCTGTGCTGCTGGGGAGTTTGTTGCGCCACTTCTTCTCTCCAGCAAAAGCACTAGGAAGTGGTGAAGGGCGGGCGTTTTTGGGGGACTGTCTTATGTAATTTTTGACGTTCGAAAAGTGCTGATTCTCAGCCTAATTTGAATAAATGACTTTTAAATTTTTAAATTTTATCACACTTAAAAGAAGAAGAAGAAGTCCAACACTTCTTCTTCCAGTTCGGCAGAGAATGGAGGCCTGCCTGCGTCAACCGGAGGCGGGTCAAAGCGGCCGTGTTCTCTAAATCTGAACACTGCATCCAGAATGGTATGATGACTCACTCGCACACCAAACCTCTGCTGGTATAAGTTTACTGCATGCGCAGTTATGGAGTTACACTCGCGATAGCACAATACCATTTCAAGATATTCTTGATTGGAATACATCGTCTGGGAGGCATTTTTAAAGAAAGCGCGCGCGATATTCCCGACGCTGCACGCTGACCGCAAAACTAACTTCCGAGCGGGCGGGCGGGTGACTGGCGGGCGGAAGGTCGCGGTCGGCTAGCGCGTGCGACGAACGGGGTAGTGCGGGTGAGGGTGGGGGCGCGCGGGGCTGCGCTTTGACGAGCGAGTGGCCGGCGCGCAGCGGCATTGTTCGATAAGAATGGCAACAGTGTATGAACGGCGTCGGCGTTTTGCGAATTGAATTTGGTGCGGTGCGGCAACGTCTACGGGATGGTTTTATGCCAATAAATCAATACCAATATTTTTTGTATGAAAAAAAAAAGACAAATTATCAATAATTTATCTTTACTATTGTGATCTATAATCACAATACTATCTCCCATTGCAGCCGTGGCAGATATTTTTATAGCACCTTATATATACATAATCAGCCTATAATGTTCCCACTGCTAGGACACATGCCTCCTCTCAGTGAGAGGGAGTGCACCACGCGGGCCCAGTGCGGGCTTTGTAGATGTCACATTTCTTCGAATGTTTGGTTCTGAAACATCTCGATTTCATCACGAATACTCACGATGTTTTCCTTCACCGTTTTGAGAGCAGCAGAGAGGTGACGAAATAATTCACACAAAGTAAATCGCCTGTCTGGGTTCGAACCTACGACCTCTGACTCGTTTAGTCCTTATATTTTTATTTCGAATATTATTGTTTCAACGACTTTTTACTTGAATGAAACATTATTTCACAGAAACACAATTCAATGAATTTTTAATCACATTTTTTTATTTAATTAACTTATTTATCAGTAGAATTATTTTTTAACGAATATTGTTTGTTCAGTGTATTTTTCCATGGTAGGTAGGTATTTTATTTCAACGAAAATGTAAAAATAGACACTTTGCTACAACAATAGTGTGTGTGTAGTGTAGTGTTTGGTAATATAACTATTAGGGTACTCCGACCATATTAGGTTAGGTTAGAACTGTGACCAACCACGCGCGAGCCGAGCGAGCGAAGCGAGCGGTGCCGCGGCAGCGGCCAGCGAGCGCTACATCGAAATTGGTCACAGTATTAAAATGAGGGCATTGGGGATTTTCTTGGTAATAAGTTTTATACTAACTAAACAGTATAAGAATAAAGAATATTTGATTTGTTATTCTATGATATGAATAACGAAACTTTTAATTTTATTTGAAACAAAAATCAATGATTTAAGTTTTTTCAAAGTAAGTATTTTGCGTATTGATGAAAAAATTTCTGTGAAACGAAATTCTATAAAACTATTCTCTATAAAACAACGTACAACCCACAGAAACACAATTCAATAAAAAAATTATCACATTTTTTATTTAACAAACTTATCAAACTGTAGAATTATTTTTTAACGAATATTGTTTGTTTATTTCAACGAAAATGTAAAAATTGCCGCTATGCTATAAACAACAATAGTGTGTGTGTTTGTCTAGTGTAGTGTCTAGTAATATAACTATTAGGGCACTCCGACCATAAAGGTTAGGTTAGAACTGTGACTAACTACGCGCGAGCCAGACAGAGGACGTGCGGCTGGAGCATCAACTTGGGAACAGGAACATCGCGTTTCAATTTGATTGATTAATTAACTTTGTGGTGGCTTTTCCTTTCTCTTCTCGTTTGTCTCTTCTTTTGGGGTTGCCAAGATGTACAGTCTTACACTGTACATGTTTTGCTGACGCGGAGGTTTGCACCAGACATGCGTCATTAAATAATTACCTACTATAAATATTCATACCTTATAATATATCAACGAGTGCGATAACTGCTACGCGGTGACTAACATTAGAGAAATGAATCGTCAACAGTATTACTTGTAAACACTATTTTACGTAATAAACCTAACGGGAACCAAGTGATCTTTTCTCTACGCGCTTCAACCTAAACAACAACCTTACCAACAACAGCTCTGCAAGTGTAGCGACCGGAGAGCGCTACATCGAAATTTGTCGCAGTATTGGTAATAAGTTTTATACTAAATAAACAGTATGAGAATAAAGAATATTTGATTTGTTATTCTATGATATGAATATCCAAACTTTTAATTTTATTTGTAACAAAAATCAATGATTTAATTTTTTTCAAAGTAAGTATTCTGCGTATTAATTATTCTATGAAATGATAATATATGAAAATTTTTATGTGAAACGAAATTCTATAAAACAACGTAAAACCAATACTGTGGAAATAAGCAAAGTATACTAACCTAGCTGTGGCTATATCAGTCCACTGCCTTATTTTTCTTACTGCATATGCAGCTGAACTTAATCTACCTGAAAGTTTGGCGCGAAAGCTGAATAGACGCGGAAAGCTGAACGGATGCGTACGCGTCTCCATACCAAAATCGTTATTTTCTATGGGCATAAGCTGAATAGAGCTGAATAAGTGTGAGTAGTCCCTAATCTACACTGAGGCCCTTTGCTCATTGGTCGGTATTTTACTGCGCAGTACTGTACAGTACTCCGTGGTACTGCTTATGTTTCCTCACTAGTCGGTAAGCACTCTGTATTGCACACAGATATAGATTATACCTGGATAACGCAAGAGCATATACTAAAAGTTAAAGTCTCATTATAAATAAATAATAAAAAAATATAGGTAATAAATTCTTTGATGATCTTTGAAAATGCATCATCCTGTTTTTTCATTCAATTAGTCATTAGCATCGACGGGTTGTCTAACCCGCGCCGTCGCGTCGTCGTTCTTGTACTTTTTTAGTTATTATTACGATCTACCTCACAATGTTTTTGTAATCTATGTTTTAACCATAAATTAGGTATGTATTTCGTTATGAATTATTATGTTATTAGTATTAATTAAGTAGTTTAAAGATTGCATAAAAGTGTCTTAACATCCGGACAAACCTATTGAGGTTTTTGTGATGTTTCTGTTTATATTTTGTTTGGTTCTTTAATTAATAAACAATAAAAATAAAAAATAAATATTATATTAGTCTATGGTCTGTGCCTGTCCGCCGCGCTAGGGGGACATAAGTAATAAAATAGAAAATGCCTTTAATCGTAATACTTTACAGCTTTTATTAGTAACGGTTGATGTGACGTTGAGTGTTAACAGGTGATGAATATCGAAACAAGTGATACTATCGTATATCGCTTCAGTTTCGTGGCAAAAAGCACGCAAGGTTTTCATACAGATCGTGATACTTGCGTTATCTAGGTATACAGGGTGGCAGGGACATCGACGCGAAGCCGGTTACTATGGATTCAGTACATGATTCTGAACCTCCCTGCATTGAAATATATCGTCGGTTATTAAAAAAAAAATCAGCTGCTCCATACATTTTGACCGAGTATTGCACTTTTCTATAAAAAAGCAGATTTTTTTTTTAATAACCGACGATATATTTCAATGCAGGGAGGTTCAGAATCATGTACTGAATCCATAGTAACCGGCTTCGCGTCGATGTCCCTGCCACCCCGTATATCTATTAGCTGTGTACTGCACTGCTTTCATCTAGAATTCCAAATTCAAATTAATTCAATTGGTACGAGAGCCCATGACCAAAATTTTTGCCTTATCATTTTACGAACAAAACAGTATAAAATCGATAGATTTGGTTATTCTGAAATTCAAAAATCCTAATTTCAGAAATTTTCCGCGTCGCTTCTGACCTGACCGCATTTTTATTTTTTTCGATATTATTCTTTTTTGTCATGTTCAAAAATGATAGATTTTAGATACCGAAAACACCATTCTCAGAAACCAGTAGCTTCATACGTTCCCAGGAGACCGTTTGAGAAAAATAAATATGAGGCAAAAAATAAAACCCATAGCAACCCGTCTGAAAATCGGACTCCTCACCTTTATTTTTATTCAATCTAAAACAAATGTTTTGATTGACTACTAGGATACTTAAAAATATGAATTGGCTGGACATGATTAGGGCATAAATGGTCATCAGTATTAAATCTACTATTTGCTACATTTATGCACTTTACGGTTTTGACTCTCTTTTTTTTTTAGAGAGAAGTTTTATGAAATGTTGCTGTTATTTTGGTCTTACGACTTCCACGCGAACGAAGCCGCGGGCGATAGTCGATCGGTCGGCTCAGTTGCAAACATCATCAGGACATCGAGACGTTTTCCTAGTACCACAGATTAAGTTATTACCTACATGCGGTTCGATAATAAAAGAGTGTCAGATGGCTTACCCCCGAGACGCAGCTCGGCGGCGGCCTGCGCGGAGTCGGCCGCGCGGCGCGCCACGCACTGGTACACGCCGCGATGCGCGCGCGCCACGCCGCGCAACAGCAGCGCCGCGCCCGCGCCCGCCGCCGCGCCGTCGTGCAGCCACGACAGAGCCGCGCGCGGGTCCGACGCGCTGCAGTTGAAGCGCACCGTGCTGCCCGTGTCCGCCACCTGCGCACCGTGACTATGTTGTACACGGAGTCTCTAGAAACCCCACGGTTCCTACCACTACCATGAGTCGGGGGTCCGGGAGATACTCGTACATTTGTTTGTGATTTGTCAACAATCAGACCACGATGATTTATTCCCTTGATATCGAGTCCCGCCACGTCGAGTCACCGCCACGTCTACTCTGAAAACTCTCGCTTTTATTCCCGCCACGTCGAATCGTTAAAAAAGTCAATTTTATAACCGCCACGTCTACTAACCATTTTTATTTGTACATACGTAAAAAAAATACCTATCTATCTATACATATTGATGGATAAAGGAGAAACTGACTGACTTACTGACATATCAACGCAGAGCCGAAACTACTGGGACTAGGAACGTGAAATTTTGCACACAGCTTCCTTTTATAATCTAGGGGAGCACTAAGAAGGGTTTTTTAAAACTCCACCGGGGGAGAAAAGTTGGGATTTGGTTTGTATGAAACATCTTATCCCTGGAGTTAATAAATTTGAAACTCCCATAAAAAGTACTAGGCTTGCATGAATTTAAGATAGTACCTATTGCAATCATTAGACGTGTACAATTTCTCAGCAGTACCTAATCTAAGAAAAAGTACTAGGCTTGCATGAAGTGAAAACAGTAGCCAATAATATTATGATAAACCAGGTAATAAAATATCTGTCTGCCTCATCCAAATCCTATTAGTGGTCTAACATAATGATTGAATACTATCATGAATTCATGTATGCCTAGTACTTTTTGTTAGGTTACTGCTCAGAAATTGTGCACACCGTGTAATGATTGAAATACTATCGTGAATTCATGCAAGCCTAGTACTTTTTGTAAGGTTACTGCTCAGATATTGGGCACAACGTCTAATGATTGAAATACTATCTTGAATTCATGCAAGCCTAGTACTTTTTGTTAGGTTACTAACAAATTCTACTCTCCCTACGTAAAAAAAAAGAAACATGATAGATGATTCTTTGATATGGTCTCTGGTTATCTTCTTCTTCTATCTAATATATAAAATTCTCGTGTCACGGTGTTTGTTGCCAAACTCCTCCGAAACGGCTTGACCGATTTTTATGAAATTTTTTGTGTATATTCGGTAGGTCTGAGAATAGGACGTAAACTATTTTTCATACCCCTAAGTAATAATATAAGTAGGTAGGGTAGGTAGGTAGGTCGTGTTTTTAGTTTTGCACTTATGATATCCCGGTCTAAATTCCTGAAATTTTAACAAAAAGTACTGGGCTTGCATGAATTCACGACAGTATTTATTGGAAAATCCAATGGAAAAGTTCGTTCTGAGCAGTAACCTAACAAAAAGTACTAAGCTTGCATGAATTCACGATATGTAAGTAGGCGGGTAGGGTAGGTAGGTAGGGTAGATAAGTAGGTAGGTAGGGTAGGTAGATAGGAAGGGTAGGTAGGTAGGTAGATAGGAAGGGTAGGTAGGGTAGATAGGTAGGTAGGTCGGGTAGGTAGGTCGGGTAGGTAGATAGGAAGGGTAGGTAGGGCAGGGTAGGTATGTAGAGGGTAGGCAGGGTAGGTATGTAGAGGGTAGAAGGGTAGGTAGGTAGGTAGGGCAGGGTAGGTAGGTAGGTAGGTGCACCGTAGATAAGTACTTAGTGCTACCCGTGCGAAGCCGGGGTGAGCAGCTATAAATCTCGTGTCACAATGTTTGTCCTCAATGGACTCCTAAACCACTTAACCGATTATAATAAAATTCGCACACCATGTGCAGTTCGATCCAACTTGAGAGATAGGATAGTTTAAATCTCAAAAAACATCGGAAAAAAATCACGAAAAAAAAAATAAGGACAAAAATCATGTTTTTATAAATTTTGCACTTATGATATCCCGGTATAAATGCCATAAATCCTAACAACAAGTACTAGGCTTGCATGAATTCACGACAGTATTTTTGGAAAGTCCACTGGAAAAGTAGATATTTATCAAGCAAGACCATTCTGAGCAGTAACCTAACAAAAAGTACTAGGCTTGCATGAATTCACGACCGTTTTTTTTGTTGAAATTCCACTGAAAAAGTAGATTTATCACGACCGTTCTGAGCAGTAACCTAACAAAAAGTACTAGGTCTGCATGAATTCACGATATGTAGGGTAGGCAGGTAGGGTAGGCAGGTAGGGTAGGCAGGTAAGGCAGGGCAGGGTAGGGTAGGTAGGTAGGGTAGGGTAGGTAGGGTAGGGTAGGGTAAGGTAGGGTAGGTAGGGTAGGTAGGGTAGGTAGGGTAGGTAGGGTAGGTAGGGTAGGTAGGGTAGGTAGGGTAGGTAGGGTAGGTAGGGTAGGTAGGGTAGGTAGGGTAGGTAGGGTAGGTAGGGTAGGTAGGGTAGGTAGGGTAGGTAGGGTAGGTAGGGTAGGTAGGGTAGGTAGGGTAGGTAGGGTAGGTAGGGTAGGTAGGGTAGGTAGGGTAGGTAGGGTAGGTAGGGTAGGTAGGGTAGGTAGGGTAGGTAGGGTAGGTAGGGTAGGTAGGGTAGGTAGGGTAGGTAGGGTAGGTAGGGTAGGTAGGGTAGGTAGGGTAGGTAGGGTAGGTAGGGTAGGTAGGGTAGGTAGGGTAGGTAGGGTAGGTAGGGTAGGTAGGGTAGGTAGGGTAGGTAGGGTAGGTAGGGTAGGTAGGGTAGGTAGGGTAGGTAGGGTAGGTAGGGTAGGTAGGGTAGGTAGGGTAGGTAGGGTAGGTAGGGTAGGTAGGGTAGGTAGGGTAGGTAGGGTAGGTAGGGTAGGTAGGGTAGGTAGGGTAGGTAGGGTAGGTAGGGTAGGTAGGGTAGGTAGGGTAGGTAGGGTAGGTAGGGTAGGTAGGGTAGGTAGGGTAGGTAGGGTAGGTAGGGTAGGTAGGGTAGGTAGGGTAGGTAGGGTAGGTAGGGTAGGTAGGGTAGGTAGGGTAGGTAGGGTAGGTAGGGTAGGTAGGGTAGGTAGGGTAGGTAGGGTAGGTAGGGTAGGTAGGGTAGGTAGGGTAGGTAGGGTAGGTAGGGTAGGTAGGGTAGGTAGGGTAGGTAGGGTAGGTAGGGTAGGTAGGGTAGGTAGGGTAGGTAGGGTAGGTAGGGTAGGTAGGGTAGGTAGGGTAGGTAGGGTAGGTAGGGTAGGTAGGGTAGGTAGGGTAGGTAGGGTAGGTAGGGTAGGTAGGGTAGGTAGGGTAGGTAGGGTAGGTAGGGTAGGTAGGGTAGGTAGGGTGGGTAGGTAGGGTAGGTAGGGTAGGTAGGGTAGGTAGGGTAGGTAGGGTAGGTAGGGTAGGTAGGGTAGGTAGGGTAGGTAGGGTAGGTAGGGTAGGTAGGGTAGGTAGGGTAGGTAGGGTAGGTAGGCTAGGTAGGGTAGGTAGGCTAGGTAGGGTAGGTAGGGTAGGGTGGGTAGGGTAGGTAGGGTAGGGTAGGCAGGTAGGGTAGGCAGGTAGGGTTGGAAGGTAAGGTAGGCAGGTAGGGTAGGCAGGTAGGGTAGGCAGGTAGGGTAGGCAGGTAGGGTAGGCAGGTAAGGTAGGCGGGTAGGCAGGTAGGGTAGGCAGGTAGGTAGGGCAGAGTAGGGTAGGTAGGTGCGCCGTAGATAAGTACTTAGTGCTACCCGTGCGAAGCCGGGACGGGCAGCTAGTCTAATATATAAAATTCTCGTGTCACGGTGTTTGTTGCCAAACTCCTCCGAAACGGCTTGACCGATTTTTATGAAATTTTTTGTGTATATTCGGTAGGTCTGAGAATAGGACGTAAACTATTTTTCATACCCCTAAGTAATAATATAAGTAGGTAGGGTAGGTAGGTAGGTCGTGTTTTTAGTTTTGCACTTATGATATCCCGGTCTAAATTCCTGAAATTTTAACAAAAAGTACTGGGCTAGCATGAATTCACGACAGTATTTATTGGAAAATCCACTGGAAAAGTTCGTTCTGAGCAGTAACCTAACAAAAAGTACTAGGCTTGCATGAATTCACGATATGTAAGTAGGCGGGTAGGGTAGGTAGGTAGGGTAGATAAGTAGGTAGGTAGGGTAGGTAGATAGGAAGGGTAGGTAGGTAGGTAGATAGGAAGGGTAGGTAGGGTAGATAGGTAGGTAGGTCGGGTAGGTAGATAGGAAGGGTAGGTAGGGCAGGGTAGGTATGTAGAGGGTAGGCAGGGTAGGTATGTAGAGGGTAGAAGGGTAGGTAGGTAGGTAGGGCAGGGTAGGTAGCTAGGTAGGTGCACCGTAGATAAGTACTTAGTGCTACCCGTGCGAAGCCGGGGTGAGCAGCTAGTCTAAATATATAAAAATCAATGCCACTTTTCGTTGTAATTTTATAACTCGAGACCGGCTGGGCCGATTTGGTTGATTTTGGTCTTGAAATGTTTGTCGTAGTCCAGGGAAGGTTTATATAGGGTAGGTAGGGTAGGGTAGGTAGCCGTAGATAAGTACTTCACGCACATCTCCGGTATTCCTGAACAGATTTTCATGTAGTTTTCACAGATAGATAGAAATTAATTTGGAAAAGAATATAGGCTTTGTTTTATTAAAATCGGATGACGCAAAAAAAAGTTATCGTCATACGAGACGGTATTCTGGTCATGACAGGTATGACAATTTATGAGAGTACCTAACAAAAAGTACTAGGCTTGCATGAATTCAAGATAGTATTATAATCATCTATCTATATCTATACTAGCTGTCCACCCCGGCTTCGCACGGGTAGCAGTAAGTACTTATCTACGACGCACCTACCTACTCTGCCCTACCTACCTACCCTGCCCTACCTCCCTACCATACCCTGCCCGAACTACCTACCCACCCTACCTACCTATCTACCCTACCTATCTACCCTACCTACCTACCTTCCTATCTACCTACCCTACCCGGCCCGACCTACCTACCTACCTACCCTACACTGCCCGACCTACCTACCTACCCTACCTACCTATATACCCTACACTGCCCGACCTACCTACCTACCTATCTACCCTATCTACCTACCTTCCCCTATCTTCCGATCTACCTACCCTGCCCTACCTACCTCCCTACCCTACCTACCTACATACCTACCTACCTTACACCCTACCTTCACCTACCTATCCTAAGAACCTTCTCCTTACAATAACGAAAAAAGAATTAGTGAAATCGGTCCAGCCGTTCACGCGTGTTCAAATAGGGATTCATTTTAGGCCCTAAACTTTAGTGAGTGAGAGAGAGAAAGCTTATTGTGAGAGAACGACAGGAGACCGGCTTCGTTCTCATCCTTACTCTGTGCTGTTTACGGGATGAGAAGTGACACTGGTAGACGCCTGACGGGAATAACTGATCGAGTGGTAACTGATCAGTTATCGACCGCCAAGAGTAGAAAATTATTAAAGTACTAATATCGCTATTCAAAAATAGGGGTTGGTGGTAGAAGGGTGACAATTTAGGGTTGTATGTATTTTTAATGCCAAATAATAAAAAAATTACATTAAAAAAAATTGACATAAAAAAGAAAAAAAAAAACTTGGGGTGGACCACCCTTATCACTTAGGGGTACGAAAAATAGTTTACATCCTATTCTCATACCTACCTAATTTACACAAAAGATTTCATAAAAATCGGTCAAGCCGTTTCGGAGGAGTTTGGCAACAAACACCGTCACACGAGAATTTTATATATTAGATCTATACTTATAATAAAACAGTAGAACCCGGTGTCTGTCTGTTTGTTTGTTCGCGCACATCTCCGGAACGACCGAACAGATTTTCATGTAGTTTTCACAGGTAGACAGAGATTAATTTGGAATAGCATATAGGCTTTGTTTCATTAAAATCGAAAGTTGCAAAAAAAAGTTATCATAATACAAGACGGTATTCTGTTCACGACACGTTGCGCACAATTTCTGAGAGTAACCTAGAAAAGTACTAGGCTTGCATGGATTCAAGATAGTATTACAATCATTAGTATTATGTCACTAATAGGATTTGGATGAAATATGGCGCACAAATAGTTTTTAACTAACAAAAAGTACTAGGCTTGCATGAATTCAGAAGTTTGGTGCAAAAATAGTTTATAACTAACAAAAAGTACTAGGCTTGCATGAAATCACGTTTAGTTTATTTTGAGTACATTAACAAAAAAGCTATCTATATCTATATCTATACTTATAATAAAACAGTAGAATCCGGTGTCTGTCTGTTTGTTTGTTCGCGCACATCTCTGGAACTATCGAATGGATTTTCATGTAGTTTTCACAGGTAAACAGAGATTAATTTGGAAGAGAATATAGGCTTTGTTTCATTAAAATCGGATGTTGCAAAAAAAAAGTTATCGTCATACAAGACGGTATTCTGTTCACTACACGTTGTCACAATTTCTGAGAGCAACCTAAAAAAAGTACTAGGCTTTCATAAATTCAAGATAGTATTACAATCATTAGTTTATCCCACAAATAGTTTGGATGAAATATGGCGCACAAATAGTTTTTAACTAACAAAAGTACTAGGCTTGCATGAATTCACGTTTAGTTTATTTGAGTACATAAAAGAAAATTTTGGAAATTCCACCGGAAAAGTCGGAAATACACCCGGGCGACGCCGGGCACGAACGACGCGGTATTTTTTGCGGTACGATAACGTGGACGAAGTCGCGGGCAACAGCTCTTCTTCTTTGTCGGTGCACTCTTGACAGAGCGGTCGTGGTCATCACGCTGCAGTGAGATTTCGGACAGCCGTGATTTGCCTTACGGTGCGACGCCATCGTTCTCTGTCGGCTGTACCATGCGTGCATTCGTGTAATGGGCAGCCCAATGCGGATTTTATCTGGTCGGTCCATCGCATGGGCGATCTGCCTCGTGCTCTTGTTCCTTCGACCTTTCCTTGTAATCGTTTCCCCGTCGTGACACATGCCCAAAGAAACGGAGTATTCGAGCCTGTACTGTGGCCGATAGACGCTGCTTGATGCCGAGTTCTTGGAGTATAGATGTGTTGGTGCGAAATTCTGTCCACGACACTCCAAGCATTTTCCTCCAGCACCACATTTCCAGAGCGTCTATTTTCTTCTTCTCAACTTCTCTAAGTGTCCACGTCAACAGTCAACACGTCAACGGGCAACAGCTAGTGGGATATAAAACAAAACATCTTGTATATGTAGGATCCTATTGCACGACTCTTAATGCGAACAATTAGAGTGTGCTCTACGACCGAAAATTTTTTTTTGCACCATTTCTGTAACTGTTTTTATTGTTACACTCCTGCTAGTACACAGAACCTACTTAATTTATATACCATTGTATAGATGATTAAATGTAGATTAATACTGTACTTTTTAACAATTGATTTAATGCAGCAGAAATGGAAAAAGCATCAAAATAGTTGAAAAAAAAATCCTGTCCGTCAATTTATGAACCCTGAAAACATTGTAACTTGCGATAAAATCAATTAATTGAGTCAATTTTTTTTTTATACATTTGTTTCAGCCGTAGAAGGAATCCTATTGAAAATGGTTCTTTTATTCAAAGTAGTTTAATTATAATTAATAAAATACTAACTATAATATAATATCTTTATCTAAATATTTCCAACCTTTGACTTGATGTCCGTAAGTTGCCTAGCAACCGCCAAGTAAATATCTTTGTCAGTCTTTGACATAACGACTTCATGAAAAGTGATAAATTGTTCATTTTTGTGAAAAACTATGTTTTGGATTTCTTTTTCATTTATGAATGAGTGTTATGTCTTATGTATGAGGCGTGCACTTTTGGATTTTCCAAACTATCTATTTATTCGAAGTAACCAACTATGAGCATTTTTTTACGACTGTACAAATCAAAATAGTTAGTAGACGTGGCGGTAATAAAATTGACTTTTTCAACGATTCGACGTAGCGGGAATAAAAGAGGGGAGTTTTCAGAGTAGACGTGGCGGCGACTCGACGTGGCGGGACTCGACGTCAAGGGTATAAATCCCACGATGATGTTTAGTGCTTAGCGACACGACGCCGTCACCACGCCGCCACAGCGCCGTTGACGCTGTGAATATGCAACGTTGCCGCGCTGCCGTGCCGCCGCCGCGTCGCCGCCACACCGCTAATATTGTTTTTAAACTGTTTTTTTATTCCATGTGTGAGCTCGCACGTCGTACAGCGCGCGGTGTAGGTACTCACGAGCACGGTGGGCGTGACGGCGACGCTGAGCTCATCCTGCACGTATAGCGTGGTGTGCGCGGTGGCGTCGCCGAACACGTTGTAGGCCTTGCAGATCCACAGGCCGGAGGCGGCGGGCGTGGCGCGCCGCACGCACAGCGCCGCGCCGCCGCCCCACGCCCAGCCGTCTGCCGCCGCCGCCGGCTGCAGGCGCCCTCCACGCTCGCGGTACCAGCTGCGCAAACAATGCACTGAACGGGATACTTGATGCACCTCCACATCACAATTATTGGGACCAATACCAAAGAGGAGGGTTAGATATCTACTCTTAGATACAGATTGAATAATGAAATGGGTCAGCATAGAAAAATTTGAAACTATTAGTAGTACTCACTACAATTATTGTTCGAGTTTTAATCGAACACTCAGCGAAAACTTTTGAGTAGGTGGTATCTCTGTCGCAGCAGATTGTATGATTTGTCATTATACAAACGGCACCGTCCGTTTACAAACGCTCGCAGTTATGCAAAATACCGAAGGCAAAATGTAACTTTGTATTTCGCTACCACTGCAAATCCTTCTTATCCATTTTACTGTTTAATAGGTATTAATTTACCCATTTAAATATTTGATATGAATCATTTTTATTTAGTTCACTGCCGATTGAACATGGATTTTGTAATTTACCAAAACTATAATTATACAACTGCCAATGCCACTTTGAATCAATGCCATTGCTTTTTAGCACCGGATTTGGTGTAAAATTATGAATTTTTGAAATTGTAGACATGGGAACGTGCAACAGATATTCCTATACTGACCGATTTAATGAATTCACTAGGTAGGTATACTCTACGTAATGGTTTTCAAGCACTTCAAATCTCACTTAACAAGACTTGTGTGCTGTTGTGAGATCAAAGTCTACATTGAGAATAGAGCATAGAGAAATACTTTGATACATTGTTGAACACTTGGCAAGTAGTGGGTATTAATAGTTGTTTCCGTGATATTATTAACATAATTATAATGAGTTGATTAGATAGCTCCTAATAACCGCTTTGTACAAACAGTACAAAATGTATCGATATAAAGTAAGTCGCATGCAACTCATGCAAGTGAATTGAGTAAGGTATATTAGTTACGTGTACTGCGGCGCGGGGTGGTCGGAGGCGACGCAGGGCAGGCACACGGGCTGGCCGGCCGCGACGCTGAGCTCACCGCCCGCCGCTACCAGCCGCGGTGCCGACGACGACGACGCCGCTGCACACACGCACACACGTTAGTGCGGCACTCGGACACACACACACACGCACGGAGCGACTACTGACCGGTGACGGTGAGCGTGGCGGGGCGCGCGCGCTTGGTGGCGGCGGTGAGCGCGTGGCGCGCCAGGCAGCTGTAGACGCCGGCGTCATTCGCACCCACGCCCAGGATCAGCAGCGTGTTGCCCGCCACCAGGTAGCGTGACTCTGTCACCACAACCCACACGTCACTAACTATATTATACCTAAATTACATTCTACGACACATGCTGCGGCCGGTATCACATATTAATTATAGTAATACTCTTTTTACCCGACTACGGCAAAGCCAAAAGGAAGGGTTATGATTTTTAACGTTGAATCCCTTTTCCCGCGCGTTTGCCACAACTCAAACTCCGAAATAATATTGTAACCACTATCATGAAGTTCGCTTGCTGTTGCTAAAATGCGTAGATTTCACCCCTTTTTGAGTCAAACCCATTTTGCAATTTTTTCAACACTATGAAAATTATCCTGTCTAGTTTTAATAAGTAACCGTCGGTCATTTTTAATAAAACACGATACTTATCTGTTAGCACAAGACTGTATTTTCATTACAGATAACCAAACAGTCAATACTTATTATTGCTTATGTATGACAATGGCGCTAGTAGTATACTAACCTATTTTGATATAGGTATACAACGTGGCGATTAGGTTATCACATTAATTCAAACCATGTATTGTACATACATTAATCGATTATGGCAAAGCATTCGATTCTTTGTTTCACGAAAAGTTATGGGAGTCATTAAAAGAACAAGGAATTCATCACAAATACATCCGCCTAATAAAGAACGTTTACAGCCTAGAGTACTGCGAGAATCCAATTAGAAAAGAAAGGTGAACCTTTCAGAGTAGGCAAAGGCGTACGACAAGGAGATCCCCTGTCACCAAAAATGATCTCGGCGGTACTGGAGTCAATATTCAAAGGTCTAAATTGTGAAAATCGCGGTATCAATGTAGACGGTGTCTCACTGACTCACTTGAGATTCGCAGATGATATTGTGTTATTTTCAAAATCCCCGGAAGACATAACAAGAATGATATATAAACGAACTGGCAACAGAAAGCGAGAAGGTAGGGTTAAAACTGAACCCGGAAAAAACAAGAGTGATGACAAACGGAGAAAGAATTACCATAAACTTAGGAAACAACCAAATTGATTGGGATCCCCCCGTTTTGCCTAAAGGATTTTGACAAATTTTCATTATCCAAACAAATTTTAGCAACCTTTTTTTATACCAATGCAATATTTGGAATGATTTTAGTACGCATATTTTCATTTGGTCAAATTTTTACTTGGCAGAATATTACCAAGGATAATGTCATTAAGGCATTTGGTCTTTAATCAAATGATTTATTACAGCAAACTATATTTAGACAATAAACATTTAGTCAATTGATTTGTTATGACAAAAAATATAAAGACAAAATTAAGATTTTTTGTTAATTATATAATTAAAAAATGCGCTTTTATTTTAATATAATCATTTATATGCGATGTTATTTGCGTACTTCTTTGTAAGTTTATGTAAGGCGAAAAGCGTCTTGTTGTATTTTTTTTTTGTCTCGTAATTTTTGTTTCCGACCAACCGTTTCTCGTAAAACAAATACACAGAAACGAATCGCTGCAAAACCGACTCCACGTAGTCTTGTCTGCCCCACCCCTAGAGTGTAATTTAAACCCGCGTAGGCGCGGAGGGGCGAGGCGGCCCGCGAGCTGAGGAGTAGGTGGTTTGAAGGCCCGCCGCCGCGGCTGAGGCTGGCCGGCGAAGCCGGTCAGCAAGCCGAAGCTGCGGTGGTGAGCGTTAAAACCATCTGCGACGATAAGCTCGCGTGGAGCCGCCCAAACCCCGCAGCGCCGGAGCCGTGACAGAAACAATGCTTGCTGCATGTTGCATGCCTGCTTGCATGTTGCATGCCTGCTTGCATGTTTATTTGCATGCTGCTTGCCTGCTGCATGCTTGCTTGCACGCTGCATGCCTGCTTGCATGCTGCATGCCTGCTTGCACGCTGCATGCCTGCTTGCATGCTGCATGCTTGAAGCAAGCAAATCATGATATTGACCTGTTACTGCTCCTGAGAATCGCGGATCTTGAATTTCAGAATTTTGACCTTGACATCTAGATCAATAACATCAAGGTCAAGGACAATGCTCTTAAGATGTCCCATGGTGTTTCCCCACCCTACTACACCCACATCGTATCGATTTTTTTTCGTAAATTGAAAACTAGCGAAATTGAGTATTTGGCTTATTTTATTTTGCGTAAAATATGTTATACCAACTGAAATATTTGACTAAATTAAAATTGGTAAAAGTACTTGTTGGTAAGCAAGTTCTTGTTTAAACGTTCACTTGCCAAACATTAGGTTTGCGTTACAATTATTTGTGAAGAGTTTATTTGCTAAGTAATAATTTGGCAAATGAAATTATGCAGAAAATTGTTTGGGAAGTGATAATTTGTCAATTTCTTTTAGATGAAACAAGGGAGACCCAAATTGATTATACAGATGAATATATCTACCTGGGACAGCTAGTAACAGATGATAATCCGATGCGCAAAGAAGTTGAAAGAAGAATAACCAATGGTTGGAGAAGGTACTGGGGTTTGAAAGAGATTATGAAAGATAAAAACCTTCATATGAATATCAAAAGCAAACTATTTAACACTTGCATACTACCAGGGGGCCAAGTCTACTAATTTACAAACGTCACAATGGTCTCTCGATGGTTAGTTTTTGACAGATTTTGTATGGCAAATCTGTCAAAAACTCGCCATTGAGAGACCATTGTGACGTTTGTAAATTAGTAGACTTGGCCCCCAGTTCTCATGTACGGCAGCCAAACATGGGCCTTATCACAAAACACGACTAGCAAACTTGCATCATGCCAATACGCAATGGAAAAGAGCATGATGAATGTGAAAAAGTCAGACCGACTGAGAAACCGTGTAATAAGAAGCAAAACAAAGGTTATAGACATAACGTGCAAAATTAGAAGGCTTAAATGGCGATGGGCAGGGCATATGGTAAGAGGAAAAGACGGTGTCCCCTTGTTTCGCAGACAGAAATTTCATAGAATTTCGTTTCTTAACAAATGTTTCATATAATATTTAGTCCTTATATTTTTATTTCGAATATTATTGTTTTAACGACTATTTACTTGAATGAAACATTATTTCACAGAAACACATTTCAAAGAATTTTTAATCACATTTTTTTATTTAACAAACTTATCAAACAGAAGAATTATGTTTTAACGAATATTGTTTGTTCGATGTATTTTTCCATGGTATTTTATTTCAATGAAAAAGTAAAAATAGACATTATGCTATAAATAAACAACAATAGTGTTTGTGTGTAGTGTAGTGTCTAGTAATATAACTATTAGGGCCCTCCGAGCATATAGGTTAGGTTAGGTTAGAACAGTGACCAACTACGCGCGAGCCGAGCGAGCGAAGCGAGCGGTGCCCCGGCAGCGGCCGGCGAGCGCTACATCGAAATTGGTCGCAGTATCAAAATTAGGGCACTCCGACAGATGAACCGCTTTCATATAACTACATATAATACGGTATGTATAGTAAGGGTACATATTAGAACGTCGAAGATTAAAATACCTACAGTTCAAAACATCGAAAAGTTAAATATCGAACGACTATAAAACCGAAAATTAAAATAACGTAAGTTTATATTGTTAAATGGTTCTAGATAACCTACGTCCAATACATCTAAAATCTAATTATCTACAAAAGTGATTTAGAAAGTCCTAAATATCGAAGTACAGATTATCGAATGTCCTAAAATCGATATTTATTTATTATGTATGTCAATATTATGTTGTGCTACAAAATTCAGTGACAGAAACGAATTGCTGCAAAACCGACTTCACGCAGTCTTGTCTGCCCTACCTCTAGAGTGTAATTTAAACCGTTACCGTTTACCGGTGGTGAGCGTTAAGACCATCTGCGACGATAAGCTCGCGTGGGGCCGCCTAAACCCCGCAGCGCCGGAGCCGTGACAGAAACAATGCTTGCTGCATGTTGCATGCTTGTTTGTCTGCTTGCATGCTGCATGCATGCTTGCCTGCACGCTGCATGCCTGCTTTATGCCTGCTTGCATGTTGCATCCTTCCTCATGAATAATCCCCAGTGGTATAATTCGCAATATCCCAATTATGTAATCTTAATTGCTTAATTTCATAATAATTGTTACAGATTTCAGTTATGTGTTATAATTTTATAGGAGGATATGCATTTTGTAAGGTATGAATTGAAACGTTTAGAAACTATCACTCGATAAAATGATTTTCTTGGTAATAAGTTTTATTCTAACTAAACAGTATGAGAATTAAGAATATTTGATTTGTTATTCTATGAAATGAATATCGAAACTTTTAATTTTATTTGTAACAATAGTCAATGATTTAAGTTTTTTCAAAGTAAGTATTTTGCGTATTGATTATTCTATGAAATGATAATATGTGAAAAAATGTATGTGAAACGAGATTCTATAAAACTGTTTTCTATAAAACAACGTACAACCCGAAAAGACAAATGGAGCAAACTTGTAACACGATGGTATCCTAGAGAAGGTAAAAGGAAAAGAGGTAGACCACAAAAAAGATGGGATGACGACATTTAAGACAAGTGGCAGGCGTCACATGGAACAGAGTGGCTCAAGAAAGACACGAGTGGAAAAGGTTGGAGGAGGCCTTTGTCGACTGGCAAACAGAACTACAGAAATTAAGAAATGAAATGAAATTTTTATTCTGTAAATAGGTTATTGGAATCACTTTTACACGTCATATTAAAATTTATGTTATAAATTAGCTAGATGAGTTTGGCGTTTCCTATCTGACTACTCTGAGAAGAAAGGCCGAAACAAACTCAGAGGTCACAGTCCAGACATAATTTTGGTCAGGTCATATGAGGACCATGTAGACTAGTGTCTGAAATGGTCTTTTGAGGAAAGAACTATACAGATTTGAGTGGACCTGTCCAGTCAGTGCAAGCATTTGTCAGTAATCGCGGAGCTCAACTCGACGAACAGTACCAAAGAAAGGACATTTGGGTCGGCCGCATAAACTACTCAAACTGCCAGACCATCATTAAACCTAACTGTGAAAGAAAAAAGAAAATAATGAAAGAAAAGAAAATAGAGAAGAAAAAAAAAATCCACATAGTCCTCACATTTACAATAATTAAAATAATATTTATTTATTTATACTTTTCACACTCAAAAAGGTACAAAGGCGGACTTATTGCCTTAGGCATTCTCTACCAGTCAACCAAGGGTGGTGAAGAGATTTGATGGCAGGTGCTCTGTTTGAGAGGAACAAAGAATTTTTTTATTAAAAATTAATCATAACACATTATTACTAAAATATATACAAAAGTACATACATACACATACATACATATTTACTATAATATATACCTATATTATATATATATATAAATATAGAATTTTATAAAAATATTTAAAAATGTATCGAGTATGTATCTAAATGAATAAACGAAATAATAATAATAAGAAGGCTTCTTAAATGCTAAGACCCTCCACAACCGTGAGATATGTGCGGGTGGGGATGCACCGAGATGTGGTCTCAGTGGACCCTTGTCCACTGAGACCACATCTCGGTGCATCCCCACGTCGCCCTCTCACCTCACCCCGCTATCCTTGGCTAACGAGAACTGGCGCAAACCTAAAGTATTAGATACTAATGACCGCAGGGAGATATGGCAGAGCAAAGAGCTTCACGGACGCTTCTACCGGGCCTTGCATGGGCCCGATGTAGACCTGCTAGCGTCCGGCGTCCGTATCCTGGTTGCGATTCGGTGATCTCTTTGGGGAAACTGAAGGTTTTGTCTTTGCGATTATGGATGAAGTTATGATGACGAACAACTACCGGAAATATATTGTGATGGACGGCACGGTTGACATCTGTCGGGTATGCCACCGTCCGGGGGAATCAATCCGACACATTATTTCAGGCTGTTCTCGTCTGGCTAACGGAGACTACTTACATAGGCATAACCTTGTAGCCAGGATTATTCAACAGCAACTTGCTCTGAAATACAGTCTTGTGGAATCGAAGGTACCGTACTATAGTTATGTGCCCGACCCAGTTCTCGAAAATGGCAATATCACGTTGTATTTGGATCGATCTATCATCACTGACAGGACTATTGTTGCCAATAAGCCAGATATAGTGGTGATAGATCGATTAGAGCGTCGCACAATGATTATTGATATTACGGTCCCGCATGACGAGAACCTCGTGAAAGCTGAAAAAAATAAGCACATTAAGTATCTTGATCTGGCTCACAAGGTTGTCGACATGTGGGATGTGGATACAGCAGTCATTGTGCTGATAGTCGTGACGGCCAATGGCATAATAGCCAAGAGCCTCGACCAACACCTAAGGAGGCTCTCGTTAGGCAGCTGGATCAAGGGCCTGATCCAGAAAGCGGTACTTCTGGACACGGCGCGTATCGTTAGGAGATTCCTCTCTCTGGAGCCCTGACCACCGGTAGCTTGGACCCTGTTCCCGATACCAGTGGGCTACTATTTTTTATATTTTTAAATGTGTTTGTTTCTTTGTTTTTGTTTTTATAAAAATATTTAAAAATGTAAACTATATTGGTATAAAAATGAATAAACGGAATAATAATAATAGCCTTTTATTCAGATCGATATTACAATAATTGTATGATTAAAATACATAAAATAAACCGTAATCTAGTATCTTATTTGAATTTTACTTTTTGAGTTTGAGTTGAGTCGACAGTTTTTCTTGGAATCACTATTGAGTTTGACGGTAAATTGCAATGGGGCCCACACATAGAAAAATTGTCAGGAAGGCTAATTTCGGCCGCCTATGCTGTTAAAAAAATTAGACAGATAGCGGACGTAGATACAGCCAGAATTGTTTATTTTAGTTATTTTCATAGTCTTATATCATATGGGAATTGGGATTCTTCTCTGGGGAACCTGTTCGGACATGAATACTATCTGATCTTTGTTCTACAGAAAAGGGCTGTTCGAGCCATTTACAACCTAGGTCCGAAAGATTCCCTTCGAGAAAAATTCAAAGAAATAGGCATTCTGATTCTGACTGTAGCTTCACAATATATATTAGAAAACCTATTGTATGTACAGAAAAATATATCAATTTTTAAGAAAATGTCCGATATTCATAGTTTAAATACCAGGAATAAACACAACCTTGCTGTACATCACATCACAATCTTGTATAAAACGCACACTATGCAGGCAGGCCTATATTATAAGTTGGCTGATTACATCGCTGATAAAAATGCTTGGCTCAATGCTGGTCCTGCTCAACAACCACAACTTAACATTTGAAAATACTGTTGGCGCTGCTGAAGATTGTAAAACCATCTTTGCATTGTATAAACTCAATCTCCTTTGTATTGTATAATTGCATAGCACATATGTGAGTACTATGTACAGATGTACTACAGAGCTACCATTTACCGGGTAATATGTCTTTCATTGACTTGAATGTCCTCTGGCGGCTGAGAGTATGTCATGCTCACTCAGATGTCTCGCTGATGGTGGCGTGTGTGTTGGATCATTTAGCTCCCTTCAAAATGGTTGAGCTGAATGGTGCTAATACATGCGTCATGTTCGTGAACGGGCGCCGTCAGTTGGGACTGGTCATCTCTTAGCTGCCGTGGCTTATTTTAATTTATTTTAATCCTTGAATAGTTTTATTTTAAATTTTTTATCTTTTTATTACGGACGCTTTTAACGTGTGCGCATCTTTTTTACATTGTTCTCACATATATAATTTAAACATGAATTATGTAACCACTATTTTGTAACAATTATTTATTTAAAAGAGTGTCCGTGGAGTTTCTTGCCCGTTCTTCTTCATAAGTACCTACTACGCTTTGGAATGGGCAACTAGCTTCATATTTCTGACTGACTGACTCCTTGACAATTCAAAAGTGCCTGTATATGGTTTAATTGAAATAAATGCTTTGAGTTTGAGTTTGACTCGCCTCCACAGAGTAAGAATTCCTCCACAGAGTAGAAAATACGAATTCACTCCCTTGAATTCGTATATATATTATATATATACGAATTCACTCCCTTGAATTCGTATATATATATATATATATATATATATACGAATTCAAGGGAGAGGTGTTGAGATGACTCTACTTGCTCTATTGCGGAGTTATTTTGAAAAGAACTCCGCAATTTCCGCTTATGCAAACTGACTGGTGGCCGTCCTGATATCAAGAGGAAGCGCATACCAAAGAAGAATGGACTGAATATGAAAGGAAGAATGAACAACGTCAGAAGTATGAGAAGGACAGAGCAAGAGAAGATTGTTAGAAGAACAATAATAATACACACATACATTAACATTAATATAATACTTTACAAAGTAATTATGTCATTTTGTCTATGACATTTAATTAAGTCAATGGGAAGTTTGTTGTAAAAGCGTATACATTGACCCATGAACGAGTTGCTTACTCTGTGGAGACGAGTCAAACTCAAACTCAAACTCAAAGCATTTATTTCAATTAAACCATATACAGGCACTTTTGAATTGTCAAGGAGTCAGTCAGTCAGAAATATGAAGCTAGTTGCCCATTCCAAAGCGTAGTAGGTACTTATGGTGAAGAACGGGCAAGAAACTCCACGGACACTCTTTTAAATAAATAATTGTTACAAAATAGTGGTTACATAATTCATGTTTAAATTATATATGTGAGAACAATGTAAAAAAGATGCGCACACGTTAAAAGCGTCCGTAATAAAAAGATAAAAAATTTAAAATAAAACTATTCAAGGATTAAAATAAATTAAAATAAGCCACGGCAGCTAAGAGATGACCAGTCCCAACTGACGGCGCCCGTTCACGAACATGACGCATGTATTAGCACCATTCAGCTCAACCATTTTGAAGGGAGCTAAATGATCCAACACACACGCCACCATCAGCGAGACATCTGAGTGAGCATGACATACTCTCAGCCGCCAGAGGACATTCAAGTCAATGAAAGACATATTACCCGGTAAATGGTAGCTCTGTAGTACATCTGTACATAGTACTCACATATGTGCTATGCAATTATACAATACAAAGGAGATTGAGTTTATACAATGCAAAGATGGTTTTACAATCTTCAGCAGCGCCAACAGTATTTTCAAATGTTAAGTTGTGGTTGTTGAGCAGGACCAGCATTGAGCCAAGCATTTTTATCAGCGATGTAATCAGCCAACTTATAATATAGGCCTGCCTGCATAGTGTGCGTTTTATACAAGATTGTGATGTGATGTACAGCAAGGTTGTGTTTATTCCTGGTATTTAAACTATGAATATCGGACATTTTCTTAAAAATTGATATATTTTTCTGTACATACAATAGGTTTTCTAATATATATTGTGAAGCTACAGTCAGAATCAGAATGCCTATTTCTTTGAATTTTTCTCGAAGGGAATCTTTCGGACCTAGGTTGTAAATGGCTCGAACAGCCCTTTTCTGTAGAACAAAGATCAGATAGTATTCATGTCCGAACAGGTTCCCCAGAGAAGAATCCCATATGATATAAGACTATGAAAATAACTAAAATAAACAATTCTGGCTGTATCTACGTCCGCTATCTGTCTAATTTTTTTAACAGCATAGGCGGCCGAAATTAGCCTTCCTGACAATTTTTCTGTGTGGGCCCCATTGCAATTTACCGTCAATAGTGATTCCAAGAAAAACTGTCAACTCAACTCAAACTCAAAAAGTAAAATTCAAATAAGAGACTAGATTACGGTTTATTTTATGTATTTTAATCATACAATTGTAATATCGATCTGAATAAAAGGCTATTATTATTATTCCGTTTATTCATTTTTATACCAATATAGTTTACATTTTTAAATATTTTTATAAAAACAAAAACAAAGAAACAAACACATTTAAAAATATAAAAAAATAAATTAAAACCGACTTCCAAAAAAAACCACTACAAAGTGAAAAATAACTTTAATTTCGGAAGTCGGTGTCTTTGTTTTTTAATTTTCGTTTTTTGCCACCGACTTCCGAAATTAAAGTTATTTTTCACTTTGTAGTGGTTTTTTTTGGAAGTCGGTTTTAATTTTTTTTGTAAAAAGTTTTTATTTTTCACTTTTTAGTTGTGGTACCTACCCCACACAATATCCAATACCACTAACTGCAATAAATAACAGTGACACTAAGTTATCATAATATCGTCCATATAAACTAAGTGGGAAAAATATGTATTATTCAAGCTAACTCAAAAACTATCTAAGCAAAGTCAATAAAATTTATATGGGACCACCTCGGGAGCTTACCCTTTCAAACAAAAAAATAATTTTCAAAATCGGTCCACAATTGGCGGAGATATCGGTGAACATACATAAAAAAAAAAAAAAAAACATACATAAAGTCGAACATAGAACCTCCTCCTTTTTGGAAGTCGGTTAAAAAAAAACATACATAAAGTCGAACATAGAACCTCCTCCTTTTTGGAAGTCGGTTAAAAATAGTAGCCCACCGGTATCGGGAACAGGGTCCAAGCTACCGGTGGTCAGGGCTCCAGAGAGAGGAATCTCCTAACGATACGCGCCTTGTCCAGAAGTACCGCTTTCTGGATCAGGCCCTTGATCCAGCTGCCTAACGAGAGCCTCCTTAGGTGTTGGTCGAGGCTCTTGGCTATTATGCCATTGGCCGTCACGACTATCAGCACAATGACTGCTGTATCCACATCCCACATGTCGACAACCTCGTGAGCCAGATCAAGATACTTAATCTGCTTATCTTTTTCAGCTTTCACGAGGTTCCCGTCATGCGGGATCGTTATGTCAATGATCATTGTGCGCCGCTCTACTCGGTCCACCACCACTATATCAGGTTTATTTGCAACAATAGTCCTGTCAGTGATGATGGAACGATCCCAGTACAATGTAATATTGCCATTTTCGAGAACTGGGTCGGGCACATACCTGTAGTACGGCACTTCAGATTCCACAAGGCTGTATTTCAGAGCAAGTTGCTGGTGGATAATTCTGGCTATAAGGTTGTGTCTATGCAAGTACTCTTCGTTAGCTAGACGAGAACACCCGGAAATTATGTGTCGGAATGATTCTCCCGGACGGTGGCATGCCCGACAAATGTCAACCGTGCCGTCCTTCACAATGAATGTCCGGTAATTGTTCGTCATCATAACTTCGTCCATAATTGCACAGACAAAACCTTCGGTTCCCCAAAGAGGTCACCAAAACGCAGCCAGGCTACGGACGCTAGGAAGTCTACATCGGATCCATGTAGGGCCCGGAAGTAGCGTCCGTGAAGCTCCTTACTCTGCCATACCTCCTTTCGATCGTTAGTGTCAAGCACTACAAGCTTGCGCCAGTTCTCTTTAGCCAAGGAGAGCAGGGTAAGGCCCTTGTCCACCGCGACCACATCTCGATGCATCCCCCGTCGGCTTCTAGGAAATATTCCCTAAGACTGCATATCTCGCGATTGTGGAGGGTCTTAGCGTTTAAAAAGCCTCGACCTCCACACTTTCGCGGGATATACAGTCTCATTACCGATGACCGTGGGTGATGCATTCGATATGCAGTTAACAGCGTACGGACCCTCCTATCCAGGGCGTCGAGTTCGGTCTGAGTCCATTATTATTATTATATTTTTTTAGCTTTTAACTATTCTCGGGACCCTGGGGTCCCGGACCTTTGGAAGGCGTGCGAGGGGCCGAAGCCAACCCGCAGAGGCCCTGTATGGACTATGCAAGTGCACCCAAGGACAACCCCCGGTTGGTGTAGGGCTATTGCAGGATATGGAAACAAATATATTGGACTATGGGTATGGGTGGCTAAAGTTGATTGGTGACCTGGAACTATGGAAGGACTATGGCCCCTGCCTGATCAATGTCTAAATGTAGACGGATGAAATGGCGGGGGGTGACTTGCACAGTCAATAATGGGCCCCCGAAAACGATCGCTTGCACAAAGTGTCATAGCAACAAAGGGGCAACATGTCCTGAGATGCTTATGAGGAGTGGAGCGGTATTCCACGGCTATCAGGACAATCCCGGAAGTACGGTCAAGATCCCTACCAGCATCTTACTGGAATACTTCCTTCCTCCGAGCACGTCTGCTCTTGCGAATCTCCACTCAAGCCGGCTAATTAAGGCAAGAATGAGGTGGGAGCTCTGTTCCTCATCAGTGTTCACTCCAGCCGGCCAATAAAGGCAAGCCAGAGATGAAGAACAAGATTTCTCTCGGGAGATAGGGTCCGTAGGGTCGCTACTGCCCAACAGCTCGCCACATGCTGCCCTGCGGTTTTCTGTATCTCTCTTGGTCTGGCTCCTCATTCTAAACATGTTCCGGCAAAGTAAACTCTACCGGCACAGACCTAGAGTTTGGAGCGCGCAAGCCCCACCACGACGTCAACGTAGAGATACGGCGGTGGGGTTATTATTATGACGTTTATTAATTTTTACTATACATATTGTTTACATTTTTATTATTATGACGTTTATTCAATTTTTTTACATATGTAATACATTTTTAAATATTTCTTAAAAAAAAGGATACAAAAAACATTTAAAAATATAAAAAATAGTGTTCCGCCGGTGTCGGGAGCAGGGTCCAAGCTACCGGTGGTTAGGGCTGCAGAGACAGGAACCTCCTCACAATGCGAGCCGAGTCGAGGAGTACTGCCTTCTGAATCAGGCCCTTGATCCAACCGCCTAACGAGAGTCTCGAGAGATGTTGATCGAGGCTTTCGGCCATCAGGCCATTGGCCGTTACGACAATCGGCACAATGATAGCCGAGCTCACATTCCACATGTCGACAACCTCGTGTGCTAAGTCGAGATATTTTATTTGTTTCTCTTTCTCAGCTTTCACGAGGTTCCCGTCATGCGGAATGGTAACATCGACTATCATTGCGCGGCGCGCTAATCGGTCTATCACCACTATATCAGGCTTATTGGCAACAATAGTCCTGTCAGTAATGATATACCGATCCCAGTACAGCGTGACATGGTCATTTTCGAGAACTGGGTCGGGCACATACTTGTAATACGGTACCTCAGCGTCCACAAGTTTATATTTCAAAGCAAGTTGCTGGTGAATAATCCTAGCCACTTGGTTATGCCTGTGCAAATACTCGCCGTTAGCTAGACGTGAACAACCGGAGATAATATGTCTGATGGACTCACCCGGACGATGGCATGCCCGACACACGTCAACCGTACCGTTCTTCATAATATGTCTCCGGTAGTTATTCGTCAAGATAACGTTATTATTATTATTATTATTCTACATACATTACGTATTTTAGGAGGAGCTTGTGGCTAAGTAATAACAAGCCGCACGGGTCGATCCATCAGGTTAAGCTACGCTTGCCGGGGTTGGTCAGTGGATGGGTGACCATTATTTACATATCGAGACTCCTCCGTGCCTCGGAAAGCACGTTAAGCCGTTGGTCCCGGCTGTCATTTGTGGATCTTTGACGGTCGTTACGAGTCATCAGAAGCCCGAAATTCTGACACCAGTCTTACCAAGGGGTATCGTATTACCCAGTTACTGGGTTGTGGAGGTCAGATAGGCAGTCGCTCCATGTAAAATACTGGTATTCAGCTGCATCCGGTTAGACTGGAAGCCGACCCCAAGATAGTTGGGAAAAGGCTAGGCAGATTGATACATAACGTATTTTTAAGCATACATAAATAAAATAATTAATAAAAGTTAACATTCTAGCTTTAGGACCTTTTTTTTTCCTTTTAGTATTTAACAACATCATGTCATTGTATTGCATAAAGAAAATCACATGACCAATACTAGTAGGTCAAAGACCCGTGGCCGGCGAAGATAGTTCAAACGATGGCATCGAATTACTTGGAATTACTAACAATTACAAAATACGTAAACAAATCTAGCGAAAAATGTCCTTACGTACTCCGAATGCTTACAGTGGGACTTTAGCGATGTTCTTTTTTGTGTTGTGTCGTATTGTTGTTCTCAAACTTCTCAAGATGCCTCGTATCAATTTTACATCATCGGAGTACACCAATAATAATTATTTGGTGATCATTTGTTAAGTAACAAAATACATAAAGATTGTGCCTACATGTGCAAGTACCTACCTCCCACTGTTGTTTGGCGTGTGCGTCGCCAAGCCGCCCGCGCCCCCGCACGCCGCGTGGTTGCCGTTTTTACGGGTCAATAAACTAATAGTATCAAGAATGGTTTATTTTGTGCCAAATTTTGCGCTATTTAGTTTGTTTGAAAAATTCAGATTTCTATTTTTAGGTAAATTGTTTATTTTATTATTTTAACAGACTGATAACAACTTGTAATAACCGCTGTGCTATTTAATGTGATAACCTAATCGCCACTCTGAAGGTACGAGTATAATTATTTAATAACATAGCGCTGAATATTAAAAGCGTGGAAAATACCATTGTTAAGTAAAACCTTATTCCCTTTAGTAACGCGAACCATTCCAGGGAAGTCGGTATTAATTAATTAAGAGATAAGCGGGGGGCAGGGGCCGTAATGTGATGGTTTGGTTGGAGAGGTGTCGGGTGAGCGACATGCGCTAGAGCCGCGATGATAGATTTATTTGCGATGTTCTTCAAGCGCCTGACGCGCTAGATTGCAACATTTTTCTGTAACGTACTTTGCGATGGTCATCTGAATCGAGAGATTCATTTAGAAGCTCTCTTCTCAAAAGTGTGAGTCTTTCTGAATTTTCGCAGAATGTAATAATATTATACCTTCGAAGCAAGTTACAGTGCAGAGGCTCACAGACTGACATGAATGAATCCCGCGTGAGAAGCGACTCCAAGTGCTTGTTTACGGGGACGCGGGGCGTTGAGCGTGACGTGCGGCGTGGCGTTCGGTTGTGCGTCGAACGGTTTTTCTGTTTACAGACAGGTGGGGCGTGCAGCGGGGCGTGCAGTGGCCCGCGTCATCACACGCGCAAACACAAACATATGGCAATATACGATGTTGTTGCCATCCGCGGACTCCGCCTGTGCGTGTAAAATCGCTTCTCCGTAAACGCTCTCATACAACGCCATATGTTTGAATTTTGTGCGGGCCGCCCGCCGCACGCCACGCCCTATGCCCCGCGTCTCCGTAAACAAGCACTAAGGCGATAATATTATACTATCATTTAGTAACATCTATGATCATAGTTACTGAACAAACTGGACTGAATCAATTAGATCTTAACATATTTAAGGGCGCAGAGAGCTGTCCTCAAGGTCACCTTTAAACATTATCGGCATAGTACGACTCAATTGTACAAAGAATGTCAGATCTTGACCGTGAGGCAGCTCTATGTGCTAAGCTGTACGTTGTGCAGACATGCTTTTTTACATCTGGATCTCAATCGCTTGACAAAACGTAGGGCCACAAACGTGTGTACCATAGAGAGGCACAGAACGAAACTTGCAGAACGTCATTTCAGAATCCTTGGTAGTCGTATATACAACTTTGTGAACAAACAATGTAACATCTACACGTTCAATAAACTTGATTGTAAAGGTAAATTCTGTAAATGAATGACCCTTAGCTATGACGAAGTTGAAAAAAATCTAAATACGTAGATTTCACCCACACCCAAACAGTACCTAGTCCGACACATACACCTTCCGAGACAGCACAACACTACACAACATAACATAACACAACTCAACACTACATAACACAACGAAACACTACACTTCACAACTCACAACACAAAAACACACACGAACAAACAGACACACACACTTACAACACACACTGGATATGGTTTTTCTCTTTAATTATTTTTTACTTCATAATTATAAAATCTCGTATTTCTTTATTTTCTGTCGAGTACCTACACAGAAATTCCGAACTCTTTATTTGTCTAAATGGCCCTGACACCCACAACAAAAGTTTAATCTTAGCTTGGGTGTCAAAGGTGTATGAACCTACAATTTATATGACAAATGTATTATTTTATACTAAGTGGCATTTATGTAAATTGTAAACTAGAAATAAAGATATTTATTTATTTATATATTTTGTATTGAAATGAAATCGTGAGGAAACCGGCATGACTTAGAACAAACAATTCGAAGAAATATGACATCTAAGTACCAACCCGCACTGCACCCGCGTGGTGGATTAAGGCCCACTCCCTCTCACAGAGAGGAGGCCTGTGTCCCAGCAGTGGGAACATTATAAGCTGATTATGTTAAGTTATATCGAAATGCTTAGTTATCACACATAACACCTTCACCCACCCAAAATGTTGTATTGTGCTAAGTGCTTACGTCCGCAGTCTTCTCAATAACATGGGAGTCAAACTTGGAATCCGAATTATGCAGTGCATTCAGACAGATTGGAACGAATACAAAGGAAATACACGAGATAGGCTACAAAGAAATCCTCACTGAGTTACAATGAACGACGCGCTCGATTCCACTGACTTCCGACTTCCACTTGTAACTCGGAAAAATATATCTGACTTAAAGTTCCTAGGGATTATAGCGCAATCAAGGATTGAATGTCCAGAACTTCTTTCTTATTTTGAGAAATCTGCATGTTCCTGACGCTCGCACTATTTACCGTAGCAATTCTTATATGATTCGCTTAGTTAGTGTGTTACTTCTGTATCGATAGCTGTAAGCCACCCAAACACAATAAAAATAAAATAAAATAAATTATTTAACCAAATTGTTAAGAATAAATACCCCTAAATCGATTTGTTTGTAAGCAGCTTAGCTTCCATTACTACTGTTTTGTCTAAACACTATTTGCGCATGCATCTTTGCATATGCAGGTAGGTGCCTAATTTAATCGTTAATTTAATTTTACGTACAGTTTATAAATAATTAAATAAAAATTTAAATAAATAGTAGATTGTTGGCTTTGCCAAGGGAGCAAACAAATATTTGTCACTCGAGCTTAAAATAGTGTTGCTCCCGAGGTGAAAACTCTATTTTTTATCGCCCTCTATGAGAAAACAAACGTGTTCGGTGATTCGGTCCGACCCGCAACAGAAATGCAGTTCCTACTCACGCCATCTTGGATTTACATTTTGACCAAATTCACACTTTCTCTCTCTCTTGCCAGCCTCTTACTTGACCATACAATGTTCGTGATGATCTCTTTGGTAATTGGAACTTTAACTAACAATATCCATACTACAAATTCAAATCACTTTTAGTCCCTAGGGATTAAAAAACTATTTTAGTCCCTGTTTACGAAGACTAAACTAGCTCTTTGAATATATGTGATAAAAAATCTTTTATTTACAGACTACATAGGCCCACATTATGTTAGTATCTAAAATTATCTTACAAACTATGTTAGTATTTATGTAGAAAAATGAAAAGAAATTATTAAATACACATTTTCATAAAACAATAATCTTTATTTCCAAATTAATGAAAGATAGACAGACGTCACAAACTGTCAGCACGACGGAGGTTGCAACTTTGTGGCCAGTATATATCAGTCCTCCGCCGCCATTCCTGGTAGTCTCATGCCCGGGGCTGGAAGCAGCTGTTCCAGATGTCTACGCCACACGATGCCATCGTCAGTCTGCACTTCATAATGAAGCCTGCCTAGGCGACGCACTATCGTGCCAAACTCCCATCTTCGTCTCTGGTCGGAGTAGGCTCTAGCCTGGACTCGATCACCTACGGAGTAAGTCCTGATGGCAGGCGGTGTGTTGTTTGGGTTGAACGCCTTCGGGGCAGATGAGTCTCTAAACATTACATGTAATTTTGTTCTTACATCCCGACTGAACATCAGTTCATAGGGGGACTGTCCGTTCAGGTTTGGTGTGCGTCTGAGCCGGGTCTTAAGGACAAGGAGCTTATCCGTAAGATCGCCCCTCTCTACACATTTTAAAACACTAATCTAAAACAATAATCTTTATTTCAAAATTAATGAAAGGTAGAGAGAGACGTCACCAACCGTCAGCGCGACAGACGTCGATTCTTGGTGGCCAGTATATAACAGTCCTCCGCCGCCATTCCTGGTTGTCCCACGCCCGGAGCTGGAAGCAGCTGTTCCAGGTGTCTACGCCACACGACGCCACCATCAGTCTGCACTTCATAGTGAAGCCTGCCTAGGCGACGCACTATCGTGCCGAACTCCCATCTTCGTCTCTGGTCGGAATAGGCTCTAGCCTGGACTCGATCGCCTACGGAGTAAATCCGGATGGGAGGCGGTGTGTTGTTTGGGTTGAGCGCCTTCGGAGCAGATGAGTCTCTAAACATCACATGTAACTTTGTTCTCACATCCCGACTGAACATCAGTTCATAGGGGGTCTGTCCGTTCAGGTTTGGTGTGCGTCTGAGCCGGGTCTTAAGAACAAGGAGCTTATCTGTAAGATCGCCGCCGACCATCAATCTAATGAGTGTGGCGCCATCAAATCTACCTGCCTGAAATGCAAGAAGACTGGACATCTGGCACGAGTCTGTTTACAGCGGAACTTAAATAACAATAATCTTTATTTCCAAATTAATGAAAGATAGACAGACGAAGATCACAAACTGTCAGCACGACGGAGGTTGCAACTTTGTGGCCAGTATATATCAGAAATAAAAAACATTTTATGAATAGTTAATCAATTTGAGAACAAAAATAATCTATTGCTAACTGTGGAGGCTTCTAAATGGCTTGTCGTCAATTACCTTACTGATACTTCTGTATTGATAGCTGTAAGCCACCCAATCACAATAAAATAAAATAAAAAGACACTGTATTAAAGACATTAATCATTTGTGAGCTTAGTGTAAAGGTGAGTCCAAACATTGAGCGGCAAGAGCGCGGCAGCAGCTTTTGCAGGACATTTCTGCCGCGCTCTAGGACCAAACCGACGAATGTTTGCGCGGCATCATCCACACACGCCGCGCAGTTGGCATTATCAATCTGCCTAGCCTACGTCCAGAGTCCAGACACAATTAGTGACGAATGTTTCCTGAAAATGTTTGTGCGCGGCAGGTAGACAGATACATATTATGCGCGCGGCAGCTGCGCACGATTGCTGCTAAATGTTTGGACATACCATAATATCATCATCGGTTGCATCCAGTTGGTCGAGAGAGCAGCGTGCGGTGCATATACCTGGCGAGGGCGGGTCGATGTGTAGCACGGTGTCGCCGTGGTACCAGAGCGCCGGGCGCACGAGCGCGGCGTCACGCGTGGCGGCGCACGTGACGGCCGCCACGCCGCCCGCCGCCGCCGCACCCGCCTGCGCTACCGCATCCCAGCCCGCCTCCGACACTGCACGATACGACAGTCATACACCGCACAATATGCCAGTGACCTTGAGTAGTTAGCTTGCGTGTTCTGTACTGAGCTCACGCAACGCGTCGTACGTCCAGCCAGTAATAGGACTCGCCCATCAAGGAGCGCTGTCACCAATTTGACGCATTATTAATTTATTATACATAAAATAAAAGGTATTTTCATAAAACACGTATACTAAGAGAGTAATATTTTAATTTTTATTAAAATGGTGAAGGTTTCAGAAAAATACGCTTAATAGCTTTTGCGTAATTCTCAGTTTTTTATCCGCGTTAGACATAACTTTACAAATTAATTTCACTATAAACATAATGTAAAATATTCGTATATTAAGAAAATGCTCTAATTTAACTTATGTATATTATATTTTTTCCAAATTATTAACACTACTGACTTTGCGGAAATCCATTATAAAATACAATAGACGACGTATATTTAGTTACTTAATCCGCTTCTGTTCTTAAAGAGAGAAGAAAGACACCTTTGCGTTCGGCTCTTGTCGTAGCAACACTTCGTGTCCGAGTTCGCAACAAGTCAATCGTCATCCTGAGGATGCTTCGTTGAGAGGCGAAACACGTGTCGATTTCTTACAGGGTTCTCTAAGACTCTTTTAGAACAGTTAAGCGGATTAAGTTACTAAATAATTATACATCGTCTATTGTATTTTATATCATTAAAAGTGGGTTATCGTCGCCTTAAGCTTCGTGCAGACTAGCGCAACGCGACACCGGTTATTGTTAAACTGTAAAGTTTTCTTATACATTGTATTGTTCGAGTCGCGTCGCGCTGGTCTGCACGAGCCTTTACTCGTCCCAACGTGTGCTCGTTAGACGGTACCTGGTACGAGAGTGACGTCCCGCGACAGCGCCACGCCGTGTACGTTGGCGGCACGGCACCGCACCGTCGTCGCCGCCTCCTTGTATGCGCTCGTCGGCAACATCTCTAGCGTGCCATTGCTGTGTATTCGTCTGTTTAAAACAATATTATTAACAAGTCATGGTCAACTGGAACTGGAATACTGGATCAGATATGGAAAAGGAAGAGAATGGAAAAATAGATAAGTGACACAAATAACGAGAACAAAGGAGATCCGCCAAAAATGCCCCAGGCCCGACACAAAAGAAATGTATCTGAGATTTCAGAGCATTAATAGTACAAATATTGTAAAGTATCGCTATTGCCAAATTCGATGGCTAACATGGTTTTATTGCCCGGGTCGATCTCCAGAGTCATTTTTTTTCTTGTCGGGCTGGATAAACCCATTTTAAAATCGAAAAACGTTTTCAAAATATTTTTTTATATACAGTTCGGTGTCTAATCTACGTGAAACAAGGCTAGTATTATGGATAAGTATATTTTAAATATTTTACAAAAATCTTAAACCCTTCAATCCTGAGCGGTCTGGGTTGACCCAACTCCCGATTGAATGAAAAAAATATTTTTTTAATTTTCAATGAGAAGGTTCTTAAGAAACAATTTATTTAGATTACATTATAAATAGTTAATCTTCGTAGTAATAAAATATTTTTTGTTATATTAACAATGCTTTTGCCACAATTTGAATTTAAAATCATGACTAGTTACGCGTTATAGACACTCTATTCCACTCTATTCACTCCCGCGGGGCAACCCCAGTAGTGGTCTAACCGCCGAGGAGGATACCTGTGTGCCAAGTACCCACGGTCCAACATTACGAAGGTAAGTTTATGATTGCTCTGGATTTGGTTCTCGAATTTTATGATTGCTATGGCACGTTATTTAAATTAGGTAAATAGTAAGCTTGTCAATGTGTTTGTTGTGTGAATTAAGTGATCGTTATGATGTTTTTTATGAGAAGTAATCACAACTTTCTACTGCTTTTAAATTCGGCTATATTTATGATTTTGTGACTTTTTCTGATCGCTATGGCTGTGATTGCTCTGTCCAAAAAGACCAGAGCAATGATATTTTGCATTAATTGTACGTTATAAATCTATTTTAAGTAGTAGTACCGGACTGTAACTATGACAAACGATGAACTATGCATATAACAATGCATTGTAATAATTATTGCTATGGGTACCTGAGAATAAACGATAATTTAATTTAATTTAATTTAATATAACCTTTAATGTATAACCTTTCCTGGGTTTCTTTGGATAACCTAAACCCATAAACAGATTTTGACGTATTTTACCTTGATGATATTATTATATTGGCATTTAGCTAATCACAACTGTAACCCTTTCTTCTCTAAAATTTAATGGCAACTATTGTTTCAGATTGAAATCATGCCTCGAAATAAATTATCTATTGAAGAAAAACGTCTTAGGAAGAAATTGGCTGAGCGTCGTAGAATGGCTAAAATAAAAAATGATCCAGATCTATACGCACAATGGCTTGTAAAGTCAAGAGAGAGTTACCAAAGGAAAAAAGCTCGGGGCACAGTACTACCAATGAGTGATTTGATGTGATCATGTTACACGTACACTGAATATGACTGAAAACGGCTAAGTAAATAATATTTTATCAATATAATTTTTTTTGTTTCACTGTTTTCACCATTTATGATCGCTCTGGCACCAATTATGATTGCTCTGGTCGCGAAATTTTTTGAACTTAAATATTTCCATAACTGTTTGTGTAAATTGAAGGCCAATAGTAAAAATGTATTATATGAATATCCTTCTTTTTAATGAGAGACATAATTACCATTAAATATCAATATCTGAAACGCACCAGAGCGATCACACGAATACGCCCGTTTTGGAGATTGATCCGCCCGTTGAACTTTCATAATCACTAGATGTAAAAATGACACTTTTCAAAGGAAAAACTGCATCTTTCTGTGTTCTATGCTTAACTAACATTGACAACCTGAGTACCTATATATTTTTATATGTGGCATACTTATGTGTATATACGATTATACGTACATTATTTATATAAAAATGCAATACTTGCTGTATCATTTTTGCTTATGTATGTATATTTAGAATAACTAGAGGTGTGTGCGGACAACTGGGTTTTTTCGTTTGAAACCTTTTAATCGGGTATTAAGTTCTGTTTTCGTTTAGTTTTTATTTTCACTTGAGTATAGATTTCGATGTTTTTGTTGGTATATTGGCGTGTGCTTGCTGACATTATGGCAAATAATTTTATTTAATATTTTAAGTTGAGTGGTAATGTAAATTATTTTGCATACTATTGTATAGAATCATTTTTTTCTAACTGAACAGACAGCTGTGCGACTGGGGAGTTTAATGCACCACTTCTTCTTCCCAGCTAAAGCACTAGGAAGTGGTGAAAGGTGGGGCCCGTTTTGGGGGACTGTCTTATGTAATTTTGACTTTCGAAAAGTGCTGATTCTCAGCCTAATTTGAATAAATGACTTTTGACATTTGAATTTGTTAGTTAAGTCCAAAATGATGAAGTTTTTCCTTGAAAGTGTCATTTTTACATCTAGCGCTTAAGAAACTGCACCAGACAAAAAACTATGTTAGCCACCGAATTTGTGAATAACGATACTTTACAATATTTCTACTATTATTACTCTGAAATCTGAGATACATTTCTGTGTCGGGCCTGGGGTTTTTTTGTACGGGATTTGGCGGATCTCCTTTGAAAAGCGGAGGGATAATGAAACAATTAAAAGATTCAGCGAGAAGCGTCACAGAGCCATCACATAATTATCGTCCAGAGAGAAAAAGCGCTACGACAAAATTCATCTCAAAAAGTTTATTTTAGTACCTAGCTCAGTGCGGCCAAATTGAAACCAGTTAGTAAATACACGTGGGACTTATTGTTACAAGCAGTGTTATTACTACAAATGCAAATGACTAGTGACTGAACCTCCGACACTAGTATGAGTAACACTACGCGAAGGTCGCGAGTAGGACGTACCGCAGACCCGGCTGGTCGTGCAGCGCAGTGCCATCGTCTGCGAGCCAGGACACGAGCGGTGCGGGCTGGCCGCGAGCGGAGCAGCGCACGCGCACCCCGGAGCGCGCCACGTACTGCACGCGCGGCGGCGGTTCCTGCGCCAGCGCCGGGCCCAGCATCGACAGCTCACCGCGCGATACTGACACACACACACTCGTATTTCCACACACATTAACATGAACTTGTTGTTAAAATGAGGAATGTGTTCTTGCATTTTCTGTCTAGATACCAAGGTTGTTTATATTATGACATTGTTTGTATTCTAGATTATTTAAATCATTTTTATTTTTATTTTATATATGTATCATGCCGACTCTTGTTGAACTGTAATACCTCATAAATAATTTGACTTTGTCATCACTGCATCTCATTAATATAATTAATTCACTAATTTTATAATACCGTTGCATGCCTAATTTAAGGTAGATCACCCATTTTTATTGTCACATCTTATTTTCTGTACAAATAAATGTTTACTTTACTTTACTTTACTTTACTTTACTTTACTTTACTTTACTTTACTTTACTTTACTTTACTTTACTTTACTTTACTTTACTTTACTTTACTTTACTTTACTTTACTTTACTTTACTTTACTTTACTTTACTTTACTTTACTTTACTTTACTTTACTTTACTTTACTTTACTTTACTTTACTTTACTTTACTTTACTTTACTTTACTTTACTTTACTTTACTTTACTTTACTTTACTTTGTTTGATTATACAACAAGTGAAAAATAATTCGAGGGACTAAGTTGGATCCCGAGAGCAGCGAAGGATTCTAGAGTAGAATCACGAGCGTAACGAGGGATTCTAGATTATAATCCTGAGCGGAGCGAGGGAAACAGGACCGAGACAATTTTTTTTTCACACGCACACACAAGTTGTGTACTCTACTTTTTACCATTGACTGCGAGAAAATAAATAGTAGTAAAGTATTTATATTTTACTGTCGTTGTTGTAATATAACGCGTTCAGGGCGGTGATGGGGTTACCCCGATACTGTAGCGCCTCGGATAAGTTCGCAGAGGCGCGCATCGACTGCTTTCACGCGACCATGCGCAAGCTCGCCGCGTCCTTGGTGCGCAGGGTACGGGTTAGCCCCAACATCGTACTGGCGATGATTGTAGGAAGCCTGGACTGCCCCTTCATCCGACATTGTTCCAGCAGACATGTTGCTGTACCAGTGTCGGAGAGAAGGTATTAATTTTATTGTTGGTGACATTATTTTATTTTTTGGTAATTCATTTGATTTTATGTACTTAATTTGATTTTAATTAATTGATTTTATTTTATTTTTTCTGACATCATTTGATTATATTTGAAGGCAGAGGGTCCGACATCTTAAATGAAAGTAAGAAATATAGCATAAATCATTTTTTATTCCCAAAGCTTATTAGCACGCTAATTCAAATTATATTTCCAATGATTTTATTCTAATTCAGACTACAATTAATTCAGTATCTAAACGCTACAACATGTGCACCGGGCCGAGCCTTCGAAAAGAATGATTACCTCCTTTTTTTTTTTTTTTTTTGGACTAGGGCATCTCGCAGGTTACCACTAAGGTACTCGCTGCTTAACCGGACTTTCCTGTGGCTGCCTTAAGCTCCTAAAAGAACTCAAAGCCTCCAGCCAGGGGCTACAAACTAAGCTAATTAATACTAGGCGAACGCTCGCTAAGGGCACCCCCTGTTGGGTACGAACCTCGGCTTAGGGCTTTCGCTGGGGGGAGCACAGCAAGAGGGACAGGCTGGATCAAGGATAGATCATTATTATTAATCGGGGAATTTAAAGCTACAGGCTCAGCAAAAACGCGGGCTGGCGCATCGTTATCGAGCAAGGGTCGGGGGGGATCCCCTCCTTGCTGCGCACTCGCCTAAGTAAAGCGGCTCGAGTAGTGGGGAAAGTGGGGAGGCCTTAGTGACGCATTGCACCTGCGTACCTCGGCCCGCTGCACGTGCTGTTTACAACGGTGACGCCGTCATATTTATTTATTTGTTTTAGTTTAATTTGATTTGGTTTTATTTCATTAATAATATTAATGTATGTTTGGTAATGGGTGTTATTTACCAGATTTTTTTTTTTTTTTTTTTTTTTATTTATAAGACTGCCTCATTGCGCATTGGTCTAGTGGTCGCAAGCGCTACTGCTGAGCATGAGGTCCTGGGTTCGATTCCCAGGTCGGGCAAAGTATTATTGGGTTTTTCCAACAGGAATTTCTCAGTAGCAGCCCGGAGTCTGGAATTGTGCCCGGTTGATGTCAATAGGCTCACCCCCTATTACATGGGACTTAAAAACACAACTGGCGAAATGTGGGTGTAGGTTCACCTCAGCCCAACCCTTCGGGGAAAGAAAGCGTGATGTTATGTTATTTATATTTATCAAATTTTTGGCGGCAACAAATTATCTACTATAATTGCTGCTTTACGAAATTATTCCGGAGTCAGTGTCTCATTTTCGTCACTGGAACAACTCATTTTATTATAATTATGTTAAAAGATTTTCCAATGACATTAAAACAACCACATTAGCAGAAAAGAACCTAACTCAAATTAGACGGGATACTCGTATATTTTTTTTAATTTAATCGAATAGCTCTATGGAACAACTCCATGCCAGCCAATATACTTACTTTCAGCGCGTTTCATTTGTTTTTTGACGTTCTTTTGCAAATTCATTTTTTTCTCTCTTGTGAGTAAAAGAGACTTTTATTCACTGTTATCGATGAATAAAATGTCCTTTTTTGAGTGACAATGGGAAAAAGAGATTTTAAAGAAGAATAAAATTGTAGTCAAAAATAAGTTCGGAACTTAACGAAGAACGAAGTAACGCAATAAAGGTTTATTTTTTCTCTTTATTTAACTTCTTCTGGCAACAATTACAAATGTATCCCAAGATGCGAGTCCGAGCGGCCCCAGCGGCGGCGGCGGCGGCGGTTCCGCGCACAAACAAAAGCTAACTTTAAGCCACTTAAAAGTCTAACAGCACAAGTTCAGTTTTAAAACCGTTTGACCTAAAAAAAAGTCACCGTTCCGCGTTAGACGGGAGCGATCGACTGCGACACGGCCATGGCGGCCGGCGGCCGGGGTAGGCGGACCGGACCGGTATTAATCGAATGTGTAATTCAGTTAAGTTTGTTGGTACTGTTTTGTGGGAGTTACTTTCTGTTTTACTTTCACAATTAGCTGCCGCGACCGCGAACCGCCACGAACTTGCAACTAGTTTAGCTCACTGTTGTCTAACGCGTCCGATAGCGATGCTCTGTCTCATTTCAGTTTCACGTATCATAACCACAAATACAAACAAAATACATTACGTGACGATGTCGTCGACGTCGATGGTATTGATGGATATCGGTGTGACAAGCGAGTAACAAATTAACCGTAATTTAATATATTATTCACTTTATTCAACGCTCACATCGCATCGGTACAAAACCAATCTGTGACAATGGAGAAATGTAAAAATCTCGGCGAAATGGACTTACATCCGGAAAGGGAATAATATCGTAAAGGGATGCTCGCCGGGATTGAAACGAGAAAAGGTGCGGAGTGGGGGCAGGCAGGCGCGGTGACGTCACGCCGACACGACGAGCACACACTGAGTGGCGGCGGGCGGCGGCAGTTGGGAGTGTTGGGATTGGGACACAGCACGAGCAATACTAAGCGCACTTCGCGTGACACAATATGAACAGTAGCGTAATAGCCATGCTTTGCGAAGAAAAGCATAGTTCGTTCAAGAAATGAACTATTCAAAATTGAAAAGTCATTTATTCAATCTAGGCTGAGAATCAGCACTTTTCGAACGTCAAAATTACATACATAAGACAGTCCCCCAAAAACGCCCGCCCTTCACATTCATGCATCATTACATTCATGCATAGTGACTACTCACTGTGCTTATATGTAGTTCATTTCTTTAACTCGATGTCAATTGTACCAACTCGTGGGAAGTAAGTGTACTTAGATATTGTAAAATAATATTTTCTTAGTTAATGATTTTTCTTATTTTTTTACTTTTTTTTCATCTTAAAAAACAACGGTGATCAGTCACGTCTGTAATAAAGGAGTGCGCAACTTGACGCGTACTCTTCAACAGTGATTGACACTTGATGGAGTGCGACGCGCCGCTCGCTCCGCTGTGAGCGGCGCGTCTCGCGTCCGCCGCGCGCACGTCTACTGCATACTAAGCACTCTAAGTCTACACAGAGGAACTTCTAGATGGTGTACGGTGGTGTTTCCTAGGGAAGCCCACAAAATTAAAATTTTCAATTGAAGTTTTTTGCGATTTTTTGCAGGTCAGTTTCAGATTGTACATGTTTGATCAATATAATATGATTCGCGGCAGTAACAAATATTATGTATAATTTACAGAATTATAATCTATAAAATCATCAATACAACTCTCTAAATTAGAATAAGCAAAAAACGTAAGAACATTTGAATTTCGCGAACTAACAAGCACGTAACTACTTGTAGCTCCGTCCCATGACATCGTCTACACTTACGAGCTACTAGGAGAAGTGTCAGCAGTAGCGGCAGTGGCAACGGCGGCATGTCGCCGGCGGCCTCACCGCACCGCACCGCACCGCACCGCACCACACCGCACCGCAACGCACCTCCCTTACCTGCACATACAAATCAGTAGAGTCTGACCGAATTTTGTTTTCGGCTTTCGGCAATGTTTTCCTTGAAATAATATATTAATTATTATCTTTATTCTAAGATTATTATATAGGACAGAGCGGGGTCCTATGAGCGCGGAGTCTCCTGCGCCACCCACACTTCTACACAGACAGTGTAGGTTAAGCCGCCCTCCCACGGTGCGCCATATCGCGGACGCACGCGCACGACGCACCGTGGGAAACCTAGCGTGCGTGGTAGCGCAGACGCGCGTTGAACGCGTGCGTGGCGGTGCGTCCTCGTGCGGGCTGGTGCGCGTCCGCGATATGGCGCACCGTGGGAGTTGGCATTAGATACAATACAAGTGAGGGACGCCACAAGAAGCGGGAGAGCTATGCGGCTCGGCCGATGTTGCGTCGCGCCGAGTCGCGCGTCTTCGGTAGCCGGCCGGCGCGGCGGCGGCGGGCGTTCGATTTGAGTGTGCGTACATTGACTCTATTATAATTATATGGTAATAAAATAAAATGAGGAAGGGGTCGTTTAAGCCAAAACAAACAGGGTCACTTGAGCATGGCCAAAGTTGCAGGTTAATGTTGTGTTGTGCTAGCATATTTCATAACTAAATTCTGTTCTCCTATTTATTTATTTTAACTTTTCGCACACAAAAAAAGGTACAAAGGCGGACTTAGTGCCTTAGGCATTCTCTACTAGTCAACCAAGGGTGGTGAAGAGATTTGATGGCAGGCAGGCATGCCAGGCATTCCTATTCTGATAGCTTTCCAGGCGAAGAGTGGTTGCAGTGCACCAATCGTCGCAAATGGTGCACCTCTGCGCTACAATCAAAGAGTGGGAAGCAGAAGGAAGAGAGCTACTTTGAAGGATCTCGAAGCTTCTCAAGCGGAATGCAACCAATTGCTCCAGGAAAGGGAAGATAGTGAAGTGGAAGTGGAGAACATTATCGCCAAAAACACCTTCCTCAAAAATGAACTGGCTGAGCTACACACAGAACACATAAACTTAGCCGACCAGTACAGTCATCTACAACATCAAGTATCAACATGGTTGCCTGGAAGAGATTGCAGTAAGCGATAAGGCCGCCCATTGTATATTTTGTAGTGTATTACTTTTTCTTTTTGTAATGTTTTATCTGGTGTACAATAAAGTATATATAAATATAAATAAATAAACATTTCAAGAGTGCAGTGACACCCATGAACTGGCTTTGAATCATATTTCAGAACTTAAACAGAGCCCTATCTCTTTCAGAGTCTGTCAAGGTCAGTGAACAGTTTGCTAACACCAATAACCTATTTTATGACATTGTAGGCAGTAAGTCAAAACCAGTGTGTGAGCCAGCTATAACAATAGATTTGACTGGTGACGATATCATACCATTGTGTCCCATTGTTATGAGTCATAATAAATTAAAGAAATGTATTAAATTTAATAAAATAATAAAAACGGTCACAGAGAGCTACTAAAAAACAAAATCTTTTAAAATTAAATCATTCCCTTAGAAAGGAACGTGTTATCCTTTCATAAAGTTTAATTAATAGTTTATTTATTTATTTATTTAATACTTCAAGCACACAAATGTACAGAGGCGGACTTAATGCCATAGGCATTTTCTACCAGTCAACCTTAGGGTGATGCAGAGACAAACAGTGGTAGGTGCAATTTACGAAAAATTGAGGATGTTTTATTTTATTTAAGTTAATATAAAGAAACACATACATATACCTAATAGTTGTACTGTTGAGTTAGATGAATGTAGGGAAAAGTATGATATTGATACAAAGCTCCTTTATAATGATATTATATACAACACAAGGAGCACTTTCTGAAGGATATTTTTGAGAAATATGAGACTTCACAACAACAACTTAGTGAGCGCTTGCTTGAGGCTGGGGAACTACTGGATTTTGTGAAGTGCAATGCTGAGAGGTATGAGTCTCTGACTAATAATCTATCATGTAGCTGTGCCAACCAACCACCACCTCCTCAGCCTCAGCCTGACTTGCCTCCACCGGTGTTGGCTCTTCCAGCAGAGACATATTGTCTTAATACACAGAATAATAATAAATCCATATTTTTCTGTTTTCGGCTTTGGAAAAATGCTACTCAATTACCTTAGCCATACAGTTTTACCAATCATAGTTATCATAACATAACTTTCAAACAAATGATTAAAAGAATTGCAAACACAAACCTAGACAATTATTCTACAATGGTTTTGCTATTAGGTAATAGTACTATTACCAGAAAGGACATAGTGGATGGTGTGGACACCTTATTATAGTTAAATAATAGGTATGCTTATGTTGTGTGCTTTACCTTACTCTGATACTCAATCAGATATTGATAATAATTATATTTATAAATTGAATAGTACTATTCACAGGCTGACATGTTGTCATAGTGACAAATTAATGTATTTTGAAACTAATAAGTTTGTTAGTGGTTTTAATGGTTCTCTGCCTTTTCGCCGAAATTTTTTTGCCAGATTTTCACTTGCCAACTACCGTTTCGCAGAATTTTATTTCGCCGAAGTATCATTTGCCAACTTATCATATAATTTTGTTTTATTTCCCAACCTCAAAGCTCCCAACCGTTTTGGTGGGTACGTGAACACAAACACAAAAACAATAATAATTTGGGGTCCATTTAATACCAGCAGTTAGTTACTGGAGGCTGTGGATGATGATTATAAGAAAGGTATAATAGTTTGTGTAAAACGAAGCTTATTTATTTTCTTTCAAAGTTGATCCTAAGTTAGCTTCAAAATATCTGCTCGGGGACCAAGTTTACCAAGCATAGATACTTAGTTGTACTGTGAATACATTCAGAGATGAGCAAAATGTTCAGAGCAATGCGTGTTCATTTTGTGAGATATATGGGAAAAAAGTTAAAAAGACAAGGTGTCTGTGAGAGAGGAGGTATCCTAAGTTTCTCAGGTTTTTGTGTACAAACAATGAAACAGTTTGCTGTTATCATTTAGATATTTTACAAAACTAGCGATCCATCCCTTCTTTGTACGAGTGCAGCAAAGTAGTGAAATGGTGTTAAACCATCAAGATTTCTGTGCTACATATGAGTTAAATACGAATGCGTTTTATACGTAAACCTTCCGGAATAAATTCTCTAACTGTTCGTGAAAACCACATCATAATCCATTGTGAAGTTTAAAAGAACTAAGCGGTCACATCTGGACAGGCCCAACAAGCGACATGTTTTATACTACGTATTTATATTTATAAGGTGCTTTAGAATCGCATGTTAACCACCGATGGCGCCAAATTGCTACTCGCGGTGTAACAAATGGTGACAAACCGTCAAGCCCCGGTGACGCACCTCGTGTAACACCCTCTCACGCGGCACTTTTCTCTATTTTTACTGCCAAATAAAGGCTAGTCTCCAATAAGGATGGTTTTACTCTATGGTCGGATAAATATTCTACTCGACTAAATCATTCAAAAATAAAAATATACGGAACGCAACATTAAAAAAAAGAAAGTCAAACTGACATTACTCATACTTCAGAAAACGATCGGCTCGTGCGGGTGACGGTGTCTGTTTTGTGTTGTTTTGTGCAATAAAGTGTGATAATTAAAAGGTAAGTGGCTATATTTTCATTTATTAGTAGTTATTACACCGTTGTAGATAATAGTTTCACGAAATAGCATCATAAAATCACATTTTTGAGCAAAGTAATTTTACGCGCCAAAACCGTTGTGACGCGTTATCATTCTATAATGAATTTCGACTTTTTTGTGTGTAATTGACAGCAAATAGATGAATATTCATTTAGAAGTACATAATGCATCGTTGTAGATAATATTATCACGAAATACCATCATAAAATTTTATTTTTGAACAAAGAAATGTTCCCCGTAAAACAAAAGACAAAGTCGGCACCGCGCGCTATGAAGTTTCAGTTTCAATAATATGAAAATATTACGTAGGACTATCAAACAAATGCTTTTGTTAGATTACATAACTATTCATAATGTAATTTGCAAAATTTCTTGTAAATTGATACAGTAGTTTTATCAGAAATAGACATGAAACCGGAATAAACACGTTTTTTTCCCCCGTATCTGATAATTACATTTTGTTTATAAATACGATTCTCGTCTTACGAGCATTGTTTATACATAACATGATGCTCTGTGTATTTAAGAACACAACAAAGTATTCATATTGTGCCGAGAGCCACTTCAAACAGCGGGAGAGCGTTTTTTGTTATCAAGGTCATTAACATCCGGCGCGCTCGGAATGCGCTTCGGGCTTAAGCGTTTTTGACGTCATCGGCGGACGGCGTTTGCTGGGACTTCAGCGTTGCAGATATAAGACGTTTTACTTTTTGTTCATTTTTTGGTTCCGTATGTCCGATTGAAAAAACAGAACCCATATATAATCACTCGTGTGTCTGTGTGTATGTCCGTCTTGTACAGCCAATTTGCTCCGAATCTAATTGTAGCAATAGTTTTAAAGTTAAGGAAATAGATGAAAATTGACAAGCCGCACGGGTCGATCCATCAGGTTAAGCTACGCTTGCCGGGGTTGGTCAGTGGATGGGTGACCATCTTTACATACCAAGACTCCTCCGTGCCTCGGAAAGCACGTTAAGCCGTTGGTCCCGGTTGTCATTCGTGGATCTTTGACAGTCGTTACGAGTCGTCAGAAGCCCGAAAGTCTGACACCAGTCATACCAAGGGGTATCGTATTACCCAGTAACTGGGTTGTGGAGGTCAGATAGGCAGTCGCTCCATGTAAAATACTGGTATTCAGCTGCATCCGGTTAGACTGGAAGCCGACCCCAACATAGTTGGGAAAAGGCTAGCAGATTGATTGACCTCCTAAACTACTGAGCATAAAATAAAAATACTGTAAATAGTTCTATATTTACAAATTACAGGAAAACTTACAAAAAGTCTAAAATAACATGGTACATCTCAAAATATTGTGCGTACAAACAAACTTACATTTACAGGAAATGTATGGGAGAAACTGTTTTTCAACTACAATGTTAGTTCCTTCTTGGGATAAAAACATCCCAAATACGAAACCCTCCATTGTGCGTGGTCCAACACGCACTTGGCTGGTTTTGTCTTTTATTCAGCATCTTTCACACGAAGTGAAAAGTAGGAACATAAAATGAATTAAAAAGGAATGCATTAGTGAACCGAGATCTAACGATGTTGGATTGCGGCACTCGAACATATTTGACTACCGAATAATCGAAAAACAAATTAAAGGAGCAGTTTATCGTTCATTCCTATGTTATTTTGTCGGTTTTCTGAACCGTGGAATGAAACGAAAATTGAGATTCGGTCCAGAGAAGCGTCTGATATCAGCTTCACCGCATGAAAATATGGTTATAGTTTTGTAAGAGTGCTTAGAACTTCAAACCAATAGTAATGAGTAGGTGACATGTTAACATCACAAAATAAATAAATAAAACACAGTTGCCAACTTCTCACATGCGAACAGGCGTAAATAACGTTCATTGTTAGAACAGCGTTACACTGTTAATGTGATGATTTCCTATAACCTTATTGGATAAATATTCATCAATCCAGGTGTTTGTGGAAAATAAATCTTTGATGTTCCCTTAACTCGGAATAAAGCGGGTGTTCTCATTGTGTGTCGACGAGTAACCCTCCGCACTAATGCGAACATTAGCGCAGAGACGCGCACGATGAGGTGGCGTAGTGTAGCGCATGTTTATAAAGCACTCGGCAGATTGATATAAGCTCGTTGCGATTGGCTAATTGAGTTCAGGCGAGTGTTCGTTGCGTCTAAATAAAGCGTCAGGGACTTGCACTTGCACGCTTGTAAATAAAGAAAATAAATTGTTAATTATTATACAGGGAAACACATCATAAGGAATGATTATTTTATTTATAAAAAATATCGTGAGGAAAGTTTTGAGTAAGAATGTGGATGGCTAGTTATGAAAGACCAAACAAGAGCGAGTTGGACTCGCGCACCGAGGGTTCCGTGCCATCATATATAAATATCGTCAGAGAATTTTAACACTGCGGTGTAGTATATTGCAGTTTTAGGTCAGCGCCATCTCTTGACCGATAGTTGAAGTAATGTAACATTTGTTGATGATTTATGAAAAAGTGTGCTATTTAGAGAAATTGTTTTATTTTTCCTGTAATCTCTACATTAGAATTATTTCAGATTTTTCTGCAAACTTCGGAGATAATGGGGGGGGGAGGTTATCTTTTTACATTTATTTTTTCGTCAAAAGTCGAATACTATGCGGCATATATCTAGCTGTTACTTTTAATAAATGTGTTGACTCAGGAACTTTTCCTGACCTCATGAAGAGTAGTAAAGTCATTCCATTATTTAAATCAGGTAATAAAAATGACGTTGGCAATTTCAGGCCTATTTCTATCTTACCTGCATTTAGTAAAATATTTGAAAAGTTAATACTCAAGCAGTTACTAAGACATTTTAATTTAAATAGCCTCCTTCATAATGAACAATATGGCTTTACAAAAGGTCGTTCGACTACAGATGCGGGTGTTGCTCTGCTGAAACACATATTTAGCGCATGGGAGAACTCGCAAAATGCTATTGGGGTTTTCTGTGATCTCTCCAAAGCCTTTGATTGCGTGCACCATGACACGCTATTGCGTAAACTGCGTCATTACGGTGTGCAAAACGAAGCTCTCGATGTTATAAATTCTTATTTAAGTAATAGGTCCCAATGTGTAGATATTAATGGTGTGAAATCTTCCGGGTTACCAGTTCAGTTAGGTGTACCTCAAGGCTCAATACTGGGTCCATTCTTGTTCTTAGTGTATATCAATGACTTACCATTCTTTTTAAAGGGTATCTGTGAAGTTGTACTGTTTGCAGATGATACGTCTCTTATTTTTAAAGTAGACAGGAACAGACAAGATTTTGACGATGTAAACAGTGCACTCTCAATGGTTACGGATTGGTTTACAACAAATAACTTAGTTCTCAACTCCAAGAAAACGAAATGTATAAAGTTCGCTTTACCGAATGTTAGAAATCTAGGACCCAACATCGTCTTAGATAAAGAAGTGCTTGAAACTGTGGGCTCGGCAGTTTTTCTGGGCATAACAGTAGATGCCAAACTTCAGTGGGGCCCACATATTTCAAGTCTAGCGGGAAGGCTCAGCTCGGCCGCCTACGCTGTCAGGAAAGTAAGACAATACACTGACGTTGATACAGCTCGATTAGTCTATTTTAGTTATTTCCATAGCGTTATGTCCTATGGTATTCTGCTGTGGGGCAAAGCCGCTGACATTCAAAATATATTTGTTCTTCAAAAACGAGCTGTCCGAGCAATTTACCAACTAGGTACCAGAGTCTCTCTGAGAGATTTTTTTAAAGATATTGGTATTCTTACAGTGGCATCACAATTCATCTTCGCCAATATCTTATATATTAGGCAAAATATACACGTATACACTAAAAACAGTGATATCCACAATATTAACACCAGAAATAAAGACAAATTACGAGCTCCTTTTCACCGGCTTCATAAGGTTCATAACTCATTTGTTGGGCTTGGTATAACCTTTTATAACAAGCTACCCACTTCTCTGCTAGATTTGCCTTTTAATGCGTTTAAAGCTAAAGTAAAATCCAACCTTTGTTCAAAGGCATACTATTCTATCAATGACTACTTAAGCGATAAAAATAGTTGGTCGCTGTGATTAACTCAAGACAATGTTTATGTTCTTTCTCCAGAATTAGCTTACCTACTGACAGGTTATATGAGTTTATAGAATGTTTAATTTATTTGACTTTATTATACAATTTATTTTATTTTCATTTATTGTTGACATGATCTACTCATTACAATGTTTTCGTATGAGTTGTATTGCAATATGTGATTAGCTAGCGACCTCGACAGTAGATTATATATTATTCTTGCCTAACTGTTGATCTATTTTTGATTTATTTTTACTTCAATGGTCCTAGTTTATCATATCTAATTATGTGACCTCGAGTTACAGCTTTATTAGCTATATGTAAGCGGGCACGCCCTTTATGCCTGGAGGCTTTATAATTCGGGTATTAAGTTCTGTTTACGTTTTTAGTTTTTATTTTTGCTTGAGTTTAGATTTCGATATTTTTTTTTGTTGGTACATTGGCGCGTGCTAGCTGTCATTATGGCATATATTTTATTGAATGTTTTGTGTTGAGTAATGTAAATTATTTGCATACTATTGTATAGAATCAAGTTTTTTTTTCTAACTGAACAGACAGCTGTGCTGCTGGGGAGTTTGTTGCGCCACTTCTTCTCTCCAGCAAAAGCACTAGGAAGTGGTGAAGGGCGGGCGTTTTTGGGGGACTGTCTTATGTAATTTTGACGTTCGAAAAGTGCTGATTCTCAGCCTAATTTGAATAAATGACTTTTGAATTTCGAATTTTGAATTTTGAATATAAAAAAATATATTTTGAGATAGAAAGAAAGAAAAAGTATTTATTGAGACAAGCAGAGGAAATCACGAACTAAACTGAGAACACATTGAGACATAAATAAAAATAAAACAATGTAAAATTTAAATGTGCAAATAGCGCTCTTTCATAATTATGATAGTAGGTAGTAGCCACACTTCGAATTTTTAAGATTTCCCCCCCATTCAGTCCCTGTTGCAAATAAAAAAATATATATTTTTACTTCTTTCTTATTTGCAAAATAGTTGGGCAAACGTCATCTTAAACTATTCCTCAAGTATCTTGAAATTTGGAATAGTTTAAGCATTCTTGAGATATCCAGCTGTGACTGACAGACGGACAGACAGAGTCGCACCATAAGGGTTTCTTTTTACCATTTTGGTACGGAACCCTAAAAAGATTTGTGACTAAACTCTGCTGCGTGAATGTTATCTCGGAACAAGTATCATGTACACATATATGACGCGCGTATCACTGCGCGCACTATGGCTGCACTTGAGATGATCAGATCATAACATAATATTTACATAAGTATCCACTCACATGTACGGCCCGCGCGACCGTTTAATTTTCTCAATTTAATCTTATTTTATCACTAAACTTTGCCAATAAATAATAACATTGAGAGATCAGACGCATTTCCAATACAATTACTAACGTAGATCATGCTGTAATAATTTCATTAGTTGTGGTAAATTGCTGCTCAAGCCCGATCGGGCTGAATAAATGGACTATTAATTTAATTTCAATGTGAATATTTGATACGTTCAAAACGGCACAAACTCAATAATGTTGTAGTGAAAGGTTTACTGAAAATAACTAAACGCCGTAACTACCATAAAAAGTTTAAAGCCTTACATGCATGAAACATAATAATACGGAAAGCGCAGTATTATGAAGCTGTATCTCGAGTGTGTAATATAGCAGTTGAGAAGTGATTCAGCGAGAGCGCTTCCGGCCGCTCTACGTACGCTACGAACTACTACGTAATGTCGTAGCCGCTCGTAGCACTCCGTAGCACCATAGCGGCTCGTAGGAGTTGTAGCACTCTGTAGCGAATGTAGTACAATGTGATTTACAAAATGGTGGTGCTAAGAGATTAACACCCACTCTTTGAAACGTTACTCCTTGTTATTGCTATTAAGAAAACATGAAAAATGGTATATTATAAATAATATTATGTATAAACCTTAACAAATTTTAATAGTGATTGGAGCTCCTTTTAAGCAAATAAGCTTGTGTGGGCTCCGCTTAATAAGTTCCATAACTTGAATAAGTATCATTTACTTGTTTCATGAAAATGTAGGTATTTATTAAAGGAAATAATAATATTATAAAAAAAGGGAAAATTAAAGTTTTGCAGCACACACGCTAGCATGCGAGTTTGTTAGAATATTCTAGCATTAAGTATATAAATTAATCTTCGATTTAAATCTTATTCTAAACTATCTCATATTCGACCCAAAACCGGTTGACGTAGAATTGTGAATTTTGGTTAAAAGCAAGGTAAAGGGAAAATTCCGAAAAATAAAAAAAGTTGAAATTTAAGTTATTTTTTGGTACTTACAAGTTTTCGATAATTTGCCCATATCTTTTATCGTGATGACTCAGGACCTTGATTTTTATACAACTAAGTGCTTGTTTACGGAGACGCGGGGCGTTGAGCGTGGCGTGCAGCGTGGCGTTCGGCGGTGCGTCGGACGTTTTTTCTGTTTACAGAGAGACGGGGCGTGCAGCGGCCCGCGTCATCACACGCGCAAACACAAACATATGGCGATGTACGATGTTGTTTATGGAAGCGCGGGGCGTACGGCGTGGCGTGAAATGTAGCGGTGCCCGCGGCGTTGCACGCGGCGGTGAACGCGACAGTGCACGCGGCGTGCATCGGGAGCGGAAGGCGGGAGCTGATATTCAAGCGCCACCGAAATATATAATAATAAATAAAGAAATACATAGGATGCATAACATCACGCCTATATTCTCCGAAAAGTTGGGCAGAGGTGTTCCTATAGTACCTACACCCACATTTAGCCAGTTATGTTTAAGTCCCATGTAATAGGGGGCGAGCCCCCTAATGCCATCAACCGGGCACAAATCCAGACTCCGGGCTACTTCTGAGAAATACCAATGATATTTTGCCCGACCCGGGTATCGAACCCGGAACTTATACTTAGCAGTAGTGCTTGCGACCACTAGACCAACGAGGCATTAAAAAAACCCCCCAAGTGCGTGTCGGACCACGCACAATGAAGGTTTCCGTGGTTGGGATGAATAAAATTTATCCCAAGAACAAACTTAATTTAGTAGTTGACAAAAATGTTATCTCATACATCGATATACGTCACGGTCAATTCTCCAACTGCAAATGTAAGTTTGTAATCACATTTTTTTTATTTTTTTTACTAGTGCTGTAAGATCTTGCTTCCTGCCAAATTTCATGATTCTAGGTCAACGGAAAGTAGGTACCCGGTAGGTTTTGATTCATGTGCGAGTATCAAAATATTTCACATAAATGGCCATATTTTTCGTTCGTTCGTTCACTTAGAAGCTTTAATTGTTTAGAGCTCCAACGGAACATAGATTTACTTATTTAATGTTATATGTGGATATCGCCGATGTTCGTAGTTCGTAGGTATTGAGCGTACATACGACGCCGCGGGCCCCGCCGCGTGCCCCGCGGCGTTGCACGCGGCGTTGAACGCAGCGTTGCCCGCCGCGTGCCCCGCCGCGGGCAACGCTGCGTGCGACGCGGCGTGCAACGCCGCGGGCACCGCCTGGATTTCAAGCAAACGCCTATAAAAACGCTTCTCCGTAAACGCTCTCATACAACGCCATATGTTTGAATTTTGTGCGGGCCGCCCCGCCGCACGCCCCGCCCAACGCCCCGCGTGTCCGTAAACAAGCACTAATAGGGACTATAGCCCTGAATCTGGTAGAAATTTTAACTCGCTAGGTTCACCCGTTCCTGAGAAAATCGGTGGTGACACACGGACAGACAGATGGACAAGAGAGTGATCTTATAAGGGTTCTACCTTTTGAGGAACGGAACCCTAAAAATGAACTGATCTGATTTTACGCTTGCTTGACCATTTAGAGTAGAAAATTAAAGTGCTATTTTGTTGTATTAATACACCGGTTCGTCCTCACCGTGTTTTAAAAGGACGAAAAATGGCAAAACACTCAAGCCTTACTGCGGCTTTGAGGACACAGTCCTGAACGGACTGAAGCTCTATTTGTATTCTATATACGGGCTGATATGGTCTGTGGTTGGTTTTGTTCTATGGTATGGATAACGGTATGGATAAATACTTGTCAAATAAATCGACTAAGACTAAAACGTAAAAATAACATTAAAAAAAAAGTTACTCAATATATTTATTGCTTCCACATGTGAACTTAGGTAAGTTGAAACTGACAAGACTGGTGAAATAATCATTTGAATTCAACTTTATTTGTTGTTGTATGTTGTCATTCTTTTCGCGATTACGGGCATTTCCACAACACCGGAAGTTTTAGTATGATAACAATGTACTTATGTTTGTCCTTTCGGTTGTATGTGGTGTATAATAATAAAGAGTTAAATAAATATAGGTTTTTTGCGTTGAACTCCATTAACGCATTTACGAATGAGAGATCCAGGTTCTAATACTCGATTCAAAATGAGTGTTGTATTCAGAATCCTCTATTCAAAACGAATGTTATACTCAGAATCCTTTATTCAGAGACTTACGTACAGTAAAGAGATCCAGGTACCTCAATGGTACCTGGAACTCTTTATCGTACGTAAGTTAGCATTAGTAAATGCTTTAAAATAATAAGTATCATTCTGAGTAAGTGGTGATTCGAATAGACAGTGTTCAAGAAGATATTGTTTAGGTACATGATTAAATAAGACCTCATTTCGAATAGAGAACATTAGGGTTTCCAGATCTTTTTTGATCTGGATGCCCTAATTTCCAACTACTATTCTGGCTGAGAGCAGTGGTGGCCCAGTGGTAACGGCCCCGACTTACGAGTTGTAGGTCGTGGGTTCGAACCCAAGCAGGCGCTTCACTTTGTGTAAATAATTTCATCACCACTGCTCTCACAACGGTGAAGGAAAACATCGTGAGGAAACCGGCATGTCTTAGAACCAAAAAATTCGAAGACATGTGACATCTACCAACCCGCACTGGGCCCGCGTGGTAGATTACAGTCCACTCCCTCTCACATAGAGGAGGCCTGTGTCCCAGCAGTGGGAACAATAATAGGCTGATGATGATGATTCTGGCATAACTCCGTCGTATATTCACGGGTTTGCAATTTTTTTCAAAGTATACTACTTCGATGACAATGGTCATCAGGTCAGAATCTGATGATGTGATCCTGGAGAAATCGAGGCTATTCTTCTAATATTATAGGTATAATACAGCAATTTGGGTATTTTTTTTTAGTAATTCGTGCAGTTTCTCTCGGAAAGTACCGTTTGGCGAACAGACGGCCACCGGAACTACTCAATAATAAATTTCAGTGGTTGCGTTTCGATTATTATAATATGGTTGACAAGCAATTTATGCTCGTCACAATGCATATGGAGAAGTGGACCTAATGGTGAAGTACCAGGAAAACTCCTCAACGCTTAACGTCCCTGTATCAGGAAACGTAATATTTTGTAAAAAGTGATGAGCAGTTGACATTAGGCTATTGTAAAGATAAATTACAAACTGACCCGCTAAAAAGCGAGAAATAAAAACTTTTTCACAAAAAAAGCAACCGACTTCCATAAAACACTATAAAGTGAAAAAAAAAACTTTAATTTCGGAACTCGGTGACAAGTAACGAAAATACAAAACCAAAGACACCTACTCCGAAATTTAAGTTATTTTTAACCGACGAAAAAAAAAGGAGGAGGTTCTCAAGTCGACACATGTATTATTTTTTATGTATGACCACGCATAACTTTTTACTGAGCAGTCCGATTGGAACGATTCTTCTTTTATTGGGGAGGGTGTATCTCGAAGTTGGTCCCGTGTAAAATTGAAAACTGAAATCCATCGCTAAGGGTAAAAAACTTGGGGTTGATTGATTTTTTACCTGCTGAATTTTCAACTGCGAACCGATTGTGTTGTAACTTCGCACACATAATGTAGTTCTGATGACACACCACATGATAAAGATCTTGAGTTGATCTGATGATGGAGATGGAAGACAGTAGCGAGAGCTCCTTAGCAGATAACAGCAGCTTCATCGTGTTTGGGCTTATTTCATTCACCTTGATGAGAACTTTACACCTAGCTGGGGTATGACTCTAAGGCTGCCTGTCCACTGGAGCGGAGAGGAGAAAAGAGGAGCGGAAATGTGTCAATATTAACCAATAGAATCTTGACTCCGCCCCTTAGTTAAGATTTCATTGGTTAATAATGGCACATCTCCGCTCCTCTCCTCTCCTCTCCGCTCCAGTGGACAAGCAGCCTAAAGCGAAAAATAAAATATTTTGCAAAAAATTAAACCGACGAAAAAACTCTGAAGAGCGAAAAATAAAAAATAAACTTTTGTTGAGGGTCATCAATTTGTCACTAAAAGGTTATTTTTAATTTTTTCAATTTGTAATGTTTTTTTGGAAGTTACTTAGGTGTTTTTTTTCTCAGACTGATAGATCTTTTATAAAACTTACTTAAAATAGTTATAAAACAAAAAGAATTAAACTTACATACCACGGTGGCAATCCAATCTAGTGAGCAACCTATCACATGGCACGCACAAGTAATGATCACGACTGACTATGAACACCACACAAGAAACTTGTTGTAAACTCGTTGTTGAGAGCAACAGTCAGCGCGGGAAGTTGCGGAGCGAGAGACCGGTGTCGCGCGGAGCTCGGGACGTCGTGCGCGCTCGTGGGCCCAGCGCCGAGTGAGGGCCGCGCGCCGCCGGCCCACAGCGGGACGTGCTGCCCCGCGCGGGTAATTACCTACCAATTGTATCACGATATTGGCTGTTAAAATGATTTAATCAAGTCGTAATCACTGCCCGCAGATATCTGCTGAACAAAGAGCGCTACACAACTGCTACGCTGCTACGCCGATACGCTACGATGTTGCTACGCTGCCGCTGCTACGTATCGCATACCGCAATTATTTTGCTGTGGAACTCAATACGTTGGACAAAAGATTGGAAACAATAGTGTCATCATTAAGGGAGACTATATTGTTTTTTTTTGTGTCATTTGTATCAACTTCCTCCAGTAGTGACTCAATACTTGAATTCTTTGTTTGTCTCAGGGCACATCTCTCATTTTTGTTAAAAAGCTTGTGCCGTAAATGATTTGACCTAGTGGATTTATAAGGGCTCTAACAATATTATCCACTAATATTGTTGGAAAGGCCTATGATGTCTAGCAAGGTCTGCTAAAGGTTAATAAGGAGTCATTCTGAGATATAGAATCCAGAATCAGGTGAACTAAAGGAATTAACACAGACCGCTGGAGTGGAAACCGCAAATCGGTAAAGGTTGCGTGGGGCGCCCTCAGGCTCGGTGGAGCGATAGTGTTCGCAGGTTGACCAGCAGGAGCTCTATGAGGGTAGCCGAGGATTGAGTAAGATGGCGTGCGAATCCGTGCGATAGAGCGGCCTATGTTCAGCAGTGGACGTCTCTAGAGCTCAGCCGAATATCAACATCGGTGTCTTGTATCGCAAACACACACGTCGCCGTTTGTATAGAAACTTGTATACTAGAAACTACCTAGCTCTGAGAAATATTGTTAAAGACTTTACAGGTCAGCATGTTATTTATCCAGTACCTACTAATCATTATGAGTAATGATTTAATAATTTATCAAGAGAACGTATTTAATTAGTCATACCAACTTCTCAATTACTCGCTGTTCGTGATGTATTCAATTATAAATTCTAATAAAATGATGCTCATAAATAGACGTCATGCATATTTAAATTGGAAGGCGTTCTGCGTCTCCGGGCAAGTGCCGGCGGCGCGGGCAGGGGCGGGCAGGCGGCGGGCAGGCGGCGATGGATTCAAGTGTTCTCTCATTTCACTGTAGCACTAACAAAGTTTAAAAAAATTAAAACGTTATCAAATGAGAAGGGAGGCGCAGACAGGGGCGGGGGCGAGTGCGGGGGCGCGGAGGGCGAGGCGAGGGGGCGGCTTCACGCGGAGACATCGTCCCTCGAGCGTGAAGATACCTGATGAAAAGAAAATGAAACCGAGATGATACAACGCAGAGACTGCACCGACTGACGACTCACGACATGACACTATTCTTTATAAAGTTTTTTATTTTTACATAAAAGCTCCATGGCTCTTTTATTTTATAATTTTAACGAGACGTTCCTGCAGCCTGAATGGTGGGCAGCCTTCATGAAAACACTAGTGCGGGGGGAGGGGGAGCGAGCGGCGCGGCAGGCTCTATAGAAAATGTAGCGACAACTTCGTTATCTGCTGGGAGTCCTCGCTAGTTCACGAAGCTAAATATTAATATTAATAGTAGTCTTTTTAGGGTTCCGTACCTCAAAAGGAAAAAAACGGAACCCGTATAGGATCACCCGTGTGTCTGTCTGTGTCATTTGGTACACATATGTATTTCTATGACCCAAACACGAACTTGTGACGTAATCAAATGATTTTTAGGGTTCCGTAGTCAAATGGCAAAAAACGGAACCCGTCTATATACTTATGGATTCGTCATGTCTGTCCGTCCGTCCGTCCGTATGTCACAGCCACTTTTTTCCGAAACTATAAAGACTGTCGAAACTTGGTAGGATGTATTCTGTGAACCGCATTAAGATTTTCATACAAAAATAGAAAAAAAAAAAATTGGGGTTTCCCCATACTTAGAACTGAAACACAATTTTTTTTTCTGTGGATTGGTCTTCAAATATGATATTGCGGTTTAATTTTTTTCTAAACTGAATAGTTTGCGCGAGAGACACTTCCAAAGTGGTAAAATGTATCCCCCCCCTTGTAACTTCTAAAATAAGAGAATAATAAAACTAAAAAAAATATATGATGTAAATTACCATGTCAACTTCCACCGAAAATTGGTTTGAACTAGATCTAGTAAGTAGTTTTTGTTTAATACGTCATAAATCGTAAACCGCTATTTACCTTTAACGAACTACAAAAACTTTTATATTATGTTACTTGCTGCTACAGAACCCTTCATGGGCGAGTCCGACTCGCACTTGGCCGCTTTTTTTTTAATATGGGGGTCACTTTTGGGGAAATATAAATTTAAAAAAAAGTTTTGCAAACTGTATCGTGTGACATATATCTATGAAAGGGCTTGTTGCGAGGTTCTTAATTTTTATTTAAATAATTTTAAAATAAATACATTTTAAGAAAAAAGATGAAAATTACCATTATCTCTGAAACTACTGAGCCTAAAATTTTGATAAAAATACAGAGAATGGTTCACTCAACTCATAGACTACAGGAAAACCTATAAGAAGTGGTCTTAATATAACATGGTAAATCTCTCAATATTGTACGTACAAACTTACATTTACCGTCGGAATGTATGGGAGAACATGTTTTTCAACTACAATATTAATATTCATCCCAACTACAAAAGCCTTCATTGGCGTAGATCGACACGCACTTGGCTGGGTTATTTTTATTTTTTTATTACTGAATGGGCCTGCTCTTGACCTCAATCTCGCCTGATGGAAAGCGATGGATGAGGTTTGAAGGCAGACGGGTTATATGTGGAATACACAGACGCCGGCAGAGAGTTTCACGCTTAAGGCTGCCTGTCCACTGGAGCGGAGAGGAGAAAAGAGGAGCGGAGATGTGCCAATGTTAACCAATAGAATCTTGACTCAGGATCACTGATCTAAACCCAGGGGCGGAGTCAAGATTCTATTGGTTAATATTGGCGCATCTCCGCTCCTCTTTTCTCCTCTCCGCTCCGGTGGACAGGCAGCCTTAGGGTCGGGCCACACCTGCCGAACGTTCCGCGGTGGAACGCTCCGTCGCGTCATATTTCTATGGACGTAACGTTCGGCTGATGTGTCATAGGTAACTTGAAAAACATTAGGAGCGTATTCAACCGAACGTTCCGCCGCGGAACGTTCGGCAGGTGTGGCCCGACCCTTAGCTAAACGCATTATAAATGTAGAGGAGAAGCGCTGAGTACGACTGGGTGGGATATCAACCAAGTGGAGATGGTACTTGCAGTACGTCTGGTAGTCCGGTAACAAAAACTAGGGTGATGATGGGATCAGGACGTGGAGCTCCCGCGCACATTCTCCGAAGTAAAATCTGTAGAAGACTGACAGGCAAACACATAGTAAATAAATAAATAAATAACAGAAAACATGGTAAATATCTAGTTTTAAATAACTTAGTGATATATTCATTTTAGCAAAAAGTTTGTGTTCGCGTGGCTCGTGAGCACAAACGTTTAAATTTTCTTGAAAGTTCTTGAATGGTTTGACCCACGCGAATGACGCGTTGCTTTTCGCCGCGGGATTGCGCGGCCAATGTTAAACCGTTCGCGTTGCCGCACGATTCTACAGCCCTTTAGTTTAGAGTGAGATAAAGTTCGCAGAGCAATTAGATGGTCTGGAACTTTATCGATGAAGTGCCATTTAGGAGAATCGCTTTCAAAGTACTAATCTGGAAGGGGGGTGGATTCGAAAAAAATTTTTTGTCCCCACACAGATAATAAATAAAGAAAATTATTCAAAAACAAAAAACCCGACTGCAAAAACACATAACTGAATAGAGAAAAACAAGCATTATAATCTATAGAATTTTGGTATCGCAGGCGGGGACAAACAAAAGTTAGGTACACCATATTTCCGGTTATTATTGTTATATTATTATTGTCCCCGCCTGCGATACCAAAATTCTATAGATTATCCTATGTTAAAATCCATCATGCCGTTTAGGCTACAGAGCGTGCCAAAGAAATAGACATACATACATACATTCATACATACATACTCTCGAAAAAAATGACCCTCCTTCTGGGGCAGTCGGGTAAAAATTATGATTTATGTTATTTGAGTATAAATAGTAAAACAGACATCATAAATACATAATCAGCCTAGTGTTCCCACTGCTGGGACATAGGCCTCCTCTCAGTGAGAGGGAGTAGGCTGTAATCTACCACGCGGGCCCAGTGCAGGTTGGTAGATGTCACATGTCTTCGAATTTTTAGTTCTAAGACATGCCGGTTTTCTCACGGTGTTTTCCTGCACCGTTTTGAGAGCAGTGGTGATGAAATTATTTACACAATGTAAAGCGCCTGCTTGGGTTCGAACCCACGACCTACAACTCGTAAGTTGGGGTCGTTACCACTGGGCCACCACTGCTCCTAGAAGCCGACATGTTGTTGTTTATCTAGTGCATTTTCTTTTATATGGGTAGCTCGAGGCACATGTTTTGAGTAACCTAAAAATTTACATTCTTTACTCTCTTTAGTCTCTTTTCAAAGTTAATGATTAGTCCCAAACATTTGAATAAGCTATAGTGGCATAATAATTATAATTATGTTTCCCAAACATTATTGGTAAGTTTTACCAATGCAAAGGCAATTGTGGTGTGGTGTCACGTACATCATACACGTGCATCACATACATGTACATCAGCACATATGTAGTTTAAGTTAAGATAGATATGTTCATCGAATTAGTAGAAGGACATCACGTACATATTATGTATATAAACTGTAACGTTGAACATTAAATATAGTTCTTACTAGTTGACACATGGATCTCATTGTGTTTGACTAACCCCCTCCATCTCCTCCTCACATCGCACAATCGTCGAGATATATGGTTGATATGAGGCCTTGTTTCCTAAGGTGAGTTACTACTGGCTTGAGTAATTTGGGAAATACACCAGGAGCCAAGGAGGAGTGGATAAGCCATAAGGCATACTCGTAAAGTTGTAAATAAAGCGTAAGTACTGTCTGTATTTTTTGCTAACAGCTACTAAAAAGTATGCCTCCTTGAGGTCAATTTGAACCCATGTAATAGACTCTATCCATAAGTCTGATAGCTTTTCTGATATCTTCCATTTTAAAGTGTTTTGCTGAGATAAATTGATTTAGTGGGGTAGGTAAGGTTCAGGATTAATCTTTGGCCATTTTGCTTAGGTCTGAGAAAGATTTTGATGATAAATGAAGTATGTTGGCAGGAAGCTATGGCACCTAATTTCAGTAGATCTGCAATAGATTCTCCCATTTGTATAATTTCTAACTGTGATAGATTAGAAGTGGTGCTGCCAGCGGGGTTTTCGTTGACTGGTTGGTTGAGTCGTCTTGCATGACCCACCACGTGTACCTATTTGTTTTGGGTTTCGGTGGTGGGCCGTTCCTGTTTCCCTGAGTGGGTCGTTGCATGTTGTTACTGATCAGTCTGTTGTTTGATGGTACAACCTGGGAGGTCTTTTTATTGTGCTGCAGCTTCTTGCATCTGTTTCACATTTCTCAGGAGGTCTGGTAGGTGCTCTCCATATAGGAAGGTGTATCTTGTTGTTTTAGACAATATTTAGTTAAAATTCTTGTCTTCTATTTAAAAAAAAAACTTATTTTATTTCTAAAAGATCGCGTTGTTAAAAGCGCGTGTAGGGAATACGAGTACTACTACTTTGTTTAATTAATTATATTTCAGATCGCCATGAAATAAAATATACCATTTTATGTTAATGCTAGGCATGTATCATATTATTATGATTTTAATAAAGACAAGACCAGATCGTAAGCATAATTTTAATTTAATAGTCACCATACAGTAGACATCCTGGCGTCATAATATTATGTTAGTGATTTGTTGGAGATGAATTCGGTGTACGTAGCGTCGTCTCCGCACGGCTCAGCGGAGTGGTACTACAATATAATACAATCCAAAGTTCATTCTTTCCAACACAAAAGGAAAGTAATCAACATGAAGGGTCTCCGCGCTAAACATACGCTGTATCTGTACGCCGACAGTTGAGTTTGAGAATATTTTACGACAATCTTATTTGTATTGCAGTCCTTTAGTAGGTTGGGCAGCACGGTGCGGTGTGGTGTGGAGCGGTGCGGTGCAATGCGGTTTGGCGTGGTGCGATGCGGTGCGGTGTGGTGAAATCCGGTGCGGTATGGTGCGATGCAGTGCGGTATGGTGCGATGCGGTGCGGTGCGAGCACAGACGTGTCGCTGCCGCGCGTCTGACGACTCACCAAATATTCACGACTATGTCTCGCGACTGCACTGACGAATACACTGAGGTCACGTAAAAAGAACGCTGAGCGACAGTGCAGGGGATGTGTCTGCGCATGGGTACAGTCATATCCTAAAGTACTAGGCTATTGGTTTTATAATACAAGTGTAACTGTATTATTGTTGATTCATAATAGGTACTTTATTAGCTACTTATTACTATGGAATAGGCTGGAATCGATAAATCGCTCAGTGCGCAGGTAAACGGCTAGCGTTCTTTTTACGTGACGCGCTCTATACCTGGAATAAGACACACACATACACGACATTATAGTACCTACATCGAAATATTTATTCGTTAGTACAAAGACAAAGTTTGTTCTGCTCTCAGTTTTTTACTCCTAAATGATAAAGTACCTAATACGAAATCTGGTTGACGGTCGATTAGACTAGATTGTCTTTTACAAAAACCAATATAATCTAATCAATCTTCGTTTGCCCGATGTGGAGTTTTAATAAAGGACCTTTTTATGTTTTTTATATCAAGGGTAGGTAATACCTTCTTGCACAGTTAACAAAAATATGTACGCATAAATTAAAGGCAGTGTATAGAGGGCCGTTATCGGCACTCTGTCTCCGCAGTTTATTAAGTGCCGTTAACGTCACTCTATCTCAGCAGTTTATTAAGTGCCGTTAACGTCACTCTATCTCAGCAGTGTATTAAGGCCCGAGTTCACCAACTGCAACGTAACCATTGATTACGTAACCGTTCTGTTAGAAATAAACGGTCGTTTAAACAAACCGCGTTTTTTTCGTGTTCACCATCTATTTGTAACCGACGGTTAAATAACCAAGCGTTTTTGAATAAGTGAGTCCAAAATGGCCGAATGATCGAGGGGCTCAACCGTCCGACAGACTGATGCAGTTCGATAACAATTAAAATTTTATTGTGTCTCATTAGTGACAGTCAAGCGGATAAATATTTTGTGAATGTAGAATGTCAACGTCAATCAATTTTCATTTTTAAATTCACTGAGTACATTTTTAAATAGTTTATAGACGTCACTCGAGTCATTTTGCGGGATGTATGGCGTATGGCGCAATCTGGTGTTTTGTGCAAAGAACTTTCGCCCTAGGCTTTTCTAACTTTATTTTTTTAAATATTATATTGAAAATTAAATAAAACGAAGTTATTATTACAAAAATCTGTTTGTATTATTTTTATGTTTTCGTACAGTATTTATGTGCTAATTTTTGATTTTTATCATTGCGTCATGTTCGGAATATACGGGAAGTGCGCAAAATTCTTTCTACTAAATCATCTAACATATTATCCTCTTCAAAGATAATTCAAAGCGTCTTGCATTTTTATTTTGTAACTAAAAGTGATGCACAATGCAAAACTTCACATCTGGAAGCATAAACCAATGGTTAAACTGGGTTGGCTACTTCGTTTAAGCTAACCGTCCGATTACAGTACTTAACCAATTGTTAGTGCTTGGTGAACAGTAAAATATTGTTAAACAGCCGTTTATGTGAACAGATGTTAAAAATTTAACCATCTGTTGGTGAACTCGGGTCTTAAGTTTCTATCACGGCTCCGGCGCTGCGGGGTTCCGGCGGTCCCACACGAGCTTATCGTCGCAGATGGTTTAACGCTCACCGCCGCAGCCGGCCAGCCTCAGCCGCGGCGGTGAACGTCCTCCTCGGGCCTCGAACGGGCCGCCTCGCCCCTCCGCGCCTACGCGATTCTAAATTACGCTGTAGGGGTCAGGCAGACAAGACTGCGTGGAGTCGGATTTAGTTTTTAGTTTCTGTCACTAAAACCTAATTTTAAGCAAATGTTTTAGGACTAACAATTTAATTATAAATGAACATTCGGACTAATACACATTATAATTATAAAACAATACTTAGGACTTATTAATTTATTTTATTCAAAATTAGGAGATTCAATTTTATTATTAAGAATAGTTTTAGAAGTAAAGATAAATAAGTACTTAAAACAAAATTTCGAATTTTTGAACATTATGGTTACTGAAGTTTATAGCAAACGTGGACTAGCCTCAACAATCAAACAAAAAAATTTTTACAAAAAAAATTAAAACCGACTTCCAAAAAAAACCACTACAAAGTGAAAAATAACTTTAATTTCGGAAGTCGGTGTTGTTTTTTAATTTTCGTTTTTTTGCCACCGACTTCCGAAATTAAAGTTATTTTTCACTTTGTAGTGGTTTTTTTTGGAAGTCGGTTTTAATTTTTTTTGTAAAAAGTTTTTATTTTTCACTTTTTAGTTGTGGTACCTACCCCACACAATATACAATACCACTAACTGCAATAAATAACAGTGACAGGAAGTTATCATAATATCGTCCATATAAACTAAGTGGGAAAAATATATATTATTGAAGCTAACTCAAAAACTATCTAAGCAAAGTCAATAAAATTTATATGGGACCACCTCGGGAGCTTACCCTTTCAAACAAAAAAATAATTTTCAAAATCGGTCCACAATTGGCGGAGATATCGGTGAACATACATAAAAAAAAAAAAAAAAAAAAAAAACATACATAAAGTCGAACATAGAACCTCCTCCTTTTTGGAAGTCGGTTAAAAATAACAAATGACAGTGACAATTACATTGACAATACAATGCTTACGGCACTTTAGCCGAGCCGTGGCAGCGCTACTAGTATGCCGCATAAGGCGCATAAGGCCTGTCCCCTGGAGCGGAGAGGAGAAAAGAGGAGCGGAGATGTGTCAATATTAACCAATAGAATCTTGACTCAGGATCACTGATCTGAACTCAGGGGCGGAGTCAAGATTCTATTGGTTAATATTGACACATCTCCGCTCCTCTTTTCTCCTCTCCACTCCACTCCAGTGGACAGGCAGCCTAAAGGCATTTTATTTTGCGCGGCGGATAAATTAAATAGAAAGAAAGAAAGAAAGAAAGAAAAATGATTTATTCTGCACAAACTAAACGCACATTACAAAAAAAATATAACATTTAGAACTCTTGATAGATTAGCCAAAAGCCTCATATTCATTACATTAAAATTACAAATAAATTAAAAGTTTGACAAAATACCTATATACATAAATACCTACATGGAAAAAACTAGATTATATTGTGTGTAAATATTGCAGATGCATGCTCTGTGTGCTCACAATGACAGTACTCGCTCGTCGCGCGCCAGTCCGCGCCACTTTCGTGTTATATCAGTTTTTCCGGATGGACATCCTCTGCGCGACGTTAAGTAAAAGAAGCCATTTGACCAAAAGAAATTACCAATTGGATCCGAGAGCGCACCACTCCCGTACACTTACTAATTCTATTTAAGTACGTAGGTACGTATATAAATTGGTGTCCGTATTCTTAATGAAACTGTCCTCGAGCGGCGCCGGCAGCGGAGCGGCCCACGAGCGGGACGGGAGTGGTGCGGGGCGACCGGCGGGTCTCGTTGGTATGTTATTTAGCGTGAGTGCGGCGTGCTCGCGAACCTCCTACGGTCCTACCTGCTGTGTACGTGATGTTTTTAGTTGGCTCTTTGTGTTTTTTAATGGATGAAATGATAGCAAATAATACGAGTGAGTGCCTAGTGGAGCAGGTTCAAATGGGCATCCTCGCAGAATTTAATAAACCTTGCAATGCACGCGGCGACGCTCGCTCATTACATTACTATAGGTTTTTTGTAACTTACTAAGACGAACTAAGAAGAAGGAAAGCTATCGAAAAGTGTTTAATATTTTGCACCTATAGCTACATTGCAGTGAAGCGTACGTGTTTTTATTATAGGAATAAATGAATAGAAGGTGAACTTTACTGCAGAAATGAATACTCAGGATCTTCAGGTACGTACCACCGATGTCTTGGTAGAAAAACGCGCGTCGCCTGCGGCTGTTGTTGGCGAGCGATCCTAAACCAACAGCACGCGCGCTTCAGGCTCGCGCCCACCGGAGACGATCCATAGAAACAGGACTACTGCAGTGGCGCGGAAACAACACGCGGTATGTGTTTATGTACGTGTATAACTGTATATGTTTGTGTGTATTGTTGGCTGGGTCCCTGGATGGTTTTAAAATAAAATTGGACCCGGTAGGTGGCGCTGCTCGGTCAAGATAACGTCTGCCAGCACGCGTAGCATGAGTACCGCTTTGTCGACGGAAGAGTAGACAAAAATGACGTTCCGTGTAGACTGTACGACGGCAGCAAAGTAGAAAGAGTCAACTGCACTTTTTACAAAAATCACTCTTGTACATAATTCGACTCAGAATTCTTTGTTTTTTCTGTATCATTCTCAATTTTTACTGATATTAAGTCACGTACAAAACTGTGATTCAAAGTTTAAGCGTACTTTTTTTGCCGTTCGCTTGTAAATATGGTGGTGTGAAATTCGATAAAAAACAAACAATTTTATCAGTTGAAACTGTGTGTGCTTGTGTTCACGACAAAACAATAGATAAGCTACGATACGAGTGTGTTTTTTGATAAGTGTTCTCCGAAATAAAGCAGATAAGAGCACTTCGTTATCGAGGTGTCGAGTTACAACGGGCTACGTCTTAAGATGGTAAGTTTTTGTTTTTTTTTTAGTTTAAAAATAATGTATGTGGAGGTGCGGTTTTATTTAATTTATTAATTTACACTAGTGAATCAATTTAAAAAAAAAATATTGCATTTTTCAATCATTTTCTTTTTGACGCTAATGGGGAAAAAGCCGCGACTTTACATTAAAATTAACAATATATTACGAAAAAAACATTGGGCATTTTTATTGTGTTAGCTTATTTTATATCGATTCCAACGACGTAAGTTTTATAAACAGCTCCCATACAAAACTTTAGAGATATAGTCGTTTTAATCTCAAGTGGTCACGCTTCTGGGTGGTCCCTGAGCGGGTAACAGATGCGCTTGACCTAGGCGCGATTCGCGAACTTATAGGGTCGTCCGTCGAGAGGCTACAACTTTTTTTTTCAGAGTTTCGACCGACCAGAGTATGTAAAGTGTTTTGGAACAAAAAAATATTACAGTAATATTGGCCTTAAGCCTTAACCATTTCCTTGGTATTATTAACTAAATGATGTAAAATAGGAGAAGATAGCTTTGTTCTTCTTATAGTTATCACAGTTTTGCGTTTAAAACGCTCTTCTGTAAAATCATGATTTTGTAGATTACCGTAATATACTTTTTATCACATCTATTCAAAAAGACGTAGTTTAATCCTCGTAAACAGGGACCAAAATAGCTTTTTAATCCCTAGGGACTAAAAGTGATTTGAATTTGGAATGTGGATATTGTTAGTAAAAGTTCTAGTCACCAAAGAGATCAATCACGTACATTGTATCAATCAATTTTCAAATTTTTCATGGTTATCGTTTTCATAATTATAAAAAAAAACTATACGACATTAGAAGACCAGTTTGAAGTATCACACTCACTACACACCCACGTCCACACACCCTACTTTGCTGTATAATTAATTATTAGTTTTTTAGTCTTTTTGTTTTAATTTTTCTTCCCAACATTATAATCTGATATGTTTGTATACTGTGACTTGTCCGGGTAGTTTGGAGGCCTGGAGACCTGTAACACAGGTATTCCTAGTACAGGCTCCAGTCTCCACAACATCAATGTATTTTTGTATACACATTTATGTATTGTACTGATTGTTATTTGTGGTGGAGAAAATAAACGTTTTTATTATATTTTTATCCTTTATTTCATTTATATACTTACATATAATTTACATTTTTAAATATTTTTATAAAAACAAAATAATACAAAAACATTTATTATATTATTATTATAATTTTCAACGATGGTAAAGCCGATTGTGAGGTCAAAATGTAAATCCAAGATGGCGGATGCGAAAATTTTCAAATTTTCTGTCACGGGTAGGTATCGTTTTCATAGTTTTTGACGGTGGTAAAGCCAATAGTGAGGTCAATTATTCCATCTGTAGAACATCTTCAATCATCGTTTCCTAGCACTAGACCTAAGCGCAAAAACCCTATCGAAGTAGCTAAAATTGTAAAGAATTTTTAACTCAATTACAGCTGGAAAAAGACAAAACCTATAACTGAACGACCAGTGGATACAATTTCAGGTACGATGTTCCAAAAATGACCGAATTTTTCAAAATCAACGAATATGTAATCACGCTGTAGGTTTTTCAAAAAGGTCAGAAAAAAAGTCTTTTGCGTGAAGTGCAACATGGCTTTGTGTTTTGTATTTATTGTCATCATTCTCCTACCCTTATACCAATTTATTTATGTCTAAAGTACACACTTCTTTTATGGGGTACTGTGTAAAATGTTATAATAAAATACCACTCGATATTCTTCAACTTAATGAGAAGAAATTTAAAACATGCATTAAACGCACACTATGTAGAAAAGCATATTATAAGTTAGATGATTATATCGTAGATAAAAATGCTTGGCTTAATGCTGGTCCTGCTCCACAGCCACTTGGGCTCACTAGTTGAAATTATTGTATTTGGAAGAGTTGCTACCCCTTTTCTTATTTTTTTATTTTTATTTATATAATTTTTCTGACAAACTCAAACTCAAACTCAAAGCATTTATTTCAATTAAACCATTTACAGGCACTTTTGAATTGTCAAAGAGTCGGTCAGTTAGTCAGAAAGTTGAAGCTAGTCGCCCATTCCAAAAAGTAGATCTCTGTGGAGAAGAACGGGCAAGAAACTCCCAGGACACTCTTTTAAATAAAGACATTACAAAATCCTGGGTACATTATTCTTGTTGCTTCTATATGTGAGAACAATGTGAAAAAAAGAAATAGAGACAATTCAAAGTATAAGATTTAAAATAAGCCTTGGCAGAAAAGAGATGACCAGTCTCAACCGACGGCGCCCGTTCACGAACATGACGCGTGGATCAGCACCATCCAGCTCAACCATTTTGTAGGGAACCGAATGATCCAACACACTCGCCACCATCGGCGAGACATTTAAGTAAGCATGACAAAGTCTCAACTGCCATGCTCTTTCAAGTCAACATAAAACATAACAGAATAAACAGCCCCATGGTACTCACATTTACAAAAACTGAAAAAATGCTTCTAAATTATACAAAACTATAGTTTGCAATGTATTATACTATCAAAAAGAAAGATAATCATTATCAAATATTGGAATATTCAACAATAAAAAATTGGTTAATTAAAAATAAAAATAAAATAAACATGTTGTTCGTAATGTCAGAAAAACAATATAAATAAAAATAAAAAAATAAGAAAATAAGAAAAGGGGTAGCAACTCTTCCAAATACAATAATTTCAACTAGTGAGCCCAAGTGGCTGTGGAGCAGGACCAGCATTAAGCCAAGCATTTTTATCTACGATATAATCATCTAACTTATAATATGCTTGTCTACATAGTGTGCGTTTAATGCATGTTTTAAATTTCTTCTCATTAAGTTGAAGAATATCGAGTGGTATTTTATTATAACATTTTACACAGTACCCCATAAAAGAAGTGTGTACTTTAGACAATCTAAAACGTGGTTGATCTAATTTGTTCCTATTTCTAGTGTTAAAATTATGCCTGTCACTTATCTTACGAAAAAGATGTAGATTTTTTCGAACATACATAATGTTTTCATATATATACTGACAAGGTACCGTCATGATGTTAATTTTCTTAAACAGTTCCCTTAGAGATTCGCGTCTGCGGAGGTTGTAGATGGCTCTGACAGCCCTCTTTTGCAGAATAAAGACAGACTCAATATCTGCAGCCCGTCCCCACAGCAAAATACCGTAAGACATGATGCTATGAAAGTAACTAAAATAGACCAGTCTCGCGGTATCCACGTCTGTTAGTTGGCGGATTTTCCAAACAGCGTAAGCGGCTGAACTTAGCCGCCCTGCAAGTGATGTTAAGTGAGGACCCCACTGTAGTTTTGAGTCAAGCGTGATCCCTAGGAAAACCGTCTTTTCGACGAATTCTAGTGTCTCCTTATTCAATACAACGTGACATTCACTACTTCTAACATTCGGTAACGCGAATCTTATGCATTTAGTTTTCTTCTCATTTAATACCAAATTATTTTCAGTAAACCAGTTATGGACCTTAAGCATAGCGTTATTTACGTCGTCAAGCTCCTGTGCATGTCTGTTAACTTTAAAAATAAGTGATGTGTCATCAGCAAATAACACCATTTGTGGTCGGTTTTGCAGTAAATGAGGTAAATCATTTATATATACTAAAAAGAGAAATGGACCCAATATCGAGCCCTGTGGTACACCCATTTTTTGGACATTACGAACAACATGTTTATTTTATTTTTATTTTTTATTAACCAATTTTTTATTGTTGAATATTCCAATATTTGATAATGATTATCTTTCTTTTTGATAGTATAATACATTGCAAACTATAGTTTTGTATAATTTAGAAGCATTTTTTCAGTTTTTGTAAATGTGAGTACCATGGGGCTGTTTATTCTGTTATTATATTATGTTTTATGTTGACTTGAAAGAGCATGGCAGTTGAGACTTTGTCATGCTTACTTAAATGTCTCGCCGATGGTGGCGAGTGTGTTGGATCATTCGGTTCCCTACAAAATGGTTGAGCTGGATGGTGCTGATCCAGGCGTCATGTTCGTGAACGGGCGCCGTCGGTTGAGACTGGTCATCTCTTTTCTGCCAAGGCTTATTTTAAATCTTATACTTTGAATTGTCTATATTTCTTTTTTTTCACATTGTTCTCACATATAGAAGCAACAAGAATAATGTACCCAGGATTTTGTAATGTCTTTATTTAAAAGAGTATCCTGGGAGTTTCTTGCCCGTTCTTCTCCACAGAGATCTACTTTTTGGAATGGGCGACTAGCTTCAACTTTCTGACTAACTGACCGACTCTTTGACAATTCAAAAGTGCCTGTAAATAGTTTAATTGAAATAAATGCTTTAAGTTTGAGTTTGAGTTTGAGTTTGAGTTTGAGTTTGAGTTTGAGTTTTGAGTTTGAGTTTGAGTTATTTGGGGAAGGCGCACCATTTTCCATTTTTCGATTAGTCGTCATCTCGGTAGTCACCCCCTTTCGAGCCATATTATGTTTCACACAGTCCATCCATCGTTTTTTTGGATATTATAGATGTAGAATTTTAATGTAATAAAACAGAAAGATATAAAGTATTAACTAGTTTAATTAGCGATTACAGCGGAGAACAATTCGAAGAGTGACTATTTATGTGTATTATCTATGGAGTGACTATGCGGAAAAAGTTAACAGCTGACAGAAATGTGATCGTTGAGAAACGCGCTACTATAGGAGCGCGCGAATCATTCAGGAATAACGAGGTTAGGTTTGTGTTCATATTCCAATAAAGTTGTTATTTTAAAGCCAGCAAGTAGGTATGGTCGCGGTCATAAGTGCATTACCAGTTTTACAAAGGTATCGCATCGTAACTCGTCGCACTTGAGACCTTCTTCTAATAAGGCATTCCACAAATACATAATTATACACATTCGTATTGCACTCTCTCATCATGAACCAAATAGAAAGAGCGCGGTATATAGGTAACAGTTTTCCTTAGTTCGTAGGCTTGTCACGCCCCGTTGTCTTTTTCTGATTATAGCAATTATATTTATTGATTGATTTTTAAAGGTCTTTATTAAACAGAAAGATAATAAAAGTTTACAAAAAGATCTTATTCTAAATGTAAACTAACATAATAAGAGCAATGTTAAATAGGCTAAATCGCCTCTTTTAACATACAACATGTATGATTGTTGTGTGAGATTTTTTTATTTTTTTATAGTTACTTAATATAATATACTGCTGTTATGTAGGGTTTGCATACCCACATTTTTAAATTTAAGTTACCCAGGCCCCCCATTTTAAATTATTTTGAAATGATTAAATTTTTACATTATTAAGTATTGTAGATTATTGTAAAAAAGAGAAAACAAAAAAAAAAAAAAAAGATAAAATAAAAGCATGTAAACATAATTAAATGTACAATATTTAGTGAGTTAGTTCACAGCAATCACGCTGGACAGGTGGTAAGTGCGCTAACGTTATTCCACCAGGAAGTGGTGATGAGGCAGTTTGTACTTGTTATAAGTCCTGGCTTGGTAATCGGGTTAATCTACTCTTACCAATGTGTGAGACCAGAGTATTACGATGAAGTGGATTATTAAAGAGGTAGAATTTTCGGGTTACTTTCAGAATGAAATCCTTTAGAGGTGGAAACTTGATATCATTATGTAGTTGTTTAAGATTTGTGTAAGGAGGTGTGTTGAATGCTATTTTGAGTGCTTTGTTCTGTGCAACCTGGAGTTTTTTGTAGTTTGTGTCACTAATACTACTCCAGAAAGGGGAAGCATATGTCATACAAGGACGAACTAGCGTGGAATAAATGCGTAATTTGTTTTGAGGGCTCAAATTAGATTTACGATTAAGTATTGGTTTTAAGCTGTTAAGGGACTTGACGCCTTTTAAACGAAGTTCTTCCATGTTTTTTAGCCAGCTTATTTTATCATCTAAAGTTGTTCCTAAATACTTGACAGATTTCTTCCACGGAACGTTATAGCCTTCAATTTTAACAAAGCGGGTGGGAAGTGATCGCTTTCTTGAAAACATAATAATTTCCGTTTTTGTGGAATTCACTTTGAGCTTCCATTTAGTGAAGTAGTCTAAGAGAAGGTCAAGCGAAAGTTGCAGTCTTTGAATGACTAGGTCTAGGTCGTCAGAAGAGGTGTATGTTGCAGTGTCATCGGCGTACACAGCAAGATGCGTTAGCCTTTGCTTCGGAATATCATTGAGATACAAAATAAAGAGGTACGGTCCCAATATTGATCCTTGTGGTACTCCGGCAAAGAGTTGTCTTTGTATGGATGCTTGATTACCTATTGGTAATCAAGCATCCATACAAAGACAACTCTTTGAACGAACGTGAACGTGAACGTTTGGGTGAACGATCCTTTTCTGTGGCTATTGCCACAGAAAAGGATCGTTCACCCAAATATGACAGAAGAAGTTTAACAAGGGATAATGGGTTATGGTTGGTAATTAATTTGTGGATTAAACCCGCGTGCCAAACTGTGTCGAAAGCCTTTTCGATATCTAGCAGCACCATACCTGTGGATTTGTTATGGTTGAGGTTGTCAACAATGTGTTCAGTAACTCTAGCTAGCTGTTGGACTGTGGAATGGGATTTGCGGAATCCGAATTGTTCTAGGATAAAGAGATGCTCAGTAAATTTGTAGAGGCGGCTCAAAATCAGGGACTCAAAAAGTTTACCCAAGCTTGGGAGGAGGCTTATAGGCCGATAGCTAGAAGGAATTGTTTCATCTTTGCCAGGTTTCTTAATAGCTATAACTTTTGCTAGTTTCCAAGAGCAAGGAAAGTAGCCCAGTTGAAAACAGCCATTAAAGAGTTTAGTTAGGAGGACTACACATTTTTGTGATAAGTTTTTAAGTAAAGAGTTGTCTATTCCGTCCATACCTGGAGCCTTGCGAGTTTTTAAGGCATTTAAAAGTTTGTGAATTTCTTTGGGTCTAACTGGGAATCTTAAATCATTTATTTTATACCTGTTCAGTATATTGGTCGATTCTCTAACAGCAGCATCAGTTTCTGGGTCACTATTCCAATCTCCAGTTAAACTAGCGTTTTCCAGAAAAGCGTCTGCTAATGTTTCGCATTGTTCTTGAACGGATGTCGTTAGGGCATTATTTGACGTCTTAAGTGGAGGAATTACTATAGGTTTGAAGTTGAGTGATTTGACTATACGCCATAAATCCGAGGCAGGGTTATCTACTTTGGAAAGTTTCTTATTCCAGATTTCATCGTTGTGATTAAGTAATAAATTTTTGATGTTTTTGTTAAGTAAATTGACTTTCCCAGAAATAATCTTTTTTTCCATAGGGTGTTTTTCTTTAAGAGCAAGCCTACGCCACATGTTCTTAGTTTTTATCACAGTTTTAATGCGTCTGGGAAGTTTAGTTTTATGTTCACTTTTTAATGTGGGAACACTTATTTTGCGAGCATCAACGATAGTCTTAGTTAGATTTTGAATAGCGTTATCTATTTCAGATATTTTCTTAAAAGTGGCTGAACTTAAGGCAATATGCTGATCTATAAAGGATCTATACTTTGTCCAGTCCGCATCTTTATAGTTAAAAAAGGTTTCGCTCACACGCAAAAATTCACCACCAATGGTGAATGTTACAGGAAGATGATTAGAAGACAAACAGGTTAGTGCCTCGAGTTCACTAGATACTTTGACATTGTTGACTAAGACTACATCGGGTGTTGAAGGAATGTGGGAGCTGTCGTAATGAACTAACGTAGGAGTAGTAGGGGCAAGGATTTCATATTCATTAGTGACCATGTGATCGCAAAGTATTCGTCCATGAGGGTTTTCAACAGAACAGTTCCAATAGCGGTGTTTAGTATTAAGGTCACCCTTTAACAGTAGTTGCGGGTTTAAGTGCAACACTATGTCAAGGTCACTGGGAAGTAAAGGCAAATTAGGAGATTGATACGCTGAGACGATAACCGATTTTTTTCCTGCTATTGTTAATTCTATACCAATACACTCTAAAAGACCATGACAAGATATGCCCTAACCATGTCCAGCGAATTCATATTTTTAAGTATCCTTCATTTATTCAAACTAGATTTTAGATAATAGTCTAGAATCAATCAAACGTATTTTTTAAGATTGAATAAAAATAAATATTATTTGTAGTTCCGGATGGGCGACGATAAATGAAAGATGTAGTTCATTCTGTTCATTCAGTTCATTCGGCTAATGTGATCAGATGAGTGGTAGGAGATTTCCTTATTTTTGAGGTACAGGAGATAACCATGGAGGCTACCATATTATCCACAAGTAACATACAAAAATCACATACAGTTTTAGTTAGGTATTGTGAATTCGTCACTTACAGAAGTCCACAGCACTGGCAGAGAACTTATTATTTATAGGATGTATTCTATAATGTTTGAATATGAATGATGTTACCAAGATACTTTATTAATTATAATATATTTTGATTTATAAGTTCTTTTGTAGGTAGATAATAAATAGTAGGTAGGTTGGTGTAAATAGTATTTTATCCGAAGCAGATTCTTGAAAAGGTTTTGGGTAAAAAAATACAACTATCTGGAAACACTGATTGTAGGTGTCACTCTCTCACATTCACTCGCTTGTCACTCGTCGCCATAGAAACCTACTGTTACATTCAAACTGGTGCTCTGTACGTGTGTTATTGTTTGTTTGTTAATTTATTGTTTATTTAACACATACCCGTACGTTTTTTGCACATTTTAGCTCGATATACATATTCTTGAAAGCGATATCTCACTGTCGATTTTGGGTTTTCTACTGGACTTACGATACGTGTCAGTTTATAGGTGAAATACGATGTTGCAGTGCTGAGTTGATTTAAATCATGCATCAATGTTTCGGTACTACAAATGTGTTTTGCGCGTGGAACGTATTTAAGGCCGTGCAATCAGTGAATTATCCGTGCTACTGCAAAGCATCTTGAGAGAGGACAAAACAACATGACGTGTTGAAAAGAATTCAGTTCCCTTCAAAGTGGTTAAGCTAAATGGTGGTGGGACTTGGTTGTTGGGACTGGTTATCTCTTCACTGCCTTGGCTTATATTTATTAACGTTTTGAAATAAATGCCTTAACATTGAATAAAAAAGGGGAACCTACGTTCTTTTTGAGAGTTTTGTTTTATTTTCCTCTACACTGTATGATCTGCTTTATTAGTATGTGGAATACTCCCATAAGTTATAAGCATATGGTAGGCCCACTCCTGATAGGAGTATTTATAACTATCCTAAAGCATCCTTTTCACCAGAGATGTGCTAAGCAACTTAGCGATCGATCCAATAGGATTATTTGCTTTACTTTTTTTGCTCTGGCAACACTGGTAGCCGGTCGTCATAAAAACGACCTAGTCAGGATTGGGAGCGCCTTAAAGGACTTTTTAAAAATAAAAAAATGAATTAATTAATTACTCTATATTGAGACGTGCTACAGATTCGGATGTAAGTCACGAAGTGAGTCTAACTAACTAAAACTTAAACTAAACAATCATTATCTGTCAAATATGCAAGCTCAGCGACCACACAGATCGTGCTGAGCAAAAGTGCTTATATACGCAAAATCTGTAAGGGCTGTGGTTCCATAACTCCTCCCTCACCAAGTGCGAAATTATCGGTAATATTTGGATTCCGATGATTCCGCATACAGGACAATTTCCTCCAAAGTACTATACTAAGACATACTATAACTAAAATTACATAGAGTAATACAGTTGCTAAACTAACACTATTTGTTTTCACTGCACTATCACTTTCCACTATTTCACTTTTTAATGTGTAGGATAGGTGTTTTAAATCGTCAAAGTCCAAGTTGTTTAGATTAACTGTTTTGTTCCAATTAATAGATGTTTCCTTTAATTTGGGTAGAACCGCGATTGGAGTTACTCGATATTGTATTTTCCCTGAATAATGTTGCATTTTGTGTAATTTAATGTCTTTCAGATAGACACTGCAGTTTTCGTCAACTTCCAATAAATATGTGCCCTTGATCGGTTTCCTGATAACATCACCGGCACATGTTTCGGTAAGCATTATCTCATTCCTTGTGTAAATAATCCAGTTGAAGAAGTCAATAGGCTGTACTTTTAGATTTTCCAGGTTAACTGCAAGGGGTTTACATAAACTGAGGTTTGAAGCAAAATTCATTAATTGTTCTATACACGTACTTTCAGGATACAATACAACATCGTTTTCCTTGCACAGGAACTGGTTAGCTGCCATCTCTTCACATGGGTTGGCTAGCGGTAAGTATGTAGGACCTTTCACCATAAGGAACGGATATTTAGGGATAATGGTGGTAGTTACGTTTCCATTGAAAATTGGTAGTGAATATATTTTGAAATAATTATAATTATTTTTATCTATTAATGGGATTTCCATAATGAATGTTATTTGGTTTTCTTTTACATAAGCTTTAGTAGACATTGTTCTTTCTAACATTAATAACGTTTTCTCTGTAACAGGGTATATTAGGCTTTCAGTTTCAGAAATATTGCTTAACAGTGCTAAGAGTTCAGATGGCTCAACAAGGGCTTGATGTACAACAGACACTTTTGTAAATGATAATGCAGTTTCAATCTCATTTAAAACAATATAAATTGACCTAAAATTACTTATAAACATATCAAACATACTTAAGACATATACAGAGTAAATAGAGTTATTTTCTTTAGTACCAATATTTTTTACTATTCTTTCTATGCGTTTCATGCGTTCATCCATAATTAGAATATTGTCCTGTACAGATGCAGATTTGTTAATAATAGAGTCAAGCATTTCTGAAATTATGGTTATTTTCTTATTTACGTGTGTTTCACCAATTTTTAGCTGTGAAATTTGAGCATCGTACTTAATCGCGTCTTCGTGGTCTAGATTACCGGTAAGTATTTTAATCATTGAGCCAAGAGGATTAATGAGGCCGCGTTTGAAACGTTTTGATGGAATAAGCTGCCTGAATTTTCTGACTGTCGAATTGCGTAAGTATTCTACCTGTAATTTCATATTTTGGAACTCATCTGCGTAGGGCTTATGAATGTCGACTATATTACTAAATTCTTTATATCTATTAATATTTAACGCTAAATCATAATCTATCTCCTTAAAATCTAATATCTTAACTATGGTCCACTTATCTTTCTCTATAACCGCCTGTCCTTGTTTAACAGGTAATATGCCTGGGTTATTTTTAATCTCTTGAAGTTGAAGGCCTTGGGTCTTGACCGTCAGTTTCAAGATCACGATGATCAGCCACAACCTGTGAAGGACGTTTAACGTTCTTTAGAGGCACTTTAGTTTGTCTTTTACCTATCTGTACTGGTACTACGTTCCTATTTGTTTTTCCTGTTACTTTTGCTTTATGATATCTGGGTTTATCTTTACTTTTCCTAATGTTAATGTCCTTTACAAATATATTATCTTCCTCTTGTAAGCTTAACTCAATTTCACCACCTTTCTTCTCTCTGGCTTTTTGTTTAGTGTTAAGAATCTTTTCGGCTAGGTACTTATACAGATATTTTGTTCGTTTTGCATGATCTTTAACTAACTGCTGTGTATATGCCCTTTCTAAGTCTACATCAAATATTTTATTGGAGTCGGTGTGTCCAAATGCTACTTCAAAAGGGGTTAATCCAGTAGTGGAGTGTATTGTATGATTGTATGCCATTATGGAATAGGTCATGACGGAAGCGGCGTCCGTACATTTACGTTCATATTTTGCAAGCCTATATATCTCTATTATGGTGGAGTGAAATCGCTCTACGATACCAGTGGAGTTAGGATTGTTTGGCGTTGTTATGTGAATTTCTATTTTATACATAGACAAAAGTTCGCGCATAAGTTCATTGTTAATTTCAGTGCCAGGGTCACAGGATATTTTCCTGGGAACACCGTATATTGAAAAATACTTTAATAAGGCTCGTGCTACTTCTGTCGTTTGCCTACTTGAAATTTCAATAGCCTGTCCTAATTTGCTGAATGCATCTACCAGTGTTAGGTAATATTTACTTTCTATATTAAATAAGTCAATGAATATTTCTTGGAAAGGGGCATCCTGTGTTTGTGTTAATTGTAACATTGGTTTTATGGGCTTTCTATCATATTTCATTAGTTTGCAAGGCTCACACATATTTATAATTGCTGCTACCGTATCTTGCATGTTTTCCCAATAATAGTTTCTGCGAATTCTAACCACAGTTTCTTTAATTCCCCTATGGCACGTTTTTCCTTCGTGATGTTTTAGTATAACAGACTTTTGTTCTTTTTCATCTTCTATATATATGACTCTATCTGTACACTCAAAGAACTCTACTGAATCTTTCTTAAAAATTTCTATAATAACTTTAGTAAATAGCCGTCTATGTATGTCATTCTCAAAGTAAATAAAATATTTACGCTTGGGTATGACATATTCTTTTAAAAATTGTTTAATTAATTCTTCATTATCTAATGGAAGAAATACTTCTAAAACTTTTTGATTCTTTCTAGATAAATTTTGAACTTGTATTTTATTTTGAAACCAGGTAAACACTAATATTTGGTTCGGTTTGGTGTCGATTGCTTCTCTTAAGATTGGGATCCCTAATGATTCTGGTTCTATGTTGGAGGCTACTGTATCTGTTTTACTGCTACTGGTTATGGAACGAATAGGGAAGTTATCTTGAAAAAGGTCTGCAGGTGTAGTCACGTCAGAGTCAGAATCTGAAATGGTTACTATTTCTGATTCATTTTCTATTTCAGCTTTAGTTGTAAACTTTTCAAGTTCCTTTAATTGTTTTATTACTTTTTGTATTTCAGATTCATCTACATTAACATTCATTGATGTGTCATCTTCGGAATCTATAGCGTTAAGTTTTATGCGTGACAATGCATCTGCATTACTATTTTGTTTGCCATTTTTATAAATAATTGTGAAGTCATATTCTTGAAGGCGGAGGCGCCAACGAGTCAATTTACTATTGGGTTCTTTCAGGGAATAAAGCCAAGCAAGAGGTCTGTGATCTGTAAAAATTTGGAATTTATGTCCGTACAAGTAGGGTCTAAAGTGTTTCACGGCCCAAATAATAGCTAAGAGCTCTCGTTCTATTGTGCTATAACGCATTTCAGTGTCGCTAAGGGTTCGACTAGCATATGCGACTGGTCTGTCTGCTCCGATAGGTCCTTGAGATAGGACAGCACCGAGTGCCACGTTAGAGGCGTCAGTTGTCAAAATGTAGGGTTTAGTCGAGTCAGGGTATTGTAGCAGAGGAGTATTAGTCAGTACTTCTTTGCATTTTTCAAAGGCATCTATGTAGTTTTGGTCTATGATAATTTTGTTTCGTTTCTTAAGGCAAGACGTTAAGGGATGGGTGATTTTAGCGAAATCTTTAATGAATTTTCTATAGTATCCGACCAGCCCAAGGAAACTTTTTATTTCTGTTGTTGTTCTAGGAAGAGGATAATTTATAACAGCTACAATTTTATCATTGTTTGGTTTTAGTCCGTCTCTTGTTATCGTATGACCTAGGTATAAAACTTCCTTTCGTAAAAATTCAGATTTGTCTAGTTGTATTTTTAAGTTAGTCTGTCGTAGTCTTTCAAAGACGGCTCTAAGTTTCTGTAGGTGGTCTTGAAGGCTAGAAGAGTAGATGATGACGTCATCTAAATAAATGAGGCAATGTATTCCTTGGAGACCTCTCATAATGTTGTCCATGGCTCGTTGAAAGGTTGCCGGAGCTGTTTTAAGTCCAAACGGCATTCTCAAGAACTCATAATGTCCGTTTTGTGTGCTAAATGCAGTTTTTGGTATATCGTCGTTATTCAATTCAATTTGGTGGTACCCACTCGCTAAATCGAGGGTTGTAAAATAGATGCTTTTGCCCAGTTTGTCAAAAAGGTCAGTAATGTTAGGAAGGGGGTATTTGTCGTCAACTGTAATGTCGTTAAGTCTCCTATAGTCGATTACCATTCTGTATTTGACTTCACCAGAAGCATCTGGTTTTTTGGGGACGAGATGGACTGGTGAGCTCCAAGGGGAAAAGGATTCTTGGATCACGTTATCTTTCAAAAGTTTTTCAACTTGTTTATTAATTTCTGCTGCTTGAGCAGGGGCTTGTCTATATGCTTTGGTATAAATCGGATCTTCATTTTTTGTCCTAATGCAATGTTTTACCTGATTAGTGAAGCTTAAAGGTATTTGCTCACAATAGAATATATCCTTATATTCTTCACATAATTGTCGTATGGATGCTTGTTCTTCATCATTCATATGGTCTAGTCGTAATTTAGTTAGATTGTCAAGTAATAATTGGTCAGTCTCAATATTTTTGTCATCTATGGAATTTACATGGCATTTGTTTTCCTCGAAATTAGATACTATGAACGGTTTGATGACACATAATTCTATTTGTTTATCAAGAGTGTTTTGTATGATGGTTGTTGCAAAACCATTTACACATTTCACAAGAGCAGTAGGCATTCGTACTCCTTCACCGAATTCTGTGTAATTTAATATTCCTACCCCATTTAATAAATTGGTTGGTAATTTTGCTCTAGTTTCTGATCTCGGTGGAAGTAATACAACATGTATAACATTAATATCCGTATCTATGCATATAGGTATTTTAGCTGACTTCGTTAGTAGTACATGTTTCTTTAAATCTATTACGGCTTCTAACTGTTTTAAAAGATCATTTCCTATCAGCCCGTCGTATAATGAATCGACATTGTATACGTAGAACTTATGGTGATCTTTACTCTGAAATACAGGAAACAAAGGAATTTTCAATACCTGATTATGTTTGCTCGAGGCGTGCGTACTTACTACTTCAAATGGTTCGTATGATATGTCGTTAGGAAAATAGGTAGTCGCTATTCTAGGGTGTATAAATGAACGAGTACTACCAGTGTCGATCATGAATTTTCCGTCTATTTCCGGTATGTAAATATGTGGTAATTTTAATTTTACAGTATTATGATTTAATATTATTCTTTCAGGTGTGTGCTGGAGGCTCGCATGTAAAAATTTTTGACGTTTTCTGGTTCAGTAGTATTATCTTTATTTTTAATCTGTTCGTTTCTATCCATAACTTGAGTAGGGTTTTCAGATACTGAGTCTACTGGAAACTCATTTTCTTCACTAGGGAAATATTCGGATAAATCATAACAATATTCGTATTCCGCAGGGTAAGTAAAATAGTCATCATAAGATGGGTAGAGTTCTAATTCGTTTACAGGGAAACCATGCTGAGGTGCTCTTTGCGGAGCAGTTCTCATAGTAGCATCGGTAATGTCTGGTTGAGGTTTGTTTTGTGTGTTTTGTTGAGGAATCGGAAAACGGTTATTGCTACCAAACTGATGCGGAAGCATTGGCATCCTTTGTTGATAAAAAGGGGGTCTATAACCAAAATTAGGTCGGTATCCAAACTGCGGTGGCACCAAATTTTGTTTACTCATACCGAATTGACCTTGGTTGTGCCCTGGCATGCTAATTGGCCTATTAGGTGGAATACCGAAATTAAATTTAGGTGTTGCACCAATATTATATTTAAATGGCTGATTTTGTTGCATCATTGGCATCGGTCTGAAACCTAGTGGTTGTGGGGGTAAACCAAATTTAAATATTGGTTGTGGTGCAATTGTGCCGCTGGGCTGCGGTTTAGTATTATGGTTTGAATTTAACATTTTACCGCGCATCTGATACTGATCATAGAAGTTAACTTCTTCTAAAACTACAGATAAGGCCTCTTCCAATGTGCGTGGATTTTTCAGACGCACAATGCGTACCATGTTTTCCGTTAAGTTATATAAAAATACCTGCAGGGCTAAGTTGTTATAAATAGTAGTCTTACTTACTCGTAAATTTTGATCACTAATTTGGTTAACCTTCGACAACAAAACTGATTTTACTGTTTGAATTCGTGCACAAAAATCACTGTGACTCTCATTATTTTTAATCTTTAAACATTCTAATTCAATAGCCAAGCATTCTTCACTTCGCGGATCGCCAAAGTGTAACTCTAACAATTCCTTGAATTCCGCCCACGATATTATGTCTGCACGCTCGCTGATAAGCGCGGCTGCTTCACCCGTTAAGCGGCTAGTCACAGCATGCATTAAATATTCCTGTTGCAATTCCGATGACTTAAGCTTATCAATAATATACTCGCATTTGCGTAAGAATAAATTCAAATGGCGTTTATTACCATCAAAACTGGGTAGAATTTTGTATAATTCATTTGGAATAAGTTTTATTTCCGACATTCTGGTACTTATGTAATAACTAACTCTATGAACTCTACCAATACAACTTATTACAATAATTACTACTAGTTATTAAGTGTTTCTGAACTCAATATTTTTATAGTAATAATGTTTAAAGTGGGATAAAAACTTATGATACAAAACAGTTATATGTTAAGTATTCTTACTTTACACTTACTACTTAATTATTTAAGAAAACCATCAACAGTCAAAATGGAAAACTTCCAATTCCAAGTTTAACGAAAGGATATGGACACGGATATAAAGGAGGTGAAAAGTCGTACTCACCAGCCTGCCACGCCCATCATCAGCTCGCCTCCCAGCACTCCTCGTCACCGACGATATTTGTTTGGTTCGTTGGATCACCTCGCCGCACCACGCGTACCGTTGTGAAAATCGGGAAAAGTCTTATCGCGAAAAATCACTTAACGCGGGACGGCTTCCTCAGTGATCCTACCGGCTGCGCCAGTCAGGATTGGGAGCGCCTTAAAGGACTTTTTAAAAATAAAAAAATGAATTAATTAATTACTCTATATTGAGACGTGCTACAGATTCGGATGTAAGTCACGAAGTGAGTCTAACTAACTAAAACTTAAACTAAACAATCATTATCTGTCAAATATGCAAGCTCAGCGACCACACAGATCGTGCTGAGCAAAAGTGCTTATATACGCAAAATCTGTAAGGGCTGTGGTTCCATAACTACCTCTTAGGTTTTAATTTAGAAAATTAGTAAAAAGTGTTAAATTATGTTCAATTAGTGTATTATAGTCGTACCTAGTTATTAATTAGCATATTCAGTGATTATACAGTGTTTTTTGTTGCGGGAACTTCGCACAAAAAGGATATTTTAAACCGGCTGTCAACTTAACCATCCCAACGGTGACGGATTTCAAAAATTCATCAATCCCGGGGAGTATTTTGTTTTATTTCTCTTATTCTACTTAATATTTACATAACGCAGAACATCACAAAATACTGCTCAGGTCTCTGAGCTACGTCCATCACACGCTGGCACCGTTTATGACTCCTTTTGCTTGACAATTAGTGGAAGCAAAATCGAAGACGAAAACATTCGCCCAGACAGTAAACACTACATAATTTACTACACAAAAAATAGGCTCATACGGCCTTATAGTATTTTATTTATTCATACTACCTATTTAAACCTGTAATGTGTCATAAACTTGTATTGTCAATCAAGTTTCTTTAATAAAAGCAGTGTTATTCCTTGTAACTTCACTTTTGTTTACCATTAGCCATCACTGCAGATTATTACTACACATACAATACCACTGATATGTTGTTAAATTACTGTATTAGTGTCAATTTATGAAATTATTGTTTAAAACTAGATTAACAATTTCTTTAAAATAGTTTGTAGTACCTACCCCCAACCATTTTGCAAACTTAATTTTGTAATTTTCTCTTTTATATTTGGAATATTAATATCTCAAATAAGATATACCTGTGAATAATTAAATTATCATCCCATAATTTAGATGACACACTCTTCATAACTTTTATTCCTTTGTTTTCTTTCAATTCAATTTCCCTTCATCTTAGTATACTTCTATCATCCCTCTACATCTTATCCCTCTCTCTTATTCCTTTTACTCACTTAGCTTTCTCATCTCTCATTCCAGGGTTGCACTAGGGTTGGTTTGTCAATATGTTGACCCGTAGAGCTGCATCCTTGGAGGAAAAATTGAAGGCTACATTGAAAGAGTTGGAATGTAGTAAAAACCAGTGCGATCAGCTACTACATGAAAGGGAAGACAGTGAGGTGGAAATTCAGTTTATTAATAACAAGAACACTGAGCTTAAGAACCAGTTGGCTGAACTACATACACAGCATATGGACATACTTGACCAGCATCAACATCTCCGTCAACTGGTGTCAAATTTCCAGCAATGTAGTGACACCCACGAACTGGCTTTGAGACGCATATCTGAACTAGAATGGGAATTAAGCAGGGCCCACAACACAATAACCCATTTGGAATCTCTCAAAGCCGGTGAAGAGTCTGCGATCACCTGCAGTCTTTATGATGAGTTGGTTGGTAGCGGGTCCGGACCCACATGTATTGAGCCAATTGTAACAATAGATTTAACTGATGATACTATCAATAAAACCAAATTGTTTACTAGTCACAATAAGATTAAAAAATATATTAAAATTAATAAATTCATTAGGAAAACTCAGAAATCATTAAAACGCCTAAAAGTTAATAAATTAAATACAAAACTAAGGCAAAAAAATATAAATTTAAAACAAGACTTAAAGCAGTGTACTAATGAATTACAACTATGTAATACTATGTATGACACTGACACTCAGCATCTACAGGATGAATTGTTTGTTAGGGAATATGCTCTAAAGGACATATTTAGTAAATATGAGGCTTGTCAACAAGATCTAAGTAAGCGCATGCAGGAGGCCAATGAGTTGGCAGACTTGGTCAAGCACAATGCGGAGAGGTATGAGTCTCTGACAAATAACCTCTCTTTTAGCTGTGCCTGTTCCCTGGCAACTCAGCCTCAACTTGTTACACCCACACCCTCAGTGGCTCAGCCAGTAGGTAGCTGTATTAATGAAGTTAATAATAGTATGAATAATTTGGTTAACCCAACATATGTATTTTCTGACAAATTTGGTCAAGGTTTTGGTAGAATATTTAATCAGTGTTCACAACAGTATGTTATAAATAATTGTTTACCCGGTGCCAGTGTTAGCCAATTAATTTGTAATATTAAATTGACAAAAATAAACCCCGGTTCAACTGTTATATTATTATATGGGGATAGTTTATCTGTAAGAAAAAAAGAAATAATTGAATGTGTCCATTTGATGTTACATCTCAATGCGACCAATAGTTGTAAATTTATTTTCTGTGCCTTGCCTTATTCTCATTATTTGTCTGATGAGCAAAATAGGCATATTTATAATCTAAATATGTTAATTTATAATAGGACATGTCGTCACAGCGATGCTATTTTATATTTTGATTGTAATCAATTTATCACTGATTACAAACTGACAGAATATACAATGTATTTGCCACCTAGTTGTAGGAGACAAATTGCTAATCTTTTAGCATACAGTATACACAGTGACACTGGTACTTGTAGTGTACCATCGATTACTGTTAGTAGTGATACTAACACTACTTTTGATACGCCTAGTAGTTTAAACTATTAGGTGCGACAACGGGTGAGCCCCATATATTGAATGTTGTTCATCAAAATATGCAGGGTCTGTCCGGCAAAGAGCTAGAGTTAAGTTTATTTATGGAGAACTATGATGTTCAGGTGTTATGTTTGACTGAACACTGGTTGAAAGAACATGAAGTAGTGTTTATCAATGATGATAATTTTACTGTACAAAGTGCATTTGTAAGAAAAAACGCCATTCGCGGTGGATCTTTAGTTCTTGTTTCAAACAAGTTGAAATGTAAACAACGTTTAGATTTAGTTAATCTTTCTATCGAGCGCACTATTGAGTTGTCTTGTGTTGAACTCGAGCGGTACGTTATAATTTGCGTTTATCGACCCCCTTCTGGTGATTTTATTAGTTTTGAATCGGTAATGGAGGATTCACTCAATAGGTTAAAATCAAGTAATAAAAGTATAATTTTATGTGGAGATTTTAATATTAATATTTTAGATGTTACTCCATTAAGTATTAGACTTCTTAATCTGTTTAGGTCTTATAATTTAATTAACTTGTTTTTTGAACCTACTAGGATCACGGCATCTTCGTCAACTTGTCTTGATAATATATTTAGTGATTGTGATGCCAAAAATAAATGTGTGTTAAGTGACTTAACTTCTGACCACTGTGGTTTATTAGCTAGCTTCCCCATGCCATTACATAAAAAGCCGCGTAAAATAGAATGCAGGCCCTATACAGCTAGTCGTTGCAATAAGTTTAAAAATAATATAGCTCATAGAATTACACCATCTATAGTAGAACTCGAGAGCCCTAATGAAATCTATGGAGCCCTTTTTGATGTCGTGCAAAAAGAGTACCAATCTACATTCAAGACCAAAACTATTAAAATTAATGGCACCAGCGCTGGCTTTAACCAATGGGCCACTCCAGGTATTTATAAAAGTAGAGCGAGACTATACGAGTTATATGGTTTGAAAAAATACAGGTTTGATACTCCTTTCCTAGAGTATGTTAAAAATTATTCAAAATTATTTAAAAAGGTTAGTGTTTATGCTAAATCGAAATTTTTGAGCGATACAATTAAAAATTCCAATAATAAAGTAAAAACCACTTGGAAAATTATTAACAATGAAACGGGTAAGTCGGTTAAACAAGATAAAGAACTTGAGATTATAGTCGACAGTAAATTAGTTACTAAAGCAGCTGACGTAGCTGAGGCGTTTAATGAGTTTTTTGCCAACATACCTTTAACTACGACTCGCTCCTTAACTTCGTCCCCGTCTAAAGCTGAAAACCTTTTGCTTAGTAGTGTGTCTAAAAGTAGTCGTTTATTTAGCTTCGAACATGTAACACCTCGTGATGTAGTTAATGTTTTTAACACACTCAAATCCAAAAACACTGGTGATTACTGGGGCATCTCCATTAAACTTTTAAGTAATATAATAGACATCGTAGCCCCCTATCTAGCTGTTACTTTTAATAAATGTGTTGACTCAGGAACTTTTCCTGACCTCATGAAGAGTAGTAAAGTCATTCCATTATTTAAATCAGGTAATAAAAATGACGTTGGCAATTTCAGGCCTATTTCTATCTTACCTGCATTTAGTAAAATATTTGAAAAGTTAATACTCAAGCAGTTACTAAGACATTTTAATTTAAATAGCCTCCTTCATAATGAACAATATGGCTTTACAAAAGGTCGTTCGACTACAGATGCGGGTGTTGCTCTGCTGAAACACATATTTAGCGCATGGGAGAACTCGCAAAATGCTATTGGGGTTTTCTGTGATCTCTCCAAAGCCTTTGATTGCGTGCACCATGACACGCTATTGCGTAAACTGCGTCATTACGGTGTACAAAACGAAGCTCTCGATGTTATAAATTCTTATTTAAGTAATAGGTCCCAATGTGTAGATATTAATGGTGTGAAATCTTCCGGGTTACCAGTTCAGTTAGGTGTACCTCAAGGCTCAATACTGGGTCCATTCTTGTTCTTAGTGTATATCAATGACTTACCATTCTTTTTAAAGGGTATCTGTGAAGTTGTACTGTTTGCAGATGATACCTCTCTTATTTTTAAAGTAGACAGGAACAGACAAGATTTTGACGATGTAAACAGTGCACTCTCAATGGTTACGGATTGGTTTACAACAAATAACTTAGTTCTCAACTCCAAGAAAACGAAATGTATAAAGTTCGCTTTACCGAATGTTAGAAATCTAGGACCCAACATCGTCTTAGATAAAGAAGTGCTTGAAACTGTGGGCTCGGCAGTTTTTCTGGGCATAACAGTAGATGCCAAACTTCAGTGGGGCCCACATATTTCAAGTCTAGCGGGAAGGCTCAGCTCGGCCGCCTACGCTGTCAGGAAAGTAAGACAATACACTGACGTTGATACAGCTCGATTAGTCTATTTTAGTTATTTCCATAGCGTTATGTCCTATGGTATTCTGCTGTGGGGCAAAGCCGCTGACATTCAAAATATATTTGTTCTTCAAAAACGAGCTGTCCGAGCAATTTACCAACTAGGTACCAGAGTCTCTCTGAGAGATTTTTTTAAAGATATTGGTATTCTTACAGTGGCATCACAATTCATCTTCGCCAATATCTTATATATTAGGCAAAATATACACGTATACACTAAAAACAGTGATATCCACAATATCAACACCAGAAATAAAGACAAATTACGAGCTCCTTTTCACCGGCTTCATAAGGTTCATAACTCATTTGTTGGGCTTGGTATAACCTTTTATAACAAGCTACCCACTTCTCTGCTAGATTTGCCTTTTAATGCGTTTAAAGCTAAAGTAAAGTCCAACCTTTGTTCAAAGGCATACTATTCTATCAATGACTACTTAAGCGATAAAAATAGTTGGTCGCTGTGATTAACTCAAGACAATGTTTATGTTCTTTCTCCAGTTTTAGCTTACCTACTGACAGGTTATATGTTTATAGAATGTTTAATTTATTTGACTTTATTATACAATTTTTTTTATTTTTATTTATTGTTGACATGATCTACTCATTACAATGTTTTCGTATGAGTTGTATTGCAATATGTGATTAGCTAGCGACCTCGACAGTAGATTATATATTATTCTTGACTAACTGTTGATCTATTTTTGATTTATTTTTACTTCAATGGTCCTAGTTTATCATATCTAATTATGTGACTTCGAGTTACAGCTTTATTAGCTATATGTAAGCGGGCACGCCCTTTATGCCTGGAGGCTTTATAATTCGGGTATTAAGTTCTGTTTACGTTTTTAGTTTTTATTTTTGCTTGAGTTTAGATTTCGATATTTTTTTATTTTTTTTTTGTTGGTCCATTGGCGCGTGCTAGCTGTCATTATGGCATATATTTTATTGAATGTTTTGTGTTGAGTAATGTAAATTATTTGCATACTATTGTATAGAATCAAGTTATTTTTTTCTAACTGAACAGACAGCTGTGCTGCTGGGGAGTTTGTTGCGCCACTTCTTCTCTCCAGCAAAGGCACTAGGAAGTGGTGAAGGGCGGGCGTTTTTGGGGGACTGTCTTATGTAATTTTGACGTTCGAAAAGTGCTGATTCTCAGCCTAATTTGAATAAATGACTTTTGAATTTTGAATTTTTTTTTGAATTTTGAATTTGATTTTCATAGCCTAGTATGGTTTAATTCTGCTCGAAAAGGGTTAAATGAAACGAAGTACCTACACATAGTTTGGAAGCCTAGATTCTCCGGTTAGCGACCTCGCATATAATTGATGGAAATACTGCCCAATTCTCAGGTTTTAAAAATATGGGTAAGTACATCGTTCTCACCACAGTCTTGGTACATTTTAAGCTGGCCCCAGCTGCTGCCGGACCTAGTGACGAGTTGTGCCACAACATTTAGTTATTTATGTTGCTAAATCTAGTCGAGTACTACTAGATTATGTACACCAATTATTATTTAATTTGAAATTCGATATTGAACTAATTGTTTATGAAAACGCCTGACAGAAAATGATTAGCAATCAATCGTGTTTTGAAGTCTATCGAATGAGCCGTTTGGCAGGATAACTATTTTTTTTGTTATGAAATACACAAAAAAATTACCATTAAATTAAAATATAGTAATTGTTTCAAAATCTAGGTCTCATGTGCTTTTAAATGCACGATGTGTAACTTTTGGACATGATTGTTTTGGTTAGGGTATGCATGTATGCTGCTTTGGGCATGGTCCTTTAGCAAGTTGGGAATTTTAACAAGGGAATGGGGTACATTAGACCGAACCAGAATTGCAACTCCCTGACCTCTACCTTCACTCAAAATATCCTGGCGATAGCACATAAAACCAGGAGTGGCGAGAGATGTTTTAGTAGAAATTCTGGTCTCACACAGGGCTACAATGTCAATTGAGAGCTCACTTACCAAACCCAAGAGCTCATCGATTTTTATACGAATGCCATCAGCATTCCAATAAAGAACACGCAAGAGGTTTACATTACACATATTTTCCGAGATGAGTAAGAATTAATATCACTTTATCCATCATATTATCACATGCTATAAATTTACTTTTTATCGATTTGATAGTCATTAAGATTGCTAGCATGTCTGTGGTAGCTTGATCTTGATCTTGGACACTATTGGTGGGCGGGAGAATAGTCGTCGCAGTAGTAACCCCACAAGTGATCTCATTCCAGGCACGTCCGTCGATCTTGTTTGTGCTGGTAGATTTGACAATACCACTAACTGCTTTGGTTTGTGAATGCCTAACCCGAACTTGCTCTAGATACTTTTGGCGGTCTTTACATTGCCGGTAGTTTGCTGGGTGGTCCTCCTTACAGTTACAGCACTGGGCTGGGGTCGTCCGATCTTTTTTCGGGCAATCTGTTGTGAGGTGAGGCTCAGTACATTTCACGCAGCGCGGTGTGAGGTTACAATTTCTGGAGGAATGCCCAAAACCTTGACATCTATAGCATTGAGTTCCGTAGAGGTTGTTAGCTTGATACTTTCGCACTTGAACAGCACAGTTGCTAAGGTATTTAATCTGTCGGAAACGTGAGATATCTGTGCTTGGGGAAAGTTGCACCAGAAAGGGGGGGCACAGAGCTTTTTTGTCCTTATGAATCTTCAGTTTACGAACAATAGCATCGCTGAAGCCTAGTGTGCCAAGTTCTTCCTTTAGATTTTCTTCTGCATAATCGGGCAGAAGCAGAATATAGCAATTAGAAGAAGACAGCGAATGTCGAGGAATGAGTCAGTATCATTAATACAAAATTTTAAACTAGTCAATATAAAAAACATAAAAGTTGAGGGTAGATTTGAATCAACATTTATTTACTGGCTGTAATTAATTCGTATGACGTTGTTATATGGTGAACTTAGTTACGGGCAATTATGTTTGTACAGGTCACTATACTAGTATTAAATAATACACCAACTAGGATTATAACGCAGTTACTCGTACGGCGGTCGGGTAGGAGGTGCGGCAAGTGATGCTATAACCACGCTCCCCACTACCGGTCGCCCCACCAGTATGCAGCCTTATTTATTATACATTACAATGTTATTGCTATTAGTGGTTTTTAGTTCGAAGATTTTATTCAAAATGCAATTAAATATAAATGATGAAGCCAGGGCGAATATTGTAGCCTTGCATATCAATGGGTTTAATTTTTATCTAAAATATCCAATGAAAGCGGTTTACTTATGTGTAAGTTATTTTGTTGTGATTGATTCTATTTGTTAATCTCTTAAGTGGTGGTTCAAAATGAGTAATAAGGATTTCTTTATTTTTAGAGAAATACTGTGAGACGTTGGGTGAAAAGATTTGAGGAAGAGGGAAGTCTGAAGAGCCGTGTAAGTGACTCAGCGACGCTTTATGGGTGGTGAATCTTAAACGAATGGTGTTATACCAACAAGAAGATTTGCTGAAGAATTCGCAACTTTTTAAGGTGATATATTGAAAAATATGTGCTTTTTCTTTTTTGTGTACCATAATAGGTTTAAGGAATAGGGATTCAATATTTTGGTGTATGTTTTTTGACTATATGGCCTAGTATCCTGCAAATGGAATACACGATACAATGAAATTTTCTCGATACAAAAAAATTGCAAAGTTCCACCTATTGTTATGTTTTTTTGAGTATCAAGGCGTAACGCTTATGTGTTATTCAATTGAGTTTTCTTTAAAACATTAAGAGTAACCATATCAAGGTATAAGATAACCAGTTTTAGTTTTAATAATACTTTTTATTTATAAAAGACGGCAATTCGATTTGGCACTTACGTTGTTTTATTTCGAGCGCATCACATTATCGCCATCACTTCTTTTGCCTATGAAAAGTAATGTCATCACTCTCATTCATTCATATTTCAGTCGCCCGGTGGGGCTCGTCGACGATGAATCTATGTAATTTTTTTGCAAATCTGGGCGATCAAATTTACGTGATTTTAATTATGATATTAACAGAAAAGGTTTGTAGTTAGCAAGTTAAAGTAATTATTTAATACAATTAGTGTTGAATAGGTAGGTACACTGTGTGTATGTGTATACTAGTGACACTGAACGATATTACATTATTTTTCTATTATTATTTCGTGGTGACATATAAATTACTTATACTACTTACACTTTTAATTACTTATACTTTTTTAAATGGGAAGAAATAAAAAACCAAAACTGAACAGTACCTGCAACGTTTGGAGTATTTACACAGGGCATTCAATGAACAAAGCAATAGGATGATGATAAATAGTGAGTCGAATTCACCACCTTCACTAAAGCATACCAACAACAATCTCTTCTCGCCTTGCGTAGAAATATTGGGTAAGCATTATATTTTCTAAGAACGTCTGTTTTTATACCTACAACTTATAATAATTGTTTATCTAAAGAAATATGCTAAAATATATTATTAGTTTTTAGGTTTGATTGAAATACGTCAACAATACATCAATATGTCAAGTACTGTCACTAACGTTTTTTAAATTAACGTTACTTAGAACGCACTCTTTTCTTAGGTATATATTATGTATAAATGTTTATATTGTTTTATTTTATCTCTAAATCTACATAACAATATATTAAAACTTTCTTAGGTATGTTTCCGTCTTTATCTTGCACTTTTAATTTGACAGTTGTGCGACAGTGACAAGAATAATGCTAAGCCAAAGACCATGCTAACTAAGTAACGTTTTAAATTCCAGTCAATGATTTTGTTAGTTCGACTTTTGGCCACTAGTTTGGCCGGGGCACGGTAATATTGTAATACAGTATTCCAACTTCATACAAACGGACGAAGCGCGAGCTATATATACGCGCCTCGATCGCGGCATGCGCGTGGCATGCAGATAGTCGCGACTGTGCCGCAGTGACGAACGGACGGTGTGTTGTTTTTTTAACAATAACCGCGCGATTTTTTCACTAAAAATAAGTTCAAGTACATATTTAATATGACGAGTAGGATATATTGTGCTGTTTTTGGTTGCATGAATTTGGGGGTGCGTCTCATATCATATAAAGTTATTTGGTATATTTTCATTTCAATAACGTTCACAAGATATAATAAACGTGAGATATACCAACTGTTGATATAATTTCTTTACATATAACATTTATATACTCTAAAACTTATTTCGTATAACGTTATTGGATATAACGTTTTTTTAATCGAAAATCATTAGGTCTATCGTTTAAATTATGTAATGATACATTATGGTTAACACCCCGATTCAAAGCCATCCAACTCGGATAGGTTAGGTTAGAAGGCTAAAGGCTTTTGCAGACCAGCGCGACGCGACACGAACAATACAATTTCTAAGAAAACTTCACCGTATAACAATAACCGGTGTCGGTCTGGCTGCACACAGCGGCTGGTCTGCATACACACACAAAACTTGCGTGAGCGGCCGCCGAGCGGTGGTGAACCATTTGGGTTAGGTTAGGTTAGAACAGTGACCATTAACGCGCGAAGGCGAGCGACCGAAGGGAGCGTGCCGCGGCAGCGGCCGCCGAGTGCCAGATCCCCCCTCTCTTGTTGGTGAACCATTTGGGTTAGGTTAGGTTAGGTTAGAACAGTGACCATTAGCGCGCGAAGGCGAGCGACCGAAGGGAGCGTGCCGCGGTAGCGGCCGCCGAGTGCCAGATCCCCCCTCTCTTGTTGGTGAACTATTTGGGTTAGGTTAGGTTAGAACAGTGACCATTAATGCGTGAAGGCGAGCGACCGAAGGGAGCGTGCCGCGGTAGCGGCCGCCGAGTGCCAGATCCCCCCTCTCTTGTAGGTGAACCATTTGGGTTAGGTTAGGTTAGAACAGTGACCATTAACGCGCGAAGGCTAGCGACCAAAGGGAGCGTGCCGCGGCAGCGGCCGCCGAGTGCCAGATCTCCTCCCTTGTTGGTGAACCACTTGGGTTAGGTTAGGTTAGAACAGTGATTATTAACGCGCGAAGGCGAGCGACCGTAGGGAGCGTGCCGCAGCAGCGGCCGCCGAGTGCCAGATCCCCTCTATTCTTGGTGAACCATTGGGGTTAGGTTAGAACAGTGACTATTAACGCGCGAAGGCGAGCGAGCGTAGCGAGTGACCATCTTGGCAGGTGGTAATCAGTTAAGTATATCTACAGTATCTACTCAGGTTATTTACTGTGATAGAAATTACATATTAGACTAAATATGTTTTATGTCTTTTGAGTGGTATATCAAACGATATTATATTAAATGTATGTTATGATTATAAAAATTAGTTATTTTAAAATTATATCAATCGTTTATTATATTAACTGATGATTATATCAAATAAAATTATAGATTCAGTTGTTATATCTTGTAAATATTAGTCATTTTGTAATTATACCATATATTACTTACCCTGAATTTGGCAATGATATACGCATCCAGAAATAACTTTTTTTAGATTACCTGGAAACTCTGAAAGGTAAGACTATGAAATAATTTTACTTACTAGTAGGTAGGTGCATAATGTGTGTATTTTTAATGGATAAGTATTTCCTTTTATCTCCCGAAAAAAAAGATGTCTGGATTAATAAATAAAGTGAATAGAGTAAAGGAAAGTGAGGCTCCACTGTACTTTAGGGACCGCGCGTGTGGAGCTTCATATTTTTATTGCATGTAGATGCCTTCGTATTGAACGCTTTTGCAAAATTTCACAACTAGCAAACGCTTAGTTTTTGAGAAAAAGTACTTAGTACCTATTTAAATTTAACTGAGAAGTTAGAACAAATTGTGATTTTTTTTTAATTTGGTACGCCTCGCGTCACTGCCGCGCAGTGTTTCCACTTACGTTTTTGGTTTTTCCCCAGTTTCATAATGAATTATTCCTAAAATTCCCTAAAAAATATAAACATTCCTTGGTTAAGGGAATTTTTCATTTTTATAGCATTAAATACCTACAAAACATTAATTATTAATCGAGAGAGACGAAACAAACCAACTCTAGGTATAATGCGACTTATTTCCGATGTCATCTTTAACCACGGAAATAGTAAAATTAACAATAACATGGTAAACTAAAATTCATCATCATCATCAGCCTATTAATGTTTCCACTGCTGGGACACAGGTCTCCTCTCTGTGAGAAGGAGTGGGCTGTAATCTACCACGCGGGCCCAGTGCGGGTTGGTAGATGTCACATGTCTTCGAATTTTTGGTTCTAAGACATGCCGGTTTCCTCACGATGTTTTCCTTCACCGTTTTGAGAGCAGTGGTGATGAAATTATTTACATTCCGCGTCACCACTGCGGGCCGTCCCGCGCATTATGTATTTTTTTTTTAATTCACACTGGCTGTTTTATATAAACAGCCAGTGTGAACTAAAACAAAATACCTCACAAGACCGGAGCCCAGTGTTTCCACTTTTAGGGATTTCTCCCTTTTTTGGGAAAAATTGCCAATAATAAGCATGGTTTAGGGATATTTTATTTTGGCAGGGATTTAGGGAATTTTAAGGAAAAATTTAACTTGAGTTGATAGCCCTATTGTTTATACTAGGCAGCACCCGATGTACTACTTTACTCTATGGCACCACCGATTAAATAAAGGGAATTCCCTGAAACTTGTAATAATTGTAATACGTCTAATTTTAGTTTACCATGTTAATAGTACTATTTCTGTGGCTAAAGACGACATCGGAAATAAGTCGCATTATACTTAGAGTTGGTTTGTTTCGTCTCTCTCGATTTATAATGAATGTTTTCTAGGTATTTATACTATAAAAATGAAAAATTCCCTAAACCAAGGAATTTTTATATTTTTTTAGGGAATTTTAGGGATAATTCATTAAGAAACTGGGGAAAAACCAAAAACGTAAGTGGAAACACTGCCGCAGCTTTTTTGTTTTTATTCTATTCGATATTTTTCATTTAAAAAGTTTCGTAGCAGACTACCTAACCAAATATTCTATTTTTTAAATTCATTCCCGCCCTAGGGCGGGAAGCAATTACTATGAGTCTTTCCCGCCCTAGAGAGGGAAGGAGCGTTTTCCACCCGCTACTCGGATCAAACAAACACTACTTTCCGAGCATGAGAGATGAAAAAGTATTTTATTTGTGTTTAAAAAAAAAAGTATATTTACAATCACAAAACTAAATGGAAACACAAAGTAGGCAAATGTAATTAAAATGCTGGAGGCGGGCAGCCCTATCGCATGTTTACGTACCGCGCGGCTGTAGGCATTTATTTCTAAGATACGACCGAGTTACAATACTGTTATATTATTACCGTGGCCGGGGTTTGTTGCGGTGACGGGACGTGGTGACTGACTGACTGACCATTAAAGATGGAACCGCCACTCCCCGCGTGCGGGGGAAATAAGCCACACCCGTCAAACTTCTATTTATTTTCGAGGTAGGCCCTTAACGCAAAGGCATAAGGATGAACGGTTACGTTTTGCCCGGGAATATTTAGACTTTGATTGGGAGACTACTATATTTACTGACGAAAAGACTTTCAAATCGTGTCTAAAAGGAAGACTTCATTTGTGGCGCAAAGACAATACACGGTGGTCTGACAATATCATTATAAATAATACGGAGTCACGATTTCTGGAAGAATAAGTGTGAATATGTGGAGGTGGATTAGTGCTCAAGGGCCGGGTGAGTTGGAATTTATACCGTCGCGGCCCAACAGCTCCAACTACGTCGAGGTTTTGAGCGACATAATGCTACCTACCTACAGTGTGCGCAATGTTTATCCAGTGTATGAAATTGGTGAACTTTATTTTGTTCAAGATAATAATTGTCCGATTCATCGTGCCAGTAGGTATTGTTCGAGACTTCGTGAGTGGGTTTAGTCAGTATTTATTCCGTGACCAGCGCGATCCCCTGATCTAAACCTTATAGAAAATGTATTTTAATGATGCAAAGATGGGAAGCACGAGATGAAAGATGTATCGATCAGAAAAAAGTAAGTAATATTAAATGTTATCAGGGTAATTCAGGGGATCCACTGGCCATAATAGAAATAAGTTAGTTAATAATTGTAAGATTATAGGATTGAGGTTAAGTTAAAATCTTCTTTTCCTTGAGAAAATGAATAAATTAAGCTATAACCTCAATAAACAATAGGTAACATCGAATATTATTAGCAACCAAAAATTATTTACAAACAAATTATAATTTTTTTTATGTCAACGTTTGTTATATCGTTCGTGTACGTGTATGTTTTAAAAGCTAATAATAACAAAATATTTATGTTTCTATGAAAAACTGTGTTTTTTTATTTTATTAAAATTACCTATTATATCTATTTACTTTATTTCTACCTTCCGTAACCAATAGTCAATGTAAATTAATGAAATTCTAATAATTGAACTCATGACACGAAAATAAAATAAAACAAAAAGAGTCGAGAGCTCGCTCTGAGGTTCGAATCTTCGCCATTCTCATGCACACACATTTATTCCGACCTACTCGTGTGATCCTGCCATCGCTTCATTCAACTATTATGTTGAATTTAAGCATTGCTTTTAAATAGGCGCTGTTGTCGATAATTCATTAAGAAGTAAACAAGTATAAGTAGGTATACTTTATTTAGTGTCAACCACACATTCATCTGACCAACCAACATCGCCCGTTCGTAGTTATACTGTGTGCGTGTTACTGTCTGCATTAAAACATCACACACTCAGAGATAGGCGCAGACCAGCGCAGCGAGCATGGCGTACTGTGAGATAGCTTGAGTCACACATTTTATCACAATTTGGGCGACAAAACAGTTTTGTCACAAATGCTAGCACGGCGGCGTGAGATAATCTCTTGACTTGTGACATAACTTCTTGACGTTTATTTGGGATTCTATGTCTTATTTGCTACTATGGGCGCACCAATTTTGTCACAAATTCCATTAATGACTGTCGTCCTTACGTCAAAAGTGAATTAGTTCACAACAAAATTAAAAAGTTGTAAAACTGTATGAACTTATACTATAAAAACGTATTATTTTATTTGGTCGCATATTCACTGATCATAGACATTTTAATTTTTTAAATTTACTGTGTCACACTATGAAGCTAGCAACAAGAAAGGCATGTCGCGCCTCAGATTTTATCACATGGTTGAACCGTGCTAGCGCAAATTGTAAGACATGATAAAATGTATCATGTCTTGTCACAAACGTCTTGGGTACGCCCGTGTTAGCCCCGCTGGCGTGCAAATATGAACATTCCGATGCCACACAATTTATGACCCTTGACTGTACATCTACTTACTTGAGAATGACTTTGAGTGCGTAAGTAGGTAGTATCTAGAATAATTGATTCTATTTGTGAATAATAGGCACTGGCAACGAGAAATTGAATCAAGACTGTTAGTTACCTTTCGACTATTCAAGTTTCATAATGAAGAGCCACTTTACCCTGTCCAGGGTTCTATTTATCAAATCTTTACCTTATTAATTTATATTATGATACTTTATTGTACACCATAAAAATACATAACAAAAAAAAAATCAAACACTACAAAATATACAATGAGCAGCCGATATGCGCGATCTCTTCCATGCAACCTTGGAATGGACAGTGACACGGAACTTAAAAGTAAAATAAATAAAGTAGGACTCTTAAATCCCGGTAAAATCTGGAACAACATTAGCATATTAGTCATAAACATGTTAGAACAGTGCAAGTCGTGGTGCCGCATGCCGGTGCTATGCTAATACGTGTGCAATAAATACTAATGATGATGATAAACTTAGCTCGCGTATAATTCATACGCGGTGCGCGGATAGCATTATACTGAGTTCATCGATCACATGTACAAGTACATATTATTATTGTAATAGCTCGTTTCCGACTCATTGCAGGTGGACGACACTTGAGCCCATCACTTCCCCACTTTCTTCTTCGTGCGTCGTGTTATCGTGTATACATTGTAGGGGAGAGGGGCGAGGCGCACGCACCCGGGGGGGTGGCGGTGGCGATGGTGTGGCGCGACATTAATATGGAACTGCCGCAGATGCAGGTGACTTCGATATTGTTTCTGAAACTATTTGTTGTGTGGTACGGTTGAAACTGCTAGTTATTTCAAAGCCATCTTGTTGTGCCGTAAGTACTCTAAGCAAGTGAAATAAAAATAACAAAGTATGTGCGGCATGTTCAATTGAAACTTTTTAAGTACCTACCTACTTATTGTTAGCAATATTATTTGGTTTAATTAGAGATGGATCCGAAAAAATTATCTGTTGTTTTATACATTTTGTTGATTTATGTGAACATACAATAGATCTCATATTTATTTTATGTTCAGCTGATTTCTTTTTTATTATTTCAGTGTTGGTACTATAATAATTTAAAATGTGTCATAATGATAATAAACAACGACCCTTTAAGAGGTTTGAAAGGGTAAACATGAACTAAGCTTGTTTAAAATGGGAAGAACACGTTTGCGCATCAATTTCTGTGAGTAAAGAAAAACAGAACTATTATTGATTGGGCAGAAGGCAGACATCCTGTGGGCCCGCTGGTTTTAGCCACCGGACGAGCATGTCGGCAACGTCCTACCGCCTGGGAGCAAGCGCCGCGGCTCAGATACGCGCACTCCACAGCAAGTGAGCGTTTTACTTCTGTTATTTATATTTCTATGCTTGCGACAGTGCGGCGTGCGCAATACCTATGTAGGTATAGCTATTGATTCAAACAGCAGTTTGTATTGGAATCGTGCGATGTATGCAAATGGTATGCAAGCATATTGTGCCTTATCATAGTTATCATAGATCACGTTATCCTGTTAGACCTAATTAGTTTGATACATAGACAAGTTTTGTTCCACCTATAGACAAGACATGCTACGAAGTGCCTACAATATTGCTATAATGTAGCAAGTGCTACGACTTGTCTGTTAGTAGCAATACTTCTGCGAGTTAACGTTACGAAAAGTTCGGCCATATTATGATGTTCTATGAAAGTAATAATAAATAAGCCTTTATTTCTTCCATATCTTACTAAATGACACTTTAAATAATAAAATATAAATTTTAGTAATGTGGTTAATATTTTGCTTACATCTAGTTGTGAGTAGGTATTATTAATTTGAAGTTTCTGGGTTTGAGATATGCCCCATCATGAGTAAAGGCCTCCTCTAGCTGTTCCCATTTAGTTCGGTCTTTTCCTATTTCCATCCATCCTTTGCGTGCTATTTGGGTGATGTCGTCGATCCATCGTTTGTAAGGTCTACCAACTTTCCTCCTTCCTTCTGGTCCTTTCCATTTTATGGTTCTTATAGTCCATCTGTTGTCTGTTAGACGGGCAACATGTCCAGCTCATGGCGACTTCATGTTTAGTGCATGTTTTAACGCATCAGTTACCTTCGTCTTGTTTCTTATAATTTCGCTTCTAATTTTATGGAGTTTTCTTATTTTTAGAATACTCCTTTCCATTCCCCTTTGACAGGTTCTCAGCATGGATTTAGTTTTGTTAGTGTAGACCCAAGTTTGGCAGCCATATTTGAGACAAGGTGGAAGACAAGTATCCATTATTATTTTCTTCATTAATTACGATTTTAGTGTCCTTTAAGAATTTCTTTGTGTGACCAAAATTTTTTCCATGTTATATTTATACGTCTTTTTATTGGGTTGTTCCCAGAGGTCCACGATTCTATTGTTCTTCTTTTCCCAACGGGTCCATGACAAATTATAATAAAGTTTTAAATGTTCCTACACGAATTCCCAACGGGTCCACGAGAATTATCCAAAGTACAGTAAGTAGCAACAATTTCTTGTGAGAAAGAATAAAAAATCACAGTTATATTAAAAAAAAAACACATTTTCAAAATAATCGTAGTTAATACTAAACAATTTTTTTTTGCCAAGGTTTATAAACTGGTTAAGAGCATCGATGATGATTTTAATTTTAATTTTTCACTAATGATTTTAATTTTTAAATCTTTATTAATTGAACATCTAGAATATCTAATCAAAAAGCATGCAGTAAGCAGCAATTTTTTTTTTTTTTTTATTGCTTAGATTAACATTTGCGACTCCACCCACTTTTCATAGAACTCATACGCCTTGCCGCCATACATATTGGAAGTGAACCCTCCGAGAGGGTTACTGCCATTATGTTTACGCTAAAGGTAAAGATGGTGGATGGGCAACGGCATTACGTTTAAAACCGTGTTCTAAAACATTGTAAAACGAGGTAAAATAGTGTTTTCAGGTGTTCTTGTAGCTATACGCAGTGTCCAAGCTTTTAAATTTTTAGTGTATATTAGTAAGCGTGAACAAAAAATAAAAAAGAACTTGGATTTTAAAACCAACTCATATAATAAACTAATAAATCTTGTTAAAATATATTTATTTTTACCCACCGCGGGGAAGCTTTTGGCCTGCATCTCACCTGATGTTAAGTGATGATCAGGCCGAAGGTGGAAGCAAGCTTCACCCGGAATCCTCAACCACAGAGGAACTGGCTAATCTTATCTCTAACTGCCGAAACACAACAATGCTGTTAACATTGTTGTTATGGCGACAGACTTAGATAAAATGGTGTACAGGCGGACTTAAAACAAGCCCTACCACCAAACAAACCGAGCAGAAAATTTTGCTCCCTCTGGGAATCGAACCCGGGACCTCTGGGTCTGAGACAGGTGGTTTTACCACTAGACCACAGAGTGCGGAAAAATATACATCAGATTTTATTTTCACGGTTTATAATAATGCTGTATTCGCTAAGAAAAACCTACGCGAAAGCTACCGGTATCCCATATACCATTAGGTGATCCCTTCAGGAGGGCTCCCGGCACTGAACGTGTTAACTACGATTTTTTTTTAATGTGTTTTATTTTTAATATAACAATTAAAAAAATCACATTTAAAAAATAAATGTCATGTTAATGTGTGTAATTTTATTTTAAGATTGAGACCATTAGCTGTAATTCTTCTGAAACTGCGATTTTTTTATATTTCTTAAGTCGATTTTAGTCTACGATTGAGATGATGTAATGTTTTTATTCTGAAACTGTCAATCTTCCTAGCCTTTTTCCCAACTATCTTGGGGTCGGCTTCCAGTCTAACCGGATGCAGCTGAATACCAGTATTTTACATGGAGCGACTGCCTATCTGACCAACACAACCCAGTAACTGGGTAATACGATACCCCTTGGTAAGACTGGTGTCAGACTTTCGGGCTTCAGACGACTCGTAACGACTGTCAAAGATCCACAAATGACCGCCGGGACCAACGGCTTAACGTGCTTTCCGAGGCACGGAGGAGTCTCGGTATGTAAAGATGGTCACCCATCCACTGACCAACCCCGGCAAGCGTAGCTTAACCTGGCGGATCGACCCGTGCGGCTTGATATTACTTAGCCACGGGCTCCTCCTATTCTGAAACTGTGATTTTTTATAATGCGTCTATTTTAGTTTAAGATTGAAATGATTAACTGTGTTTATTCTGAAACTGAGATTTTTTTATAAGTCTATTTTAGTGTAAGATTAAGATAATTTCCTGTAATTATTCGAAAGCTATGATTTTTTATAATGTTTAAGAAGTCTATTTTATTGTAAGATTAAGATGATTTATTGTGATTATTCTGAAACGGATTTTTTAAATACATACTTAAGTCTATTTTAGTCTAAGCTTATAATTATTTACTGTGACTAAAACTGTGATTTTTTATGGTTATGACCATTTATGTGATACAGTAAAGAGTTCTTAGTTATCAATATTAATTGTTTTATTTCATAGAAATAATAAACATTTGTAGTGGTTACACCGCCACATACGAACTACGCAACGAAGACATGACGTCACTCAATTCCTGCATCGCGCAGTTAGAGTTTACCGAGCGAAAAACCTAGATAAGACTATCCGAAATCAACATATGGGCAGTTGCCCGCCAGACATAACAACCCGTCTGGTTGGAGGATCCTCCCTTTTCTATGGTGGATGAGTGAACTTTACACCCTGTTCCTCATACCCCTAAACATTTATCTCTTAGCCAAGCTTCTATTGCTGACTGTACCAAATATTCTCATGGACCCGTAGGGAAAGAAAATATTCTATATTTTAAAATGCCGTGGACCCGTTGGGAAGTAAAGTATGAATTTTCATTTTTCGAGAACAATAGACTCGTGGACCTCTGGGAACAACCCTTTTTATTTCTCCTTATAAGAAAGTAACGCTCTGAAATTCATAAAGATTTTCCATGTACTGTGCAGTACAAGCAGTTGAACGAGTCTCGCTCGATATGCAACACTGCTGGTCCCGACCTGCAGTCGTGTGACTGCCATACGTTCAATTTGCTGGAGTCGAGTTTATCAGCGAGCGCCAATGAATGACAAATTTCAGAAAGTTTACATCTAGAAATGCGTAAAAAACAAAGTATCGCAATTTGCTTGCACTTTCCAGTTTTTTGTCTGTGTGCATGAGATGTATCTACAGTTGCTGGAATGTATTCAAGTACCCAATGCTGTCTCTAAGCCTCTCTGTCTGTCTGTGTATTTGATGGTACACTGATCACTACGATACTGTGCAGTGTACAAGTTTTGCAGAGATCGTGCATGTGCACTGCAGTGTCAACTTGCTTGCAACGAGTAGGCCTTTTGTACGTGTTGTCCTGTGACAGGGTGTGCCCTATGCATGAGCCACGTCATTGGTCAGACCATTTACCGCTAGTTATTATCTTGTAATCTCGATGTTGATTAACAGAAAACAATTATTGTGATAAATACTGTTTGTAATAAGCAGTGCAGTGCGATCAGCCGCGTAGCCGTTGCAATCGGACGCCCTTATACACTATGAGACGCAATTATTTTGAGCCGAGTTCGGCTAATGCCGCTGCCACCATGCGTTTGGAAGAACTTGTACCGAGCAAGGTCCTGGCATTCCAGCAGTACCAGCTGAATGTCATGGACAAGGTTAGTGTGATCCACATCCAACTGATGTACGAGTCGCTAGGCGCTAAATGACCGACCGAATGCCGTCCCGCAGGTTGTCTAGAACTGCGGAATGTTTATCGCGCGCGCCACATCAACTAATAGATATTAATTATGTTAAGCGACAACTGCGAGTTGTGACCTGTGAGCTTGTACGAGTAGTGAGTATTCCTACTTCAACTGTACGAGTGGTGAGTCTTCCTACTTCCAACGTTCCAACTCAATTGCAGCTATTTATTTAGTTTTAATTTCGCTGATATTTATTTGAAAATATTAACTACCTATCTTCACAAATGTTTGTCTTCAAAGGAAGATGTCTGTATGTAGTGTGACGATACGCACTTCTCATAAACTGGACCAGACCTTCTCATAGACTGACCTACAGTCATAGTTCGTGTACTTATCACAAACTACGCTTTGCTAAAATTAAGAATATGGAGGTTATGTATTTATGTATGTGGTGTACAATACATTTTACAGTATTCTTGTTATCCGCGATTTCAGAGTTGCTCTTATACTTAACTTTAACTGATGAGTTCAATTACCCCTTTTCGGTTCGGGTTTGAGTTATGCCAATTACAACTTGTGTATTAGTTCGAGTCTTAAACGATACTATGTAGTATTATTAATTTGTATATCTACCTATAGTTCTCATGTCTAATAACAATTTTGTCTGCTAATGCGTGTTATTTCATCCGATCCGTATTGTCTCCTACCCTCGTCGGACCTAATGTGTCGTTAGTATCGCGGCGGCCGACAGAGGTTAATAAGAGTGTATAAATGACCTAAATAAGTACATTAGCCGGAACAAAGAGCAGTAATATCGCGATGTGTGTATCTACTGTGTACTGTTTTGTTGTGCTCAGAGAGATATTAGCAGTTTGTAGCTCCGCTCAGTAATATCGCGATGTGTGTATAATATCTACTGTGTACTGTTTTGTTGTGCTCAGAGAGATATTAGCAGTTTGTAGCTCCGCTCAGTAATATCGCGATGTGTGTATCTACTGTGTACTGTTTTGTTGTGCTCAGAGAGATATTAGCAGTTTGTATCTACTGTGTACTGTTTTGTTAAGCTCAGAGAGATATTAGCAGTTTGTATCTACTTTGTACTGTTTTGTTGTGCTCAGAGAGATATTAGCAGTTTGTATCTACTGTGTACTGTTTTGTTGTGCTCAGAGAGATATTAGCAGTTTGTATCTACTTTGTACTGTTTTGTTGTGCTCAGAGAGATATTAGCAGTTTGTATCTACTGTGTGTTGGAATCCCAACACTAAATGTTACTAAATAGCAAATACTTTATGAATACGAACATCACTAGCATGCGCTCTCGGTAGCCATCTCTCTATGAATGTTCGTTCACTTCCTCACGGATCGGGTTCGCGATAGGTTGATACAACATAGTGCTCCTGCCTTGCCTGGTATTTGATTGGATTGGTGATAATTGGAATAATATAATCCGTTTTAAAACAACTGGCTTAATTTTATTGGAAGTACAGTTATCCATCCACACACACATTCCCACATGGTCCTTCGAGTTCAAGAAATTTCGGTGAAGATTCCAGCATCGCCTCTACGTCGGCCGTCGGCAGTGCAGACGCGTCACCAGTTGTCAGGCAGGCACGATAGTTTGTGCAATTTACATACCTCGCGCTCAAAAACCCCATACCTATATACGTTGAAGGAAGTGCAGATTGTATTCTACGTCGGCAATGCAGACGCAGTAAGTGAATATATACAATCGTCATACCTACCGTAGGTACCTATTCTCCGTCGGCAGTGACAGGAAGTGTACCTAAGAAAAAACAGGCCATACCTACGATAGTGCCTATCTAGTTTTCCCGTCGGGGCAGCAGTGCAGACATAAAGGAAGACGTACTACCTGATCATCCCTCAATAGTTCAATACCTATATTGGTGCATCAACGTTCGTTCGTCGTTCAACACAGAAAAGTGTGGGTGCACGGCAGCAGCAGCACAGCACACACACACACACAGTCAAGAAGACGGGCGCAGCGATCCGGGACACGGTGCGAACGACGCTGGTACCAGACGAAGTAGGCGGGGCCAACGCGAGAATACGACAGCCGCCATTTTGTAGTGTGCTGGCGCCGGGCGGCTACCCGTACCCGGCATAGCGAGCGGCCGACGGAGCGTTTGTCGTGGCGTGCGTCTGCGTCAGTGTGTTGTGCGCGGTTTTCTTATAAAAAATATTGTAATCGGCAAAGCAGTGCATAGTTTTAAATACTTAGCTTTAAAATTAGAACATAGTATACCGTAGTGTTAAATAATAACCATGGAGCTGAAGGATCTAGTCGCCGCACGTGGCTACTTGAAAGGTACGATCACGAGGTTACAATCTGCTTGCTCGCAATCATTACTCAGTATTCCCAAAGAAACCTTAGTAGCTAAACGGCAAAAGTTAATTGACACGTTTACGCAATACGAATCCCACAATATAAAAATATTCTCACTCCATCCAGAGGACAAGGAGGATATCGAGCAAGTGGAAAATAGCTATTATTTCATCATCACAGCAATCGATGAGGAACTCAATCGCCGTAACAGTGCTAATGCTAGCGACAATCATTCAGCTCCTAAGTCACAATCAATGCCTAAAGTTAATTTACCTCCGATTGACATACAAATATTTAGTTTTAAGTTCACCGAATTTGTACCATTTATTAACCTGTTCAACTCTTTAATTGACAACAATAAGTGCCTTGACAATGTTCAGAAACTTTACTATTTACGTTCGTACTTAAAAAACGAGCCTTATGACCTAATAAAAAATTTACCTTTGACAGGTGAAAGTTATGTAAAGGCCTTGCAAATAATAAATAAGAGATATAATAATAGGCATAGACAAATAAATGAGCACATCAATTTATTATTAGATATTAAGCCGCTATCAAAGTCAACGGCATCTAACTTAAGAGAATTTGTGTCAAATTTAAAACAAATGCTTGCCGCTCTAAGTAACTTGGAGCCTAATGTTAAATTTTGGGATGCTATAATTTTATGTATTTTGTATCGAAAATTAGATGCGTACACCTCTCGTGCATTTCAACTCGAGAGGAACGCCGAGGAAGAGCCAACTATAGAAGCCTTCTTAGATTACATGGATAAACGAGCGCTGGCGCTTGAAAATGCTGAACCGGGGATCTCCTACGGGCAGCCACGCCAATCGCCTAAAGAGACAGGCCAAGCCGCTGGAAGGCTAGTGGCCAACACAGCTGCTCAGGAGCCTTCATGCTTATACTGTAAGTTGAAACATAAACTTCATTCTTGTAACAATTTTAAATTACTGAATGTAGATCAACGAGTAAAGTTTGCCAATGAAAAAGGCCTGTGCAATATTTGCTTATGCACTCACAATGGGAAGTGCAGGTATCACTTTCGATGTGCAAAGTGCAAAGAAGCACACAATACCCTGCTGCATCGTGGCACTGATAAAAATGTGTGCAATACAGAAACCACTGGCTCAGCGTCAACTGCATCATTAGCAGCAAGTAACAACAACAGTAATGATGTTCTTTTGCCCACAGCTAAAGTGAAACTTATCGCTCGGGACGGCAGTGAAGTCCATGTTAAAGCACTGCTTGACAGCGGGTCCCAGCTGACCTTTATTACACAAAGGGCATTACAGCTGCTTAATTTGGAACCTGATCGTAGCAATGTCAATGTAGTTGGTATCACAAATTCAAAAACGAGGTTGAAGCATTGCTTGCCTATAGAAATCTATTCACTAAGCAATCCTTTCAAGGTTGCGGCCACATGTCATGTTGTTCAAGAGATAACCTGTAACTTACCTCAGTATAAATTCAGTACCTCAGACATTTTGATGCCTAAAAGCATTAAACTGGCCGATGATCAGTTTAATGTACCAGCTGAGATTGATCTATTAATGGGAGCGGACATATTTTTCCAGGTGCTGCTGCCTTCAGAGCTGCCGGCGCTGCGTGAACGCCAGCAGTCTGCAACAGAGGCCAGCAGTCCGCAGCCACATTTTGTTAACACTCAGTTTGGATATATTGTTGGAGGTACCCTACCACACACTAATTTAACAAAAGTCTGTAATAAGGTAAGCTTAAAATGTAATACATGTGAGTCAGATATTAATGAAACCTTAACTCAGTTCTGGAAAACAGAAGATGTTCCAAAGATCTACGATGAAAGATCATCAGAGCAAGAGCTCTGCGAATGTATTTTTAATGACACTGTTCAGTTAAAGGAAAATTGTTTTGTAGTATCTTTACCATTGAAATTACCTCTTAGTGAAGTCAATGACTCCTTGGGTGATTCCTTTAATCTTGCATTAAAAAGATTTTTAAACTTAGAGAAGAAATTACATAAAGATCCCAAACTTTTCTCTGAGTACCAAAAGTTCATTCATGAATATTTAAATTTACATCACGGTCAGTATGTAGACATTAGACTGTACGAATTAAACAAAAATGCTATATATTTTTTGCCACATCATGCAGTCTTGAAACCTGACAGTAAAACCACTAAACTGCGTACTGTGTTTGATGGTTCGATGAAAACTAGCAAAAAAGTGTCACTTAATGATCTGCTTTTAAATGGACCCATTGTTCAAAAAGATTTGTTTGAGATATTGTTATTATTTCGTTGTGGTGATTTTACATTTACCTCTGACATAAAACAGATGTTTAGAAATATACGTGTAACACCGGAGCATACCTCCCTGCAAAACATACTGTGGAGAGATAGCCCCGATGAGCCAATCCAATGCATTAGGTTTGACACTGTCACATATGGGTTGAAAAGTTCAAACTATCTGGCCACTCGTTGTCTTAAAGAACTAGCGGCACAAAATAAAGACAATTTCCCGCTAGCTTCATTCATTATAGAAAATTGTACGTATGTAGATGATATTCTCTATGCAGATAATAACTTGGATATTATTTTAGAAGCTAAGTCACAGATTCGCCAGCTTTTGAAGTTAGGTAGCTTTCATACACATAAGTGGTCATCAAATGATAATAGAATATTGTCTGACATTCCTTCAGCTGAACAACATTTTGATGATTTAGAGCTACAAAGCGATGATTATAATTTAAAGACTTTGGGCTTACAATTGATGGTTAAAGGCGATAAATTTAAAATGTCTTGTCCAGAAACATTCAATAATCATAATTTTACAAAGAGAGATATTCTCTCCTATATTGGGAAAATGTTTGATCCCATGGGTTTTGTTAGTCCCATTATAGTACAAGCAAAAGCTATAATGCAAAGATTATGGGTTTCCAAAACTGATTGGGATTCTATGCCTGATGATGATACTAGGAAAGCATGGCATGATTTCTATTCTAGTCTAGCAGAAATGAAACCAATTTTTATCAATAGAAATATACATATAACTGAGTTATGTAAAATTGAACTAATAGGATTCTCAGATGCATCCAGTACTACGGCATATGGATGCTGCGTGTACCTGCGAGTTATAAATCACAATGGTAAAGTTAAAATGTATTTGTTGTGTTCAAAATCGCGCATAAATCCGCTACAAAATAAAAACAAAACTGTACCGCGCTTAGAACTTAACGCTGCTCTGCTTCTATCCATGCTTATGGCAAAGGTTTATTGCACGCTGAAACTAAAGTATAATATAAGCAATGTGTACTTATTTACTGACTCACAAATTGTTCTCGCATGGTTGCACACAGAACCCATGAAACTTAACGCTTATGTTGCAAATAGGGTAAGGGCAATCGCTAAAAATATGCCTAACTGTCAGTGGCTATATGTAAACACTGAGAATAACCCTGCAGACTATGTCAGTAGGGGTGTTGCGCCAAATGAGCTCCATGCCTGCAGCCTGTGGTGGGATGGTCCTGAATTTTTGCACGACAGTGAATATAAATTTAATTTTAAAATAGAATTACCTGCAAACTTACCTGAAGCAAAAACCGGGTCAGCATTCTCCGCCAGCCAAGTGTCTTCAGGTACTAGCAATGTTTTCGATCAAATACGTAAATATTCTAGCATTCACAGAATGGTACGTACATTGGCTTATGTAATGCGGTTTATTAATAGCATAAAAGGTGGCAAAATAGCTCACAAATATCTCTTAAGTTCTGAATTAAATAATGCTTTGATGTTGCTTATTAAGAATGAACAAGAACTATATTATAAAGAAGAAATTGAATGTCTAAAAAACAGTAAAAGTGTAAAAGGTCCTTTACAAAGCTTATGTCCCTTTATAGATAGCTTAGGTATCCTGCGAGTAGGTGGCAGGCTACACCATTCTGATATTCCATATGATCATAAACATCAGATTATTCTACCCAAAGAATCATATGTTACTAACTGTATTATTAGGTCTGAACATGAAAAGCTTTTACATGCAGGTCCAAAATTATTACTGTGTAACTTAAATCAAAAATATTGGATAACCAATGGATTAATGTATGTCAAAAAATTAATTCATAAATGTGTAATATGTTTCAGACAGAAGGCAAAGGCCTCTAAGCAACTGATGGGTTCCTTGCCAGCTGACAGAGTGACTGCTATGAGTCGCCCCTTTGAGAAAGTCGGTGTAGATTTCGCTGGGCCTATCGATATTAAACTCTCGCGCGTGAGACGCTCCGTAGTAGGAAAAGGCTACATTTGTGTATTTGTGTGTTTCGCTACAAAGGCAGTTCACCTCGAACTCACATCAGATCTAACATCTGATGCCTACCTCGCTTGCCTTAGAAGATTTATTTCTAGAAGAGGATTGCCCAAAGAAATCTACTCTGATAATGCCAGTACTTTCAAAGGCGCAAGGAACCAATTGACTGAGCTTTATCAATTACACTCTTCACAGAATCACCAAAGACAAGTATGTCAATTTGCAGCCCAGAGAGGCATTAACTTTCATTTTATACCAGCGTATTCCCCGACCTTTGGCGGGCTGTGGGAGTCCGCTGTGAAAAGCACTAAATATTTTCTAAGAAGAGTATTACAGAAGCAATTGTTAACCTATGAACAAATAAACACTGTATTAATAGAGATAGAATGTATATTGAACTCCAGACCTCTGATCCCTATGTCATCGGATGTAAATGATTTTAGCTACTTAACACCAGGTCACTTTTTAATTGGAAATTCATTAACAATGTATCCTGAAAATGATGTAACTACTGTTCCTCAAAATAGACTCAAGTTTTGGCAAATATGTAATCAAATTAAACAATCCTTCTGGAAAATGTGGTACAAACAGTATCTGAATACATTACAAAATAGACCTAAGTGGTTAGATGTCTTACCTAACATAAAAGTAGGCACAATTGTAATTTTAAAGGAAGATAATGTACCCATAATGTCATGGCCTATGGCCAGAGTTACCAAAATATTTCCTGGCCATGATGGTCACGTAAGAGCAGTAGAGGTCACAAATTCAAAGGGAAATACCCATGTGCGTACTGTTACAAAAATTTGTATCTTACCTATAGATGATAATGATACTGTAATTTCACTAGCTTAAGGTAGCTATTAGCTTTATTTTTTAACTAGCTTAAGGTAGCTATTTGTTTTACTTTTTAACTAGCTTAATGTAGCTGTTTGATTTATTTTTCTCTTGTTTCTTTTGTAAGGCCGGAGCATGTTGGAATCCCAACACTAAATGTTACTAAATAGCAAATACTTTATGAATACGAACATCACTAGCATGCGCTCTCGGTAGCCATCTCTCTATGAATGTTCGTTCACTTCCTCACGGATCGGGTTCGCGATAGGTTGATACAACATAGTGCTCCTGCCTTGCCTGGTATTTGATTGGATTGGTGATAATTGGAATAATATAATCCGTTTTAAAACAACTGGCTTAATTTTATTGGAAGTACAGTTATCCATCCACACACACATTCCCACACTGTGTACTGTTTTGTTGTGCTCAGAGAGATATTAGCAGTTTGTAGCTTCGCTCAGCACACCACTACGTCTTATTACTTATCAGCACAGTTTCGCTGCTGATGCCGAACCTACCAATGTATCAATCTTCAATCTTCCTAGCCTGTTCCAACTGTCTTGGGGTCAGCTTCCAGTCTAACCGGATGCAGCTGAATATCAGTATTTTACATGGAGCGACTGCCTATCTGACCTCCACAACCCAGTAACTGGGTAATACGATACCCCTTGGTAAGGCTGGTGTCAGACTTTCGGGCTTCTGACGACTCGTAACGACTGTCAAAGATCCACAAATGACAGCGGGGTCCAACGGCTTAACGTGCTTTCCGAGGCACGGAGGAGTCTCGGTATGTAAAGATGGTCACCCATCCACTGACCAACCCCGGCAAGCGTAGCTTAACCTGATGGATCGACCCGTGCGGCTGTTACAACTTAGCCACGAGCTCCTCACTTAACCACGAACTCCTCCGAACCTTGCAATGTAATGTGCATAATAAACCACTTGGTCACGGTATAACTTGGTGTCGTTTGTGTTCAAGTGGCATCGAGCTACAGCAGCATTTAATTATAAAATACGGAAAAGACTTTCAATCAATAGATGCTTATAAAAATCTCAGCCCAATAATAAGATACTCTTCGGTCAGATCGTAGGTTCATAATTATGAAGTCATAATATTACCAAGTATAGTACAATTAACTGAAAGTAATTATATTTACTTACAAGCGAGTGTGTTCGCAGCGGATCCAGCGGTGAGGTGCTTTACTGAAGCGCTTGCGAATGTTTGATCTAACTTTATTAGTTAGTATGCAAAGTACGAGTTTATCAGCGATTTAATTGTTCGTCAGATTCACTTCTGAAAGCGAGCAGTCGTTTATAGATTACTCGGCTTTAGACCTCTTGAAACTCTTAGACGTTTTCATTACACAAGAATGGTACAGTAAGCTAATCAAATAACTTCAGAAGTCTATTGAGTAAAAGTTCTGAACGCTCGCGGTGGCTTCTACCAAGCGTTTACAATAAGAAGTAGGTACGACTGCTGGGTAACGCTAGTCATATAATAACATCAAACATCGAACAACGATACTCTAATATTTTCTTGAAACTTGAGGCTTACGCCTCAAGCTTTTAAATATTGGAGTTCTATGTTGACGTAAGTTTTAATAAGTAAAAACAAACGAACGCAAACACAAGGAGGCTATCTATCTTGTTGAGTTGAGGGATTTCTATGGCGAGCTTCCAGCTCCATTGTCAGATCCTAGACTACACTTTGGGGATTACCCCAAAGCCAGATGATATTAATCATCAGACCAGTACCATATTTGAAATATATCCTCTTAGTAAGTATGCGAAGTTTCAGCTCCATGGGATGCCCAGAAGTGCTTCAAAAGTTGATGACAATTGAAGTAACTGAAAACATATGAACACAGCAAGCTTTAAAAGTATAAGAAAGACATTTTACGCTTCAAGCTTTTAAGAAAATATTAGATTTCTATGTTGACGTAAATTTTATAAAGGTGGAACTAGTCGCGGGCTCGAACTCAATGGTGGGCATGGCCAAAGACCACGCTGTCTCACCTGGCATCGTGTCCGACAGAGATAGTATCAGTGATGAGCAGTTAGAAGCTGGTCTTAATGGACAACGTATAGTTCGCACGCACAGAAACACCGTACCGACCAATTTTAGTAAAACGAGCGCGTCAAAAATTTTGAAAAGGCCTTTAGAAAAAAGGTTTTTCTGAAAAAACCACTGCATAAATCAATTGCAAATAAAATTTATTGAAATCTTCGATAATTTTTCTGTGTCGGTACGGATTTTGTTTTCGAGATTACACACTTCTTGTATTACTTATTTACGCCCAAAGTTGAGTTAAAATTAGCAAGAAAAATGAATCTTTGTTGGCTTATAACTTTTTAATGGCTTCTTATTTTACTATTCTGCTTCCGTACAGACAAAATTAATAATGAGACCTAACGATATCATGTTAAACTTTGAATGTACGATGGCAAACAGTGGAGTAAAACCCCTCCGAAGTTTTATGTTATGTTTAATTTTTATGTTATGTATGTATTTAAGTGGTTTACCCTTGTTTGGTATAACAACGTTTCGTCGAAAATCTGTTCAGCTAATTTTAGTTGCAATAAAGTCATTTCGTATAATTATTCATTTGACCGAATAATTAATTGGTAGATTTTTATTAAGCATATTTATTTCTTTGAAATAATGTCATTAGACCGAATTTTCAAATGCACTAATTTCATTTAAACTAATGTTTCACTAGACTAATAATGATTTAGTCGAAAGATATATGAAAGCGGTTCATCTGTCGGAGTGCCCTAATTTTGATACTGCAACCAATTTCGATGTAGCGCTCGCCGGCCGCTGCCGCTGCACCGCTCGCGCGTAGTTGGTCACAGTTCTAACCTAACCTATATGGTCGGAGTGCCCTAATAGTTATATTGAATAAAACACCAATTGAATATTCGATAAAATACATGTTATACCACCTGAACACTACATCAAATGAACATTATACCATTTGATCAATAGCGCAAATGTTGTTATCGCAAATAAATATTTGATGAAATGAAAATTATGTTAATCGATATTATACAAATTGATTATTTTCTTAAACGTTGTTCGAATTAGTAACATTCGACGAAACGTTGTTATACCAAACAAGGGTACCGCATGAACCGCTTTCATATATCTTTCGACTAAATCATTATTAGTCTAGTGAAACATTAGTTTAAATGAAATTAGTGCATTTGAAAATTCGGTCTAACGACATTATGCTAAATAAAAATCTACCAATTAATTATTCGGTCAAATGAATAATTATACGAAATGACTTTATTGCAACTAAAATTAGCTGAAGTGATTTTCGACGAAACGTTGTTATACCAAACAAGGGTAAACCAAGCGCGTGACCAAGTGAGCACGCATTACAAAGCGAGCGCTACATTCGCAACACGAGTGAAGAGGGCCCGCAGTCGACAGAACGTAATGTAATCATGTGAGAGGGGAGAGCGGGGACTTCACACGCGTGGCGGTCACATAAACCTCCCACACCACTTTATTTTCATAACTACCTTTAAGTAGGTAATGTTAACTTGAGGTAAAACTGTTAAAATAATAAAAGTGGTTACAGTACTTCCAAATATTTATCAAATAATTCCGAAGTCTTTTTTTTATTCAGTTAAACTTTAACTTAAAGTTAAAGCAATGTTTTTTTGCGGTACCGAACCCTCAGTGCGCGATTAACAAAAAGATAAAGTTAAATAAATAAAAAGTTTTGTTGATACCATTTTGAAGTCATTCCAGCAATTTTTTTGTGGTCAGTTGGCACGATATGATTATTTTAATAAATAAATATGTAATGATATAATCAATAGGTGGCCTTAAACCAAAAGATCTGTATAATCCTATATTGATAATATGTATATTATATTGATGATGTGGTGTGGTGTTGCGCGGTGAAAATGACGTCATGAAAAATGAAGCAAATAATAACTGTTGCTCCAGTGGGACGGAACGTCGGTTGCACTGAAACAAATAATAACTGTTGCTCCAGTGGGGCGGAACGTCGGCGTCGGTTGCACTGAAACAAATAATAACTGTTGCTCCAGTGGGACGGAACGTCGGTTGCACTGAAAAAAATAATAACTGTTGCTCCAGTGGGGCGGAACGTCGGCGTCGGTTGCACTGAAACAAATAATAACTGTTGCTCCAGTGGGGCGGAACGTCGGCGTCGGTTGCACTGAAACAAATAATAACTGTTGCTCCAGTGGGGCGGAACGTCGGTTGCACTGAAACAAATAATAACTGTTGCTCCAGTGGGGCGGAACGTCGGTTGCACTGAAACCAACCTCATTTGCTTCACACAAACAAAGAGGTATTATTCTCGCAGTCTATGTTCGTGACAGTTTTATTAACTGTGTATATTCGGCAAGTTTGTAAAATAATTAATCTCGCGATAATTCTAGTAGAACATAAATAAACTGTTAACGAATCCTTATAAGATGGAATTATTTTGTATCGTTAGGTTTAAGTTACCCCCTTATAGATGTCCGTGTGGTGCCAGACTTAAAGAATCGCACTACCCTATTTCTTCCCATGCGTGTCGTAAAAGGCGACTGAGGGACTTACTAGAGAATAGGCAGCAGCGTTCTCTAGGCACTTTTAACACTATACTGCGATCGCCAACCCGCCTGCCAAACGTGGCGATTATGGCAAACCCCCTAAAAATGACAAGCACCAAAAACAAACGGCCCTTAAGAGGGTTTATTCTGAAAGTTGGCAACGTCGCAAATAGATGTCAAATATTTCGCTGTTTTGATTAATTTGATAATATTTCTGTATGGAAATAAAAAATGTGGCTAACTAGCGAACTAGAATATTGATTATGAAATGCAATTATAATATTGATTTTGATGTTGTACCCGTTTTAGGTGTAAAAAATTCAATTGGAAAGTTTCCAAATACTTTTTTTAGATCTAAAACTTAATATTCGGTGTTACGATATTAATTATTGCAATTCATTATTAATATTCTAGATAGTTAGTTAGCCACATTTCTTATTTCCATACAGTATTATTTCCAAATTAATCCAAACAGGTGAATATTTGACAGCTATTTACGACGTTGCCAACTTTTAGGATGCACCCTCTTAATTGTGGGAGTGATATAGGATATATACAAGGTGGAGACGACAATACAACAAAAAATTAAACGGCGTGTCCATAATGACGTTCCCATTCTGTATACAAAAATTCAATTGAATATATTCAATAGTTTGGGTATTATAGCTCGGCAAAATCCATAGTCGGCTCGGGCTATTTCGTTTATCCACCCCAAAAATCCACCCTAAGGTGGATATTCTGAAATGTATACCCGAGAATTCACCCAAGACCTAGTTGGATAAACGGAATTTATAGGCTTAGGGTGGATCATCAGATACATTACATTTAATTTGTTTGAAAAACTCATTTTTTTATTTCGAAGCTAGGATTTATTTGACAGTTCCAGAATAATCTTAAACATTATTAGTGCCAATATTTAAATTTTTTGTTGTTTGGTAGTCTCCACATTGTATATAATTTATCTATTGAATACGCAAATACAAAAAAAAAGTAGGCGAAAGTTTTTTTTATTTAAATAAGTTATAACCTTATTGGTATCAAATAAACGCTAGTAATGAGTCAGTTCGAAATATGTAAGTAGACTCTCTATTCTTACAGAGAATCTAGTAATAATTTAAATAAGAAAATTAACTATCATTCAGGTCCATGGCTTTTGAAAATAAGGTTTTAGATATAATAGGCACTTGTTCATGTACTTCCATTTTGTATTCCTCCATCCAACACACAAAATCAGATATACCTCACAATCAACACTAGGTATCTTTAATAACACAGCTCGAGCCTTAGTACTCGTATCTCGACGTCTTATCCACGACTGCCTTGCTAAAAATGGCACTACCTCGTAACTTTAAAAATCCCCCTCCTTGTCAGACTCAAATAGTCAATTGACATCATAATATCCGGTGGCGCCATTTTAGCATTTCAAACAAATCAAATACGTTTTAATATTACCAAATACAATTATTGTGTTATTTACAAAATAAGTACTGTAAATATCTTAAAACTACAAAATGTATATGTATAAATAGCTAACATATATTATATTTTAATTAATAAAACGAAAGCTTGAAATAACGAAAATTATTTAAAAAACAAAAAACCCGACTGCAAAAACACATAACTGAAAAGAAAGTCAAAGTCAAAGCATTTATTTCAAATAGGCCCTTGAAGGCACTTTTGAACGTCAAAATTTACAAAACATAGTATTGATTCTACCGCCCCTTCCAAAAGGTAGTTTTCGTATGGAGAAGAATGGGCAAGAAACTCCACCGTTACTCTTTTAAAATGTTTTACAATATTTTGTATAAGTACATTATTTATATAATTATATGTGAAGACTATGTACCTAGAAATTACTGTATAAAGTTAAAAAAAATAAAGTGGTGCATATGACAGATAAATTAATTATGCGGTAGATACATGGTGTTCACATATTCACAAACATTGTAAAAATAGACGAATCTACAAAAAAATTACAATTAATAAGTCAATGTGTGAGGATGTAATTACAGGATGTAAAATCAATGTCATATAATAAAAACTAAATACGATTAAGTAAGCAACCAGTTTGATTTTGTTTAGACTCTAAATTGTCCTATAGAGCAGGACCAGCATGTTTCCAAGCATTCTTATCTTGGATATAATCCTCTAATCTGTAATATGCTTGTTTACGAGAAAAACAAGCATTATAATATATAGAATTTTGGTATCGCAAGCGGGGGGACAAACTAATAACCTAAGTAGTGACATTATGGTGTAAGTTTTGTTTGTCCACGCCCGCGAAACCAAAATTCTATAGATTATACAATGCTTGTTTTTCTCTTTTCAGTTATGTGTTTTCGCTTGTCTGTTAGTAACTTTCTCCTTCTTCTCCATGAAGACTTAGCATTGCGAACGGACAACTAACTTTCTTATTAAAACTGACAAGTCTAATAAAATAAATGTCTAACCTTGTCTTTCTGTACTTTACCTCATGAAATCCTTTCCCTACAAAACATATTCTTTTGAACTTTCATACACAATAAATAACCAGTAATCATTCTGACATGACACTCAAACACGGTAGATCAAAGCTTGCTTATTTGGGTAATACCTATACATACATTACAGTGCTTACCGCCTTTTCTAACACGCTCTCGAAGCATTATTGTTCGAGCCGCTGGACAGTGCGGACTTCTCTGGAAAGTCATTACGCTGTCAAATAAACGAAACTTTGAAACAAGTCTTGAAGTTTCCTTTGAAACTCGAAGATGAGTGATCACCAGGAAAATAACATCAGTGAAGTCATCTGTGCTGAAGTCACACTTTTTAAAAATACTACAGAGGTCCTTTCTCCGTCATATTTTATATACAGGGTGGCAGGGACATATTCAGTACATGAATCTAAACCCCCCGAGTTGAAATTATTTGTCGGTAATTTAAAAAAAAGAAGCGTGGAGCGCTTTTTAGGTGTGTCTACTTATAAATGATTTGATTATTTTATAATTTTTAGTTCGTGTATAAAGCGTGTTTTTTTAATTTATTTTAATAAACTACATATTTTATTTTGCACCTTTACATTGGCACGGTTTCTACCGTTAGTGAAAGCTGTTTCTGAGGCTGAGTGAGCGACACAACCGTTCACACCACAGTGTCAACGGCACGAGAGCGGCACACAATGGAAGCCATAATTCGCTGAGTCAAATTAAACAGCTCCTTGACCTTATTCGCGGGACAGAGACGCTTCGCGTGCCATCCAGAACAATGAACACCTATAAACGTTATTTATAATCCTGAGATACCGATAGGGTTGGTACTGGCCGACGATCCTCCATATAACATCGCTATAATAACAGGCATTTTAGGACTTGACTCTGCTGTAAATGTTCACCTCGGTATGGAAAATAAAACATTTTGTTCACGCTACCATTTCGAGGACGCCTAAGTTCAGTGATTACTATGAAAAATTCAAAGTCAGGTTGATTAACTTTTTGCTACGTTCCATTATTACGTAAAGTGCTTACTTAACTGACTCTGTATAAAATTTCCTCTTTTAGTACTGCTGAAACGCTTGTTCGTAGAATATTGTCATGAATTTTGTAAATTCGTAACGAAAATATTTTATAAGTATGTTTACTGTCTAGTTCTTCAAAAACCCCGTGTCTAAAGACTCTGTTTGCTACAAGAGTAGCGAGTGGCGAGTGCCGAGTGTGGCAACCCTACCAGAGTCCCTAGCGCCGCGGAGCGGCCTTACTATTTACCTTTTATGAGTTTCCACGCGTCACCTGTGTTTTTGTACGGGACCCGCTGCCGAGATTAATAGGCCCATACATTTACTTACACCTACTAAAATCCCGGTTTATGCTGACATAAAACTGTTCGGGAATATTGACGTCGTGTAGGCTGTTACCGAACAATAAGCTGAGATGTATTTTATTAGTGTTACATTCATAGGGGCGCACGTTGGCCGATTCGATAGAGAGACGTATCGAGCTCAATACCAACGCGTTAATACGCGTACACTCTGTGCTTTGTCACCGTCGTGTAATCACGACGGTGACAAAGCACAGAGTGTGTCAAGAACGACTCCGTATCAAAGTTGCGACAAACAAATGCGCGACAAATGCTAGAGCGACAGTACGATAGGTCGACCATCAGCGGTGCGACAACACATCAGCTCGACAAACGGTAGCGCGACAGATTGTTTTCACGACAAACGATGGCATGACGAAACTTTTGATCGACGAACGTAACACAGATTATCTCGGCAGCTGATGCTAGTGTTCACATTCAGAATGTTTGCGTAAATGTAAATCCCGTTTATATGAGGAAAATTATTGGATCGAATCAAAATTTAACGTAGGCACAATGCGAAACTACTTTTCAGTATTTAATTTGAAAGAGCCGTTCTCGGTTTAATAACTGTCGTAAATTCGTAGTTAGCGTTAAAACTCTGCCCCATCCCGGCGGCGAGTGAGCGGCCCCAAGCCGGTTCTAGGCTAAGCCGCTACTTTCGCCTGTCTCCTGTACGGGCCGGTATCTGATAACATAATAGTGTGCCAGACAATCACATTGTTCATACATTATGTACATACCTCACTATGCACACTCGGGGCTGGAAAAACACCGGTGCTTCGGTGTCGAAAATGTTCTATTCGAGTATGTAAATACTCTACGGCTACCGACATGCCGCCGTAAACAACTGATGCAAAAAGTTATCTTCCAAATTTTCATTGTGATAGTCAAATAGCATTTTGTACAAGTTTAACTTGGTATTGGAGTCAGTCGGTAGGTATCTCTAAACTTCGATCAATTCTAACCGTACATACTAGTAGCCACTAGAATAATAGCGGGTCTTGTGTACAAGTACATACCGAGTATGTGTACTTATTTTGTGATATCAGTTTTCAGAGCGTCTAAAAGCCTTTGAGTGAGGGTAGCTTGACATCGTGCGCTTACAAAGGACGTCAAGGGTCACACACGATCGGTCAGGCGCTCGTCTGACTGCGCCAAAGCCTCGTATTTCGGCCAGTTTATGTCGTGTACACTGTGGCTTCACGGTTCACAGTAAAACGCGGCGGAATGTGGCGGTTGTGGATTTTATGTAGCATGTAGCGTGTAACTGTGACGGCATCAACTAATTACTGCTAATATACGAGGCTTCACAGTCGGCAGATAAAGTACCTATCAAGTTGCCAGCATAAATATACTGCGGACTACAGCATTGTGCTACTGGCCTGGCTATGTGGTCAGGGACCCGTTTTTTATCCGCCTATGTCTGTATGGTGTGATAGACGTGCCTATAATAGTTTGTGCAACGTCATCTACAAATGACGTCCAATGTGTGTTGGTGTGGAATCAGTGGCGATCACCCGCACGAAGGACGAAGACGGGACAAAGCACCGGCTGGTCTCACACTAACGACATCGTGTGTCATCCCGCCCCCCGGCACCTACCTAGTACCTACCTCACCGTCGGCGACGCGCGGGAAATGAGAAAAGTTGGCGCTTCCAAATTCCAAGGTGTTCATGCACCTCACATTTATTTAATGAACGACCTTTGTTTTTGCGTTTTTGTGTGCTATTACACAAACATTATTATTATTATTGGTTGTATTTTATTTATATTTTTTTATATTTACGATCTCCTTAAATATATGTGAACTTTCCATTGTTTTATTCAATTTACAAATCAAAGTTTACATTTCTGACACACTGTACCCTAATTACGTAATGCACGATCAATTTTAAATTGAAACAAATTGCTAATCCATTGCTTCATAAGTTCGAAAAAAAATCTGCTCAATTTTTTTTGTCGAACTTATGAAGCAATGGACTAGCAATCTTTTTCAATTCATTTCAATTTAAAATCGTTCGTGTATTACGTAATTAGGCTGCAGGTTTACATTCTGCGTTTACGTATTCTGTTGTATAAATACGAGTTATACATAGAAGGCAGCACAGCACAGCATACGGGTTTGGCGCGCGCCACGACGACGCACGCGACCAGCAGCGCGGGCTTGTTCCCGACACAGAACTTATGCATCCGCCATTAGCATTTTATGCTTAGACCCAATTTCACCAAACACAAAAATTAGCTAACAGGTCATTAAACTCAGGTTACTGCTTTGATTGGCTCACTGACATGACAACAGCCAATCACAGCAGTTGACATGTGTGTTTAACAGTCTGTTATATCTATCAGAGTATGGTGAAATTGAGTCTAAGTCTGTGTTATCTTATTTCTGTTATTAATACGCTTTTATTAGCTTGACCTGTATCTATCTATCTATGTAATGGAATCTTTCAATGTTATTTTCACAAACTTTAAGACGTTCGATTAACTTAAAAATTTGCACACGTACTCGTATCAAGGACCGATGACAATACAATAATTTAGTATCATGGAACTGATATGATGATGGAGCCAGGAGGTGAATAATGGAACTCTTCAGCGGCCTCTAGTAAACCTCTTGAGTACGAAAACATATCGAGTCCAATATAATGCAAAAATAACTTTAATTTCGGCAGTCGGTGGCAAAACACGAAAATTCAAAACCAAAGACACCGACTTCCGAAATTAAAGTTATTTTTCACTTTGTAGTGTTTTTTTGGAAGTCGGTTGTTTTTTTTTTTGTAAAAAGTTTTTATCTTTCAGAATTTGATAAAAAAATCCAGTTATTTCCAAAGCTATTTTGACCAGTTTTATACTATTTATCCCAATAAAATATTTTATTTAAATTGGACATTTAATTTAAAAGCTAGTAAAAAATATTTAATAAATAATTGTAGGTCCTAAACAGAAGTTACAAAACATACCTAGTTATCTTCTTTAAAACTCGAATCACATTTTAGTTTCTCGTGACATATTACGTATAGGAATAGTTTCAGACAAGCTGTGAGTGACACCACGTTTACGCGTCTATGTCTAAACTTGTTGAGATCTGTCGCTTTGTACTCGCGTACATACATTGGTAGTTGTATCGGTATAATACACGCGAATATAGTCGTAAGTCGTGTAAACGCGCGTGTGGCGAAGTGGAATCAGCGGCTTACAGTAATCTCATCGGCTCGAGCCGCCCGCGCGACGCGCCGCCGCCTCACCTGTCGCCACCTAATGTGCCACAGGCTAGCGGTACTCAGCTCACATGCTATACGACTACTGATTTTTTACCCAACAATGAAGGTATAAAAAGCTTTGCTTTGAGATTCTTAGGATCCCAAAACCAACGCCAACCAATTTTGGTTGACAAAAATAAATTTTATACAATTTCAGATAGTAAGTGGCATTAAATGGTTTCATGCAAACAGCGAACTCATTCTTTCATTTCATGCATCCGTTCTGCAGAGATCTGCATTTTATTTCAGGGATTGTACGGCTTACTATCGGCGTAATGAAATGGAAAGCATCAAGCTTTAACAGGCTAATAAACGAAAAGCTGGCATTATTTAATGGCGTTTCCGAGAGCGATGCAAATTGACATCGAAGTACTTCAGCACGGTGTACACGGCGTGGTATTCGCGAGCACTAATAAAAGCATTGACTGTTTTGTTGAGTAATCGGATTAGCTCATAAGTCGCGAGCGAAGCGGACTGCGGTGTGAGCGGTCTGTGCGGACTGCGGACACATTTTAAATATGCTTTGTGGGGAACTAAACCGGCAATGAGAAAAAAAATTAAGATGTTCGTTTACATTACTAATTCAATTAACATGTGTCGAGTTATGTGTGACGTCAACCTTTCAGCATCACTTGAACGACGCTGAACTTCATTACCGGTAATCTGGAAGCTGACTTTATAATTTTTAACTCTTGATTTATTTTATCTTCATACTACGCGTATATCTTACATACATTACCGAATAAAATAAAGTACTAAATTAAAACAATTAGCTGCCTGCCAGAGTGAGAGTAAATAAAATGCTGATGAATTAGGTACTAATCCTTTCGTCGATTACGGGGATAATAAAATACACCGCTGTGCTTTTCTTTATACGTCAAATGCATTCGAGATCTGATTCAATGATGACTGTAAGTAAATGCACAGGTAACAAAAAAAATCTCCTATATAAGTAACTGAGAGCTTGCACACGCATGCACATGGAACGGGTCTATTAAGGTGAAACAATTTTCGGAGGGGTTTTACTCCACTTTTTGACATCGTACATGATATCGTTAGGTCTCATTATTAATTTTGTCTGTACGGAAGCAGAATAGTATAATAAAAAGCCATTAAAAAGTTCAGATCGAGCCAACAAAGATTCGTTTTTCTTGCAAATTTTAACGCAACTTTGGGCGTAAATAAGTAATACAAGAAGTGTGAAATCTCGAAAACTAAATCCGTACCGACACAGCAAAATTATCAAAGATTTCAATTAATTTTATTTCTAATTGATTCATGCAGTGGTTTTTTCATAAAACTCCATTTTCCAAAGGACTTTTCGTAATTTTTTAAGCGCTCTTTTTACTAAAATTGTTCGGTACGGTGTTTCTGTGCGTGCAAACTATACGTTGTCCATGTAGACCACCTTCTAACTGCTCATCACTGATACTATCTCTGTCGGACACCAGGTGAGACAGCGTGGTTTTTGGCCATGCCCACCATTGAGTTCGAGCCCGCGACTAGTTCCACCTTAACTTGCTTCGTTGGTATGTGTTTCCAATTACTCCAATTGTCATCCATTTTTCAAACACCTCCTGGCATCCGATTGAGCAGTTTTTTAAATGTAATGCTAAAAATTACACAATATAAATGTAAACAAGCTTTTTATTAACTAAAGGGTACTAAATAAAACTTACATAAACATAGAACTTTAATATTTTCTTAAAAGCTTGAGACTTATCTTTAAGTGTAAGAAGAACATTTTAAAGTTCTATGTTTACGTAAGTTTAATTCAGTACTTTTTAGTTCATAATCAGCTTGTTTAATAAAGAGTTTTATTTATATTTTATTTTTATTTTATAAATTACCTTGCCACTTTTAATTTATTATTAAGAGAGGGAGGTGCCATAGTGGTATCTCACCTGTCGCCCATCAGCTGACGGTCCGTCTCGCAGTATTAAGTTCCCAGAGTGAGGGTGATACGTACGCGATGTCTTTGTTACGAGATAGTGTTACCGGCTCGGCGCGTGTCGCGTCGGTCTGCGGACCGCGCTGTCCGGACGCGTTAACTCTTGGCGTAGTGTTACTTACTCTGGACAGTAAATACCTTATTTTGGGCGTTAGCAACGTGATAGTTGTCGTGTTTACAGCAAAGAATAATCATGTCTCATTGCAGCCTCAGACCAAATAAAAATCAAAGACATAGCGCTGTCAACACCGATGTGAAGCCGGTTTCGCAAACATGTGTGCACTTAGTGAGGTGTAGTTTGATTGTAAATGGTTGTACATGTGTGCGTGTGAGAGCGTATGCACAGAGCGGAGGTGTAGTTTTGGCATGTTTCACTGAATTTTTCGCAGCACTATTTTTATTTGCAGCTGTAATGTTATTTTTTGAGTTTTTATATTGTGGTAATACACAACATAACATCACGCCTACCATCCACGAAGAGTTAGGCAGAGGTGTAAGTACCTAACTCTTACTCAGAGCTAAACGTAACGTTACAAGCGATGTATCAACGCTCGTTCAATTATCACACGGGGTATGGTGGTCCCACGCTGCGCGCTGGGCGGGGTGACAGGGAGCGCGCCCCGTGAAATTAAGAGCCTAATCAACATGGCGCGCTATAAAACTTAGCAAGGCGTGAACACAATTACTCTCAAGGTCGAAGCCGAAGAGTCCCCGTCTGTGCTGCGATCCCAGAGAACCGTCTCACCTGTAAATTGTACCGTGACAGTTCGCCTGTTAGGTTTCAATATTCCAGAGGACAATCGATACCCATTTTATTGGGCACAATTCCAATCCAATCGAAAACTCTCAACCATAATTCTTGTTATACCTTGAAATGGGAATCTCGTGTCTAAAGACCTTTATTTATTGGCTCTTAATCAATCAAGTAACTCGTGGACACTTGAGTAATGCTGTGAGGGCGAATAGTTGAGTTGGCCATGTATCAGTGCGCAATAAGCTCTTCATTCATAACTTACTGCCCCCCGCACCCCGCGTTGCCTGCTAATTGATCCTTTGATTGAGTTCGCTGCGAATTCTTGAAAATGTATGTACACCACTAGATACAATATCGATCTCCTCTTCCAATAGGATTTACAAGAACACAAATTAGCTGTCTCTTACAAATTCTGAATGCCGCGGAACTGCACTTTGATAAGTGTTTATATGGGAGGAGATATATTATATGACAGATGTTCCTATAACATTTGAAATGTGATTTTGATGATGAATAATTAATCAAACTAAAAGGTCCGTATATCATCGTTTCATTAACCGTATCCGAAAATATTGGGTAGAGTAATAGAACATTCGAAACAATATTCACTAGGTACCTATTAAAAACACACAATACAACAACAACACTATTCACACAATACAATACAATACTACTAATACTATTCACACAATACTATTTACAACAATATTCACTATTTTATTATTCAATATATTTATATTTAATATTATTATAATTGCACGACTCGTAATGCTTCGCATTAGAGTGTGCTCTACGATCGAAAAATATTTTTTATCACATCTATTCAAAAAGACGTAGTTTAATCCTCGTAAACAGGGACCAAAATAGCGTTTTAATCCCTAGGGACTAAAAGTGATTTGAATTTGGAATGTGGAAATTGTTAGTAAAAGTTCTATTCACCAAAGAGATCGATCACGAACATTGTATGACATTGTATAAGTAACAGGCTGGCAAGAGAGAGAGATAGTGTGAATTTGATCAAAATTAAAATCCAAGATGGCGGATTAGTTTTTTTTTTTTTTCATCGTTTTCGACTGTGGTTAAGTCGATAGTGAGGTCAAAATTTAAATCCAAGATGGTGGATGCGAAATTTAAAAAAAAAATCGTCATGGGTATCGTTTTCATAGTTTTCGAGGGTGGTAAACCCGATAGTGAGGTCAAAATGTGAATCCAACATGGCGACTGCGATTTTTTTTTATTTTCATATTTTTTTTATTTTGTGTAAATCAGTGAGTAGGAAATTCGTTCCTAATGGGAGTTGGACCGCACACGTTTGTTTTCTCATAGAGGGTGATAAAAAGTAGAGTGTTCACCTCGGGAGCAACACTATTTTAAGCTCGAGTGATGTACTTTGAATCCCTCGCTGCGCTCAGGATTCTACTTTAGAATCCCTCGCTAGGCTCGGGATTCTACTCTAGAATCCTTCGCTCCGCTTTGGATTCAAAGAAACACTCTCGCCTTAAAAATAGTTGTTTGCTCCCTTAGTAAACAATCTACTATTTTGCCCCATTTCTGCAACTGTTTTTTTTTGCTTATTTTTAATATTTTTTAATATGACGTGTAAAAGTGATTCCGATATCCTATTTACAGAATAAACAATTTCATTTTTATTTCTTTTCATAATCTTATACAGGGTATAAGACCCGGCATGCCTGAGAGATATTTCTCGACGGTATGTGAAGCCAAGTCAGAGGCCCATGGGCGGCTTTAAAACTCTGACACCAGGTTAGTCACTAACCACACGAAAAGAAGAAGAAGATACAGGGTATTAAAGTAATTGCGTGCCATAGCTTAGGGGTAGGTTCAGTATCGATAAAGGAAACTAGGAAAAATAAAAAATAAATCCAGAAAAAAAATAAAAATTATAAAAAAAATTATAAAAAAAAATTGCAAGGTCAACCTAATTTAGTCCCTAGTTGGGACTAAATTAGGTTGACCTTGCAAATTTTTTTTATAATTTTTTGCTACCTATTTTAAGTTAGTAGGGACTCCCTACTAACTTAAAATAGCAATCAAATCAACTTAAAACTTGAGTAAATAAGTTGATTTTTAATCTTTGTAAATACCTGATTCCAAACTAAATTAGGTCGACTTTGCAAATTTCTTTTCCTAGTTTCCTTTATCGATACTGAACCTACCCCTAAGCTATGGCACGCAATTACTTTAACACCCTGTATAAAAAAGCGTGACAAAATATGATTCCTACTTTCCTACAGATGGGCGTGTATCAGCAGCATGTTCGATGCATCGGCACATCTGACACAATCATAAATCGCGGGCGGGAGCAATATTTCGTGAGGCGGTGTCACAGAGTCACGGGCCCGGGTCACATGCTTGGTATTGAGCACTGAGCATAGCGAGCACATCGCTCGGTGGTATTGAGCGCTTGCCCTATCCGCTCACACGCCTCAGTGGACACAGGCCGCGCGGCCGCGTGCGGACTGCGATCGATCAGGACACGCTGCTCTATGCAATTGAATTAGTCACGTGCGATTAAACACGCAAAATATGCTGACATCATTCATGGCTTTAATGCCTGAAAATTAAAATAGATCTAGATGCCAGAGGATACGTAATACCATTCGCTATTTACACATACCACAATCTGAAGGTGATGCATGGTCTCCGAGCACGCTGTGAATGAACCACGAAGTTGATCTTGCAAAGATAATTATTGATATTAGATTCATCTAACATTGTGAAGTTTGTGAACGACGTACTTTAGGTTAAGTATAAAGCAGGCGACCCCTACCCCACGCCAGGTGTTGGTAAGAGACGATCGAAGGTTTAATCGGGTTCCGTTTCACGCTGAGCTCAGTTTGTGTAAAGCTTCAACAACCATAATATAAACACTACAGCGTACCTACAGGATCAAAGCTAGCTCCAACTATACGTCTTTGAAATTCGGGACGCTGATAGTGAGCCTAGACCACCAGCATATAGGGCGATATCGCCTATTATGACTTTTATTGATAAGGGTGTGTGTGAGATGTGCAGCAGCATTATGTAAGGGACGGCGCTTGGCCACCAAATATGTAGGTGTAGATATAGAAGGTGGTTTTCGTATATTTACCGCCTTCAAATGTAAGTAATTCAGTTTGCATATCACCAGCTTAAGTACCTTCGTTGTTAATGCTTTGAGTTCGAAATGAAATGTCTTTTTATTTTCATAATATTTTAACAGGGCTCAACGTGCGCCAGACAAACCCAAAGATACAGGAAGTGTCAAATAATATTGCCAGTTTATGAAAGTAGAGATGTAACATAACATAACGAATATTGGCTATGGTTACTTAATTGAACTAAGTATAAAATTATAAACTGAGTTATGTTCATATGGACTTGAACAATTTATTTAGATCTCTTCAATTTGCTTTAATATCATCTACTTGTGGAGCTGTGGGACGAGTACATTTTTGCACCACGAAACACTGTGACTGATCTTGACCTGATGCCTAACGAACACATAGCTCTTAGTGTGTTCATGTCGTTCTGTTATGAGTCAATACACTTGGTTTTATAGGAGACGCGATACCTCGGCTTCGCTCGGGTTACAGCCTCGCAGGTCGCAGCCGGCTGTCGATTCACCCCCCCCCCCTGTCGTCTCCGTCACCCCTCGCGCTGACCTTTATGTTATACTACACCGTAAAACGTTAGTGCTCACCGTTACCTGCGTCATTTGTTACTTTCCTTTAATATCAGCTTCCGAAGAGGTGTTCGGTAGTCTTGTATTTTAATATGATTACTCAATATTTAGCGTGATAATAAAGACTCTGATTGATTCATTGGAATTAGGATGGCAATATGACCGGGGGTGGGTCTACCGGAGCCAGAGCACCCGACTATCTATATCGATCAGAACAAAAGGGTTTCAAAAAGCGGCCATGAGCAGAAGCGTTGGTCTTGACTGCACACAGGAGACTGTTGACGTCCAACAGTAAATAGATAGAAGGTTCAATTCAACTCTAATTAAAGTCACTACAAATAAATTGAAGTTTTATTGAAAATCATTTTGTTCAAAGTCAATAAATACTTGTTTTTTATTATCAGTTTGAAGAACTCAAATGTACACACTGAGAAAGCAACGAGGGTTTTTCTCATATGTATGTTCGGATTTCAGGATAACGTAGTCACTCGACATACATATTTGTGTAGCCTCCTATTTAAGCCAAAGCTTTTCGACCGTCATATGAGAAAATCGTCTCTTCGTCGATATTGTGAAATTTTCCTTCGAAACGATTTTCTCTCGTACGAAGGAAAATGCTTTTAGATCACATTCAACATCGGACGTGAACTGAAATCACAACGGAGACCTGTTGTATGCAGATATTTTACATTTATAGTTTGAAAGAGTTACAGTACTTAATAGCTGCTTTTAAGGTCTACATTAAAGGTTTGCGTAATTTTTTTAAAATAATAATTCTTCTTAGATTTTATAATGATTAATAAGCACTTGTTGATTATTATATTCCACCTAGACAAATTTATTTGATAAAAAAATTACCAGAAATCTAATAACTTTATAAAACAACCCAAAGAATCATAATTACCTACTAAAAGGGTCGTGAACGCTGTAACTGAAAATTATCACGGGTCATATAAGGCGCGCGGCGGCGCGGCGGCGTACTAACAATAAATAAGCTCACGCACAGAATTACCTTAAGGCCGATATTATTCGGTAAAGCCAACCAATATATTAATAAAAATAAAGAGTTGCCTACAAAGCGAACGCTTGCGGTGAGGTTACACGAGCGAACGACCAATATCCACAGCCTGAACTTCTTTGATGTGAAAAAAAAACATCGTTCTCAAATACTTAATTTTCGAAATGTGTTACCTAATGTATTTGTATTACCTGGCAGCGGAAATGTTAAGAAATTAAATCATTGATAAAAATGTAAGTTTAAAAGTATAAAAGAATGATGTAAGCGGGAACGCCGACAGCTGTCATTCTTGGTAGCCAATGTTTATTTAGCAGAATCCCATGTTTGTTTGGTGTGAACGATGCGCCCTGCACTTACATGCGAATAAGTACGAAAGTTGAGAGCGCATCTGATGAAAAGATGTCGTGCTCCCAAGCGGCGGCGGTTTGCTACCTAAATAAATAATAAATAAATCTTGTGGTAGGCACCTAACCTACATAAGTTTTACAAAAATATGGTATAGTTTGATATCTTGGTTAAGGTGGAACTAGTCGCGGGCTCGAACTCGATGGTGGGCATGGCCAAAAACCACGCTGTCTCACCTGGCATCGTGCCCGACAGAAATAATATCAGTGATGAGCAGTTAGAAGCTGGTCTACATGGATAACGTATAGTTCGCACGCACAGAAACACCGTACCGAACGATTTTAGTAAAAAGAGCGCGTAAAAAATTACGGAAAGTCCTTTGGAAAATGGAGTTTTATGAAAAAATCACTGCATGAATCAATTAGAAACAAAATTAATTGAAATCTTCGATAATTTTGCTGTGTCTGTACGGATTTTGTTTTCGAGATTTCACACTTCTTGTATTACTTATTTACGCCCAAAGTTGCGCTAAAATTAGCAAAAAGAAACGAATCTTTGTTGGCTTATAACTTTTTAATGGCTTTTTATTTTACTATTCTGCTACAGTACAGAAAAAATTACTAATGAGGCCTAACGATATCATGTTAAACTTTGAATGTACAATATCAAACAGTGGAGTAAAACCCCTCCGAAGTTTGTATGGAAAAAATATCAAATTGTTTCACCTTAAGATTTATGTTTAATAATTTATAGTCTGAGGAACTTTACAATAACAACTTAACCCAAAATTACACGAATCGCTGCCAGTTCAGATAATTTAACTTCTCTTCTAATTGGGGACGATAGCGATCTGCACAATGGAATCAGACAGGAATAAGAGCCTCGTGCTCGGTCAATAAATCTGATCGGGTTGGTTCAGCGGAGCGTTTGACCGTGTGCGATCAGCCACAAATTAGCCGCGTATTGATTAACTGGCGGGTCGGTGTGGAGTGCTTCCGTGCTACAAACTTGCCTCCGTGAGCACTGAGCGGTATATTCGAGTCACTAACGACGAGCTGGGGCTGCGCGTCCACTTGCACTTCACTCTTAGAACTTCCCTTTGCACGGTCGTCATGAAAGCAAGTGATTTCTATTACGTCGGACTGAATGTGAAAATGGAGAAGTACCTATAAGAACGAAGTATGACAATTAAATGAAAAGGCAGGAAAGGTCGATGAAAGTAGTTTCTTGTTTTACTGCAGCAAGTGGACGGTGTTTAAACATTTCCTCAGTGCTCAGGGAATGACTAGTTTGGTCGTATTTTCATTTCTGTTCGCCGCTAAACAATGCTTTTTGTAATTGACAAATAGGAACTGTATGTGTAACAAAGGATTGTTGTATAAATGACTTGATAATTTACTAATTAATAAAAAAAACTGCTGATTCTTGCCTCAGGTGAAACTATAGAGCAACACCATATCGATACGTACATTATACTGTAGAACAGTTAGTGAGACGTTAGCGAAACCTCAGAGGTGGCTGGTTGCTATTATATTGTAAGTGAGTGTTCTGTTTCCGGCTATCGTGGTACATCTGAATCGATTATTGGCAGGCAAGCCCTGCTCGACTTATTGAGTATCAGCTCGGTCGGCCAACGATTTGAATATAATTTGCTCAGTAAACTGCGGCTCTTACAAATACTAGCTCGTTCACCTCGTGGCAAGGAGTTTAATTTAATTTTTAAAAAGCCCGGAAAGGTCACAGAAAAAAAAAATCTGACATAATTCTAGTCCATAGTTTCTGGTTACATTATACATACATTAAAATTCTAAACAGATAAAATTGTGATTAATTAAGTTTAAATATTCAACGACTCATTAAAAATTATAATAAAAAATTTCAAAAAATTATAAAAATGTCAGAATCGTATAAAAAAATTAATGTCAATTTGTAAATTTTTATAAAAATTTCACAATATTAAAAATTTAAGCTATTAAAATTGTTATAACCTGGCGAATTAGAAAAAGTGAAACATAAAAACTTTATACAAAAAAATAAAAAGCGACTTCCAAAAAAAAAACACTACAAAGTGAAAATAACTTTAATTTCGGAAATTGGTGTCTCTGGTTTTGAATTTTCGTTTTTGCCACCGACTTCCGAAATTAAAGTTATTTTTCACTTTGTAGTGTTGTTCACCTGCTATGAAAATAACAGTGACAGGAAGTTATCATCATATCATCCATATAAATTAAGTGGGAAAAATATGTATTATTGATTCAAAAACTATCCAAGCAAAGTTAATAAAATTTGTATGGGACCACCTCGAAAGCTTACCCTTTCATACAAACAATTTTTTTTTTAAATCGGTCCACAAATGACGCAGAAATCGGTGAAAAAAAAATAACATACATAAAGTCGAACATAGAACCTCCTCCTTTTTGAAAGTCGGTTAAATAGTTATAGTAGACAACAGGTTGAGTGTCTATGGATGAGTAATTTATGAAAATGTTTAGGAATAGCTGATCCTCTAAAATACTAGGTCTAAGTATAGTCTCTACTACATAAGGTATTCAACACATAAGCAGGTTGTACGATGCCTGTGTCGCACAGTTCAATACCCGCCATTACGCACGACAAGCGTGTACCCGATATTATCTACATTATATAATATACAATGATAGTGTATAGAAAGTCGGCTCCAGGTACTATAATGTAATTAGCAGGTAATGACGTCACCCGTGTATCGCCACATAATATAATTAGGAGGTCAGGAAGCGGATGTTTTGTATGTCGAGCACAATATTATACACTATTAGTTAGGTGATCATAATGTAGGTGTGATAAGTAGCTGTCGCGTTACCTTATAATAGTTATCTATAAGATATATTGCGTTGGTTGCTAATATTATGTCAAATTTTAATAGTCATCTTTATATTAATGTCAAGTCAAATGTTATACTCTTTCTAAATCTATGTAGATAAACATAAAGATAAAAAATATCACCAACATTATACATCTCATACAGTACATACAAAATAAGCGGGTATATTTAGTGTGAGTAACGTGAAGAATACACGTACACTCCAAATATGTAGGTGTAACTACATTTGAGTGCGTTATCTTATGAAGTTAAGACAATGAAGCATAAAGAGCGCGGGTCAGTGTGAACTATTACGTAGGGTCCGGCGCGCGGCGCTCGGCCGTAAATAAATAATGTTGGATCAGGCGCTACACGTATCTGATTGGGTTGCCGCACCCTTTGACAGATCCAATTGAGAGCCACACGCTCGGTAAACAGTATCCTCACACACACACGGCTCTGGTACTCACACACACACGGCTCTGGTACCAACACACACACACATTGCCACTTATAGTTACGTAAAACCTAATCAACCCACATCCACTCAGTGTCGTCTACAGACCAGTGTTCTGACACGCCTCCTCTCACGACGGCACTGTGCTGCGATAACGTCACGCCATCAATTAGCTGCTGACTTGAAGCCGCACTATCAGCGTGTGTGTAAAGTTCGCGTCAAATAACTTTGCCGCTCTGAAGTAGGCTACAAATGACTGCGCAGTAGTCAATCTGCCTTAAAAAACAGTAGTGCGCATGCCAGCGCGCATGCGCAACCTAACTTCAGAGCGGCAAAGTTATTTGACGCGAACTGTACCTACCTTTCTACAGTATTGCACTCCATTTTATCCGAGTGTGCGTTATGTCTGTCCAACTTCTCCAATGACGTCAGACGATCGGAGACAGGATTGACTAACATCGGATATTTCCCACAGAAATACCTACTATTTGTACCTCGTCGAGTGATAGGGATTTAACTGTATTAGCGGACATCGTAACTTTCCCACGCACGTGACCAGTGTGTGCGTATCGTTCTGAGATAAATTCCTTGTCAGTGGTGTGTGTCGATCCCCAGGTACTGCGTGATCTGTCGGTAAATCCGCTGATCCTTTGAGGCGCTTCACGGTAGACCGCGCGTGCCGAAGGGTTGCGGGGGACTCGCGGGAGGGGGGCACCTAATAAATACCAGTATGTTTGAAAACCCTTCGGACAAAACTTTTCAGTCTTATGATTTGTCGGGGAGCGTTCAGTCTTGTTCGTACCAAATTGAAAACAATTTTGCACAATATGTTTACAAAGAAACAGAATTATGGATGCCAGTTCCACGGTGAGAGTGTGGTAAATGAAATGTTCTGGATGCACAACGAGGTGAGGAGCGTGATTTTCAGAGACCATTCCTTTCTATGAATCCGATGAAGGGTCGTAACCGTGGGAAATAGCAATTACAGTAGCACATTATAATTTACGACCTATGTATACACATACAGCACTTAGACGATAAACAACACTAATTTAATCAGTATCACAGTTAAATGGCTGCGACTGTTATTCCGCGGCAACCATTTAGATAGCGATTAAAACTTATGTTGTTGGACCGCGCGGCGGGGGCTAAACAGCGGCTTGAATTCATCGCAGACAAGCACACTTTTTGTTCGGCCTCGGGCGGGACACTTCGTGTTCGCTTTTTTTTTTCTACCAGGCAACTGCGTTAGGAAACTTCGTTTCAAAAAGAAATTAAAATTGCTTGTTTGATTAGACAAGGTCGTATTGATTGTCGAGTAACTTCATGAAGTACCAAGATGTAAAGCGATAGTATTTATATACTAGCTTTTAATCAAAGGAAACAATTGGTTTTTATGTGAAACTTCAATTACTTTGTCTGGGGATTTCAGAACCTTGCAGTATGAACGTTTTCACCACTATAACGATAATATGGAAAAAACAACACATTTTTTTATGACTTTTTGTTGGTCTTAAATCCACATTGTCCGTAATTCTTCATTACGCATTCGCGCAATAATAGCGCGAGTCGCGCAATTTACGCGATCGCGTGCGATCCACAGCCACGCGGTGCGATCGCATCCGTCATCATTAGTGCGATTATAAAATATAACGACGCTTCAACGCAATTTAACACTGTGACAATTTTGTACGTGAAAAACGATCACGTGTAGTACGATCACGTGTAGTACGTACTTATGTTAGACTAGCTGCGCCCCGCGGGTTCACCCGCGTAAGTCTCGATCCCGTAGGAATATTGAATAAATTGTAATTGGAACCTAGCTTCTGACTTTTCATAAGTGCCCTTGCAATATGCTTGTAGGTTTATGGGAAAAAACTAATTATATGGATTTCGAGTCTGTAGCTTTTCCAATGGACATAAACTTTGCGACCCTTTCTTTGCCTTTGGCTTTTTTTGGCTTTACTTTGCGACTTTGCTTTGTTCATAAACTTAATAACCCTATTCTGAGTGCTGCTCCGAGTTGATGTAGATGCTACCGAAAATACATAATTATGGATGTGGGTCAGTAATAATCGCTGTCAATCACAACGTGCTGTAATTACGCGGAGTGTCCGGAATGCGAGCGCTCGGCAGCAGTACATGTACGTGCACGTACCTACAGGTGGGAACAGATTGCGCGTCAGTAATATCAGACGCGGTCAGTCCCACGCGCGACGTGCGACACGCACTCATGTATTGACTGATCAACTACATCTGATATTTGCCAGAAACATTATTTCACAAATGAGCCACCCAAAACAGCATTTTTTTGTTCATATTATTATGTATTCAATAGACTTTGTAATAAACACCACGAACATTTCAGATTGACATAGGTTTTAGTATTGGGTAATCGTAGGCGTGTGAATAGAAGGTGACAGCAAATTATATAACATAAGGTTGATTTGTATGAGGAACAGCAAATAGAAAACATAAAAAAAAATTGTTTCCTTAGGTTTATGAAAATATCTCTCAGTGAGTGAAATAAAAACGGATGCGTGTCAGTGGCCTCACTTCCCGCGCTCTCGTAAACGTCGAGTGGGGCCGATTTATGGCGCCTTTTGTTTGAAATAAAGTCGGTGTAATGTTTAATTAGTACTTATTACGGTCTGGGTAGCGCATAGAGAAGTCAGAATAATGTTTCAACACTACGGATACCTACAACACTAGGGGAGACAGGGACATACAAAACTCTACTTAAAAAAAAAAAACAATCCACAGCCTAAACCGCTGCATAAAGAAGCATCTATAGTATGGTATAGATTCTATACCATACTATAGGGGTTAAAAAGGGGATGAAAGTTTGTATGGAAGTTTGTAAATTTTGCCGATAAGAAATCCCATCAGGCGCACGGCTTCTTAGGTATTATGAAATGAGAAAACGGAACCAACAAACTTACGTTTTTTTTAAATAAATCGGTCTGATGTGGTTTGGAACACGGATGAAGTTCCTCTTTGTGCGGGCGGTCGCGGTGCTCGCCCGCATCTCGAGTGTTGACGCAACAATTCGAGTGGTCCGGCGAGACACACTAACTATAAATAAACAAACCAGTTTAATTGCTACAGAACAGAACACAGTGTCGATCTAGTTCGATGTTGTGTACACAACATTTTGCTACCGATGTTCAGGTGCAATCGATTTCTTTAAAATGAAACATTTGTACCTACACGCTGATTTGTTCCTGGGGTATAATATTAATATTTATTTATCAACTTACATTTACCATTGCAGGATAACCCAATGCGATAAATGCGCCTATCCTAACTTCGATACTAAAATCTCTAATTAATGTATTCATTATAGAAAGAGAGTGTTGTGTATTCAACTATTGTTTTAAATAAGTTTAAAAAATCCTTGAAGACAAAGAGTGTAAAATTGCATGTGCGTGGAGACCGCTCGCGGTTCCATTTGAGATTTAAAATAATCAAATAATTTTAACAGTCTACGATCAATCAATCTGCCTAGATTTTTCCCAACTATGTTGAGGTAGGCTTCCAGTCTAACTGGATGCAGCTGAATCAGATCGGATCGGATTATCAGTATGTTACATGGTGCGACTGCCTATCTGACCGCGACAACCCAGTAACTAGGTAGGTAATACCCCTTGGTAAGAATGGTTGTCAGAATTTCGGGCTTCTGACGACCCGTAATGACTGTCAAAGATCTACGAATGGTAGCCGGTACCAACGGCTTAACGTGCTTTCCGAGTCACGGAGTCTCGGTGTGTAAAGATTATCACCCATCCACGGACCAACCCTGGCAAGCGTAGCTTAACCTGATGGATCGACCCGTTCCTCTACGACGGTCGACGTTCGAGTTTTCGATTCCGTCGGTTTGACCGTCTACGATGAAATTTTAAAATAAGTTAATGACCAAGTTATTGTACCAAAACATGAAACAGTTCAGCAAATTTTTATTTATTTATTTATTGACACACCAACGACTTATTCACTAAATCACTACATTAACAATATTTATTGTATTTCAACAGTTTTGCGGTGAATTCGTCACTTATAGGCGTGCACAGCACTTGTGTAATATAATCAATAATAAAAAACTAAAATGGAATTATAATTATGATAACAACAAAATTAAAATTTGCTAAATTGACATTGAATTTAGAATGTCACGTAGTTAAATTAAAATACAAAAAACATCAATTAAATTGGAACAGAAAAACAATTATAAATTAAAACTATAAAAATAACAAATAAATATCTCTATAAGGACACATTACATTAATTACAAATAAAATTAAAAGAATATAATAGTGAGTTCAAAAATTAAATTGTACATTAAATACCATGAATGGAGTCACACAAACACATTATGTAGATAAAAACCGTTAAAGCCGTTCTGTCGGACGAATATCCGTTTTCCAACAAACGGTTTCATTTCCAATTTACGCGATGGAAACAATTCCACGACAAGCACATCCCCCTCGCATCTCCCACAATCATTGGCGCGATTCTCCCGAGACGCGCGGCATCGCTGCGCGGCGCCCTGTCTTATTTGAGCCCGGCGTGTGCTCGGCGTATGCCCAGCTGCATGTGCCCAGCGTGTGTCCGGGCGCTGCTCGGCACGGCCAACAGGCCCGGTCGCACCGGTCGCCGCCCGACGCTGATCGGTTTATTCGCTGTTTACTCTATACATTGATGTTTGTGCTCGAGCGCCGGCCATGTCCACATTCGGCTATCGGTTTACGGTCCCAACGGATGGCAACGCGTTAATTGGCCGTGATCTGTATCGCATCGCTCCTCCAGTGACACAGTTATTAAGTTACTGGTAGATGTGTATCGCAAAGTAAGAAACTGTCACTATTTAACAAGGATTGACTTAAATGTAGAGCAGTGGTGGCCCAGTGGTATCAGCCCCGACTTCCGAGTTGTAGGTCGTGGGTTCGAACCCAAGCAGGTGCTTTACTTTGTGTAAATAATTTCATCACCACTGCTCTCAAAACGGTGAAGGAGAACATCGTGAGGAAACCGGCATGTCTTAGAACCAATAATTCGAAGGTATATGGCATCTACCAACCCGCACTGGGCCCGCGTGGTAGATTATGGCTCACTCCCTCTCACAGTGAGGAGGCCTGTGTCCCAGCAGTGAGAACATTAATAGGCTGATTATTACTTAGGAGATGGCTAAGCCACTGCCTTTAGCATGTATAGACATTTCTCAAAACATCATAACATTCAAATATTCATTAATTAATTATTACGGTTTTATTATTTTCCTATAACTTTCGTGAACTAATCAAATAATTAAAAGTATTTTTCCTGTTTTTTGTTTGACAAGAAGCACACAAAATTATGACGGCACTTAATAAATAGTGCTGTTTACTAAAAAGTGACAATCGATTCTTTTTTATTAGACTTGATTCGATTAGAACCAAATAAAAAAATGACAAAAAGCTTCGGAAAACGTGTAAACTCTTTGGTAAACTCTTTGTTTAATCTATGCAAATGATCCAATAACCATCACAATAATAAGAAACTATTTTATGTCGAAGAATGTTGATTGAATAATAATCGACAAGAACAGTATTTCTATTTTCAATTATTTTATCGATTCTGCTACATTCCAAGATGTTCCATACCATCTCTATTAAAAAATCTAACGTCAGTCAGGCCAGACGTGTGTCAGACGTCGTTTTTCGTATTGCCGTTTCTGGATATTTAGTATTTACTTTTGACCCTCGCTTATTTGTCGGTCTTATTGAGTGTGCTTATCTTCATCTTCCGCTACTCTACATGGACTTCCCTTGCATATTCATTCATTATGAGATGCATAAACTAGTCGTGTGTGGTGTAGACTGTGGAGGCATATCACCTCTTCTTTACATGGTCTTCTACTCACTATCTTAGCATGATGGTAAACAATCGATCGAGGTAAGTCATCTAGAGTTAGCTGAAATCATTCTACAACTACTCAATATGAGAAGCAACTAAGTGCAAAGCCGATTTGGAGGTTGTTTACCACAGTTCTTAAAATCTAATATAAACTCAATGGCAATGGATCAGTAAGACTCAGGTCTTCTTATAATTGTAACAACGACAAACTAGTTGCCTTAGATGTCATAAATTACTAATATATTTATGTATTTGTTACATACTTGACTCATGTTAATAATTTTATTCTAGGTTTCAAGGGATGCCAACTTTTGCCATCCATGTTTTGAACGTCTGAGTTCGGAAATAGCTCCTGATGCACGTTTATTTGGGCATACAATGTGCATCACTTGTGGCCGTTATGAATACCATGCAGTGGAAAGGAACTATTCAATGTTTCAGAATGTACCGAGGTCACATCCAGCTTTCTATCAGGTAATTAAAATGATGTGTATTACAATGTGTTCTTTCATATTTAAATGCCCATCCAATGCATGAATGGATGGTCTTCCTTTTCGGATAATCAGTTCATCAGCCTGCAAATAGTCGGTCCTGTCCCAGACCTCAATATTTTGTGTATTTCCTATATTGATTCAATGCTGACTTCAGTATATTAATACTTATAATAAATATTTTGGATATTTTACACAGCACCATATCTAGTCCTAAACTAAGTAGAGCTTATATTTAATACTTATACAACTTCATACTTTTTTTTGTAAACACCCAGACCAACAAAAACACGTATGTTCACAGTTCATCACATAAATATTTGTGGCTAGTGGTGACTCCTTAAATATCCTATATTGACTTTTTCTTTTAGGTTATGAACTATGCGTGTCATCCCTGTTGGATGAGACATCAACGGCAGTCAAATCAAGATCGAAATCGAGTAAATCTTCCTGGACCTGAATCAAGACCTGAACTTGAAGCAGCATCTAGACCTTTACCTACTAGAACTTGAAATAAATTATAAGCGGGCTGCAAACACCTCAACACACTGTATGTTTAATGGTTGTGTCTTTGAATAACTGTTACATGTAATCCCAGGATTTATAAAAAAGATGCTTGTTGAAAAACATAATTTTTATATTCCCCGCAGTTCTAGGGTTTGTGAGACACATATATGTGATAGATATGTGTCTCACAAACCCTAGCACTGCTTTGCTCCATATTAAATAATTAATGTACCTACATTTTGTTATTTTATTTCTGCAATAGCATTCTGTTTATGTACCGGCACAGATTAGCACAGATGATTCACTCAGCAAAATCATTTAAATAAAAAGCGACTCTTAACATACATAACATAACATAATCAGCCTATTAATGTTCCCACTGCTGGGACACAGGCCTTCTCTCTGTGAGAGGGAGAGGGCCGTAATCCACTACGCGGGCTGGTGGATGTCACATGTCTTCGAATTTTTGGTTCTAAGACATGAATAGATGCACTTAGGACATGCCAGTTTCCTCACGATGTTTTCCTTCACCGTTTTGTGAGCAGTGGTGCTGAAATTATTTTACACAAAGTAAAGCGCCTGACTGGGTTCATCATGTTTCGGTTTCGAACCCATGACCTACAACTTGTAAGTCGGGGCCGTTACCACTGGGCCACCACTGCTAACCAAAAGCGCCTCTTGCTACGACACAATAAAGTGCAGTTCAGGTAGCACAGTGCTAATTACATAAGTTATATTCACCTAGAAGTTGCGGTTCTTACTATTGCGTAACTCTTTTATCTTCTCACTACGTTACGCCACCTGAATTGACCCGACGAGTCGAGCCAGCCGGGTACTTGTAGCTTCATACCTAAAATACGGAGTGCGCCAAGCCTGTCAGTGCGTATAATTATATGCGTTGGGTGATTTTCCCAACATAATGTTTTTTTTAACCTATTTGTTGAAGGTTGTAAACAAACGCCTAGCTACAGTTCATAGCAAAATCTTTTTCTTGTGCAAGTTTGTATGCCTTGTGACGTAGGAGTTTCTACGATTTTATTTTCAGGATTGTAACGATATAAAAAGTTCCTGAAACTTTTTTCATACGCAATACTAATATTCAGCTATTCAGCATTACATATTAATAGGTACAATGTTTATACATTGCTAAGGGAGTCGCCCATACTTCCATTTAGCCATGTCATTTCGGCAATAAAAGAATATTTAGATTGTACACTTTATCGAACGTTGATCGATCTGAAAAGTTGAGCCTGGACTTACTTCAAAAGTAAATGATTATGTTGATTTAAAATTAATAGATCATTTAAAAAAAATACTATGTATTTTGACATGAGTGATTTTATTATTTTTGTGTTTTGAATTTTATAAATGATGACTAAACATAGTTTTTAAGACCATTGTTACTAACAATGGACATATCAATTATTCTGAATTAAATAAATTTAATTTAATTTTAAAACAAACGAACATAATAATAAAAAAAAACTCATAAACATGAAGTTGTAGCTTATGTTACGTAGAACTTAAATTCATTGCAAATACTCGTAGCGGCGTAGCAGTTGCTACGTAGCCGCGTAGCGTTACTGAACTGATGGCAATTAAATGCGATCAATTGCACAGGACGATATAGTTCTATAACTATGAAGATAATTTGATTTACTGATTATATTATCACTCACTATCCAAACTCACTGAAGTACACATTCCCAAAACATCTCGTATGCCAAAGATCAAACAATGTTCGCATATAATTATTAGAAGCTCTATTCACATTCACGAATAGCGTTGATGAAATCATTGAGACTATGCACTACGAAGTGTAGTTTAATATTCTGCGCGAGTGTGTGCGTGGCCGTGTGGATGGCTCATGGCTGGATGGCTGGCTCATGGCTGGATGGCTGGCTCATGGCTGGATGGCTGGCTGGTAATATGCAATATGTTTACGGAGCAGTTTCAAAATTACTTATCGTGTTTGGCAACTCTGCGGGCTGCCCTCTATCTCGTGATGAAGCAGCGCGCGTCAAGAGCGGCCGCGGACGTATTTTACTCAAACATTGTCTAACTACTATGATCACAGAGAATCTTAGTTGCAATGAATCGGAAAATCATCCGTGCCTCTGTGATCCGTGGGTGCGGTCATGTACCGTTAAGTGTTCCTAATTGTTATTTATAATAAGTATACTTTTGGTTTATTATGACCGTGCTTCGGAGGGCACGTTAAGCTGTCGGTACCGGCTGTCATGAAAGTCTTTGACAATCGTTACCGGGAGTCAATACCCTCAAATATTTTAATACTGGTCTTACTATATAATATTGCTATCCCTTCGGGTTGCGGAGGTCAGGCAGTCGCTCCGTGGAAAAGTAGATATTCAGCCATATCTGGTTAGACTAGACAGCGAACCCTGGGCTCAAAAGCAAATGCTAAGGATGCAACCGGGAAGAACGCTAGGATGATGATGATGATGATTTTCAAGCCCATGTGACTGTAGAACATGGCAAATTTTATTCCCCTTGTTTGCAAAGGAATAAATTATTTGATTTTAATGAAAATTGTAATTGGTGGTATTGGTTAATATTAACCACTAACGTAAAAACTCATTTAAAAGAAGCAATGAAACACAAATATTAAGTCTAATATCACTCGTGGCTTGTGCCGCAGCATAATCTAGTAATCGCCTGTCGATATTGCATAGCGAGTGTCGAGATTGAATGCAGTGTCTCTTGCAATACATTGCCGGTTGATATCGCACCTATATACTTCGCACGTTCTATCAGCTAGAGGTGAATAGCGATATCTTGAAGTACGACACATAATCGCTTGCAAACCACTAGACGCGTCGTATTACCGCTAGTTGATTTATACCGCGAGACTGATTGCGAATTATGCAGGCGGATTAGATGTTATAGACACATGTTATTTACAGTATGTAGTCATGCTATTTGATTCTAATCCCATGCATGGACCTACTGCACGTAAATAACGTATTATCTGGAGAAACGGTAGTTGTCATAATTTAGTCTGCACCTGCACGGAAAAAACGTATCGGCTAGAAATAAACAAGTTATTGTTATTTACAACCATGCGACTCGGTTCTGAGAGAGCCTGCAAAGTTTGTTGCTAGAATTGAACAAGTGAACTTGGTTAATATTACTTGCTTATTTGGTGTTAACAAAGCTGTATTGCACGTTTTAAATAAGTCTTGGTTATTTGTAGCCGTATAATTCGTATAATTTTTAGCCAAGCCAAATTGGTACTTTGCTAGCCATTTATTTTTTTGTGTGCCTAGCCTTTTCCCAACTATATTGGGGTCGGCTTACAGTCTTACCGAATGCAGCAGAATACCAGTATTTTACAAAGAGTGACTGCCTAACTGATCTCCACAACTCAGTTACTGGGTAATACGATACCCCTAGGTAAGAGTGGTGGTCAGACTTTCGATATTCTGACGACCCGTAACGACTGTCAAAGATCCACGAATGACAGCCGGGACCAACGGCTTAACGTGCTTTCCGAGGCAAAAAGGGGTCTTGGTATGTAAAGCTGGTCACCCATTCACAAACCAACCGTAGTGGCAAGCGTAGGTTAACCTGATCGATCGATCCGTGCGGCTGTTATTACGTAGCCACACTACCGTGCCACAAGCCCCTCAAGTTGTCATAATTTAGTGACTACAAAACAAACAAAACTTTTTGTGACTCTAGACGTGCAAAGTAATGACTTATAAATGTAATGTTCTTGATAATTCATACGCGATCGCGAAAATAGCACACAACTGCAGTCCTGGAGTGCACCGTGATCCCGTGACACGCGGACAGACAGACAGAAAGCGCTCGCAATACGCGTGTTATTTCGATGCATTATTAAGATTAAAGAATGAAGCGCTCAGCAACTTGTGAGCGACTGCCGCTCTTAATTGTGAAGGCTTGCATGCGTTAGGACACGTCACACTGTCGGCAGGGGCATCTCATTCATCCGTGTAAGTACGCATGAATAAAGAGTGAAAGTGTCTTAAAGAAAGTTTAAACAAAAAAAAACGATGCATAATACCATCGGGAAGCATTTGAATTATCCCACCTAACCGGATATCTTTGATCTGAAAAAAATAAAATGATTGAAAATGTAGGTATGGAAACAAAACCTGCGAGGTTCAACTAAGTAGTGTTATAGACAAACGTGGGCCGACATAGACACTATTTCATTTTAACAATCGTACAAAGCACTGGACATGAGACACACTCGTGTAGTTGTCCGCAGCCTCGTCGAGGGTCCTCGACCAGACACAAACAGTAATCAAATTGCCGCGGCTCTGTGCTCGCAACTGCCAGAGATTGTAGGCTAATCTACTTTTATAGGTTATGTAGTACTTCGCTCTGGAAATATCAGATAAATGAGAATTATTGGCCATTTCATCGCAAGACTCGTAAAAGTTGATTATCGATAGGACAATGACTAAGGACATTGTAACATTCTGTATATTTAGCTCGACATTTTGTTACTACGTTTTTTAGTCTGATTTATTGGTAAATAGCTTTGTTCGCGGCTTCGTCCACGTGGATAATATCCCACGGAACGTACTACCGGAATTAAAAGTATAATATGTTTTAATCCAGGTAAACAATATATTTATTCCGTAATACATTGTTTTCATATAACTCTATTGGTTTAAGCGGCGTACGCCAGTAAAGGAGCTCCCAGTCGGCATAACTTTTGCCGACATCATCAACAATCATCATCATATTTCCGCCAATTTACACAAAACCTTAATGAGTTATACACCTAAACTTTCCTCAGGAATCACTCCGTCCATGGGTGAAAATTCATTAGGTAGTGTTTGAGTTTATCGCAGGCAACAGCTAGTATTTACATAAACCACAGAGGGTTTAGAAACGCTGCTAGTGATAATATATGGAGGCAGTCACTTGCTCCTTGCTCCGCTGTCCGCGTGCTGTGTGGCATGTGTGGTGCCTGCCATTAGCTAATTGCTCGGAAAAATGTCACGTTTTGAGCGGCGCCCTCTAGCGAGTGAATTGTTAACACTGTGACGTCACTCGGCGCCGATATCGCACACACCGGGAACGCTTCACGTACACATTTAATTACTGAAAGTACCTGCAACACGACAAATAAATACCTCGGCACACTGACGCAGCTGTATTCAGTCAAAATATTTGTATTTTTCGTAAAGTCGTATGCAGGATTTGGTTACAAAAGGTCACTGATACAATATTCTGATGACGCAAGAGCGATTAGGGTATGGGATTTTGTCTGGTGTCGTGTGACGCTGTTTGAGCTACACAACACATTGATTCCATGAAGCTTGTATAGCTGTTCCTTATCACTAAGTTGTTCTTAGAAATTACTTCTAGATCATTATTAAAAGACAAATGATAAAGAGTGAGTGAAGCCATAACAATGGAACACAGATATCCCTGCAGACGGATACATTACTGTGCTCATGCAGGACTTCGGGAGAGATACCGACTTAATTAAAGCTTGGCAAGAGGCCACCGATACCTACCGTGTTATAACAACACACAGATAGAGATTGTTTTAAGTTTGCTGTATTTATAAATTATATAAATAAAAAGAAAAGTCTGGACTGACTGACTGACTGATTCATCAACGCCCAGCCCAAACCCTTGGACCCAGAAAGCTGAAATTTTGCACAGAGGTTCTCTATAATGTACCTATAAGGAATAACGAAGGATTTTTTGAAATTCACCTCAAACCCCTAAGGAGATCATTCATTTTGGCCTAAATTATAAAAATGCCGGGCAAACAAAAAAAAAAGTTGTTATTCCGTTACAACAAGTCTCTTCATTTTTTACTATAGGACCAAATCTGTAGGGCCATTCCCTGCGCTGTTATATGAGTTTCTAAAATACTGTTTACAGTACGTTTTACTTATAGTTAAAAGAATAACCGAATCTAATTATAGTAATAGCTTTATTATATGCCAGTAAATATTACAGTTATCACCTTTTACTGTAAAAGTAAGGCTCTAGGGTTATTCTCCACATAAGTACAGTATGAGAAATACTTTTTTTTTTCTACAATACCTACTAGTATTAGCTGATTGAAATAGGTATCACTAGTATTAACTGGTTTTAGGTCTATTTCGTGATTTCTATTCACGCAAAAACAGTAAAATAAAATAATCCTATTTTTGCGTGAATAGAAACCTATAAATATACCTAAAACCAGTTAATACTAGTGATACCTACGAGTGATACCTATTTTAATCAGCTTAGACTAGTACTATAAAAAAAAACTTTGTTTCGCATACTGTAGTTATGTGGAGAATAACCCTAGAGCTTTAGGCATGTTTCACCACCTACGATTAAGTTTCTATTAACTTACTTGGCAGATTATTTCACACAAATTGTGTTCTATTTTTGAATTTATTCGGTAGTAGTGGCTATTCGGATCCACGCGGTGCGAACGGCGAAGCGTCTTGCGACTAAAACAAATTTATAGAAATGTACTAGTCACGCGCCGCAAGACGCACCGCCGGTCGCGCCGCCGTTCGCGCCGCCCGCGCCCGTTCCGTGGCCAGGAGGTAAAATAGGCCCTTAGTTTCACAATAAAAGATGATGACTGTAATGTTTACTGGCATAAAAAGCTACTATTATAATAATTAGATTACTTACTGTTATTCTTATAACTGAAACATACTGAAAACAGTATTTTACAAAGACGTATAACATCGCAGGGAATGGCCCTACAGATTTGGTTCCTTAGTGAAAAGTCAAGAGAATAACATGTTCTAACAGAATATAACTTTTTTTTTGTTTGGCTGCAAAAATGTATGGACCGTGAATGTTGTCCTTTTGTATGAAAAACCGAAAATTTTGTAGTATAAAAAAATAGTCTTCGAAAATCATCCGCTAAGGGGGTAAAATAGGGATAAAAGTTTTTATGGCAAACCCATTACTTTTGTAGTTTAAACCATGAAACTTGGTAGGTATTTAGCCTTTTGGTTGGTAATTAATAATTACATGTATCAGCCGTAATCACTCAGCCCGACTTTCGCCATCGCTAAAGACACTTTAGTAATTCAAAAAACAATAACTTTATTAAGACCTCAAATGAGGACAAATATTTATTTTTTTCATCTTTCCGTACCTATAATTATTTAGGTAACTTTTTTTTTAAATTCATATGAGGTAGGGATTAAGGAGAGTTTAAAGGGCTTCAGTTCCCTTATGTTTCGCTATGACGGTTAATATGTCTCAGGGTCGGTCACTGAAAACAGCAGGAATTCATCTGATAGGGGACTGTTTCTCGCACGGCCAGGTTTACGACAGGGTTACGTCATCTAGCAGTCTGGTTGTGTTAGCACCTGAGGGCAGAACGTCTAATGTAGTATGCATTAAATATAAACTCAAAATTTTTTTTACAAAAAAATTAAAACCGATTTCCAAAAAAAATACTACAAAGTGAAAAATTACTTTAATTTCGGAAGTCGGTGTCTTTAGTTTTTAATTTTAGTTTTTTGCCACCGACTTCCGAAATTAAAGTAATTTTTCACTTTGTAGTATTTTTTTTGGAAGTCGGTTTTAATTTTTTTGTTAAAATTTTTTATTTTTCACTTTTTAGTTGTGGTTCCTACCCCACATAAATTCGAATACCACTACCTGCTATGCAAATAACAGTGACAGGAAGTTATCATCATATCATCCTTATAAACTAAGTGCGAAAAATATGTATTATTGAAGCTACCTGAAAAACTATCCAAGCAAAGTTGATAAAATTTATATGGAACCACCTCGGGAGCTTACCCTTTCAAACAAAAAAAATGTCAAAATCGGTCCACAATTGACGGAGAAATCGGTGAACATACATAAAAAAAAAAGCATACATAAAGTCGAACATAGAACCTCCTCCTTTTTGGAAGTTGGTTAAAAATAACCTAACCCCCTGTGAATAACAATGTAGGTAGGTAAGTAATTTTACCCTCAATTACCGGATTTTACAATAGAAGGCGTGCGATATATGACGAAAGCTAGTAATAAATAAATTGGTTCCACATGTATTCTTCTCATTATGACGCGACCGGTTTCAGACGCGTTTTAGTAATTAATCTTAACGCCATTAAAGTAATGAGAGAGGCGTCTCATTAGCTCCGCCCGAGTCTGGCGCTAATTGTTTTAATAAACACACCACTACGTAATTAACTTAAGACATTATTGCTATCGTGCTATGATGTTAAAATAAGTGAATGAAGTACAACACGTTCTTTGAATGACTAAAGTGTCAATGACGAAAGTTGGGCTGAGTGATTACGGGTTACCCAAACCAACTTTCATCCCCTATTTTACCCTCACATGGGATGATTTTTCAAAAACGCTGAATACCTTCGTTATTCCTTGTTCACATTATATAGAGTACCTCTGTTGCAAAATTTAAGCTTTCTAGGTCCAAAGGTTTGGGCTGGGCGTTGATGAATCAGTCAGTCATCCACGACTTTTCTTTTTATTTATATAGATAGATCTGGCCATCACCGGTTTTTATGTGTTAGGTAATAGGTATAGACAGGAAGTTTGTATTTACTATTGACTTAATAATAATAATAGATATAACGACATAAAAGACCTATCGGATAGTTCTCGAGATTTTATTTGCATTATACAAGTCCATTCACAAGACAACAAAAGAAACTGAGAAAATAAACACACAATCAATACGGGTTGGTTGTCAGTATATTTAATTAATACGTCACATGTACTGCGTGGTAGTGTGCTGGTAGTGTCCGCCGCCGGGCACCTTCTTTGTGCCGGTGTCCGTCCGGAGGGCGCGAGAGGGGCGCGGGGGGCCGCGGGGGGCCGCTCGCATTGCGATCTCGACAACGAGCCTGTTACAAACACGCCGCTCTATTAGCTCTTTTGTTCTGCTCACGGCACATTCATTTCCATTACGATATTAAAAAGCAAGAAACATATTGGACTTTTGACGCTGTTACTTTTCTTTCTACCATTTTGAAATGAAACGTGAAATCCAATGTTCTCGTGAAATGTAAATAGCAGTCAGACAGTAACAGACAACAGAGGGGTTCGGAGAATCCGTGTAATTAATTGTAAAACTGGATACAGTTTTATTTACACAAACATTGATTAGTTGATTACGTTTGCACAAAGATCGTACACAAGAATGTTAACTATTTCAATATTCGCATTTTTGTGCCTTAACCTTTGAAACAGTGAATACTAGTGACTCAATACTCGAACATAAACAAGTATGAGTAACAGCGAAGACTAAAATAAAAATGTCTACCTATCTGAAGCTCAAATCCAGTGGCCCATAAATAAATTTAAAGGCATACGCGGCTGTAAGTAGGCAAACGGTCCGCGGAACGGGTTGTGTGCTAGAAACGCGGGCTACGCATGCTCAGTGCGCCCACTCGCGCCGAGTGGCTGGCGCGACTACTTGCGCTATTACTACGTAGATTAGAACGCTTCGCATTATGTGAGAGGGCGATGTTATCTCCGTTCCGAAGGGGTTTACTACTGTTATAGCTAGCAACCCTCATTAAGGTTTAATAAGGTCAATAAAACATAATTATATAAACTACTTCTCGTAGCTATAATAAATTATGTCTCTATCCCGAGGTTGAAGCATCTTTGCTTTCAGTGAACCTCCCCCGATTGAGAAGCAGAGTCGATTGTCAGCCTCCCAAAATAAATAAATAAGACTTGTTTGTATAAAGAAAGGTACGTAAATTATCGGTCGGTAGTAGCAGTAGTACCAGCTGGTTTACGTCAGTTCAGTTTAAACTGATGAGCATCGACGTCGGAGCGCAGAAGAGCGGAAGATGGAAAGTTATCCCGGTTCGGAGATCAGGAACATTGCTGTAGCTTAACAATACGGCCGATATAACTTGGCAGGTCTGAACATAAGCTCTGCGAACTTTCGCGTTTGTTCACTCGCATTCATCTCATGTCACCATTTGGTTCCTAAAAAATGTTATTGCGCAGCCTTCGCGAAGTTCGGAACCGCCAAGTTATAATGGCATATTATACTTGAATACACAGTTCTGGTACAATGTATAGCAGAACTGACGCGAGAACATCGCTGTTGATTCTAATATAAAATAATAGAGCCAAAATCTGCGAACAATCAATACCTCCACTCCAACTAATTATCTCTCAGAGATTACAAGTTGTATGAGAGTACACGTGTATACGTGTACTCTCATACAACATATCCGTCTCATACAATGTGTTCGAGTAGTTTCCTAATCCGGTATTCAGAAAGACAAACAAGCGTACCCAAACGTATCGAAAGAACTGGCAACCTTCCCAAACTGTAACTACATAACCAGGGAGCCGTCCCTTACGGACTCAATACATTTAGACGTAATCTAACGGACCAATACGATGCGGGGTTTTATGTTAAAATTTAGAATGAGCCCGACTCCATTGTGTCATTATCTTACTATTACTTATAATCCTGACCTGATCCTGACGATTGACTGTACGAGTATATGGCTTACCTTACTTCATAGGCTCATTTCTATAGTAAGCTCTTCTCGAGTATTGGCACACATTAGGCACATCTCTATCGCTACACTAGTTGTGACAAATATACTGTATACGCTTCTTCGCTGGACAGTCCGTACAAGTATATAGAGTCCCTAACAAACTCAGTAACGTCCCTAACTGCAAACTAAACAAGTTCCGGAACACACCCGGCTGGATTAACGGGCATCCTAATAAACTTTATATTTTATCCTGTTAAACACATACACACACTGCTACAGAGAGTCTATTCCTAAACATGCGCCAAATAAATATACGCCATAATTGCAAAACGAAAATATGTTCGAACACTGAAATTTTCAGTAGGTACATTTGCGCGAACCACAATAAAAATCTACGTTCGTCACATTAATTTGTCTTCTTCGATGTCCCACTCACCGCACCGACTTCATTCACTCTTCCTTCTTCGTTAAGTCTATCTCTCTGTGGAATACTCTCAGTTTCAATCAGGTTGGCCATCAACCGAATAGCCTTTAAAATTAAAGCGAGCTCCTTCGCAAAAAGCTGGCAGTATCATCATAACGGTAATGTTTTCCCATTGTTTAACTTATTTGTTTTAGTATATTCGTTTTTTTTATGTGTGCATATTTCGTGTATTTATTTATGTGTGCGTATTTATTTCTGCTTATACATATATTATGTTTTAAATAATTAGATGATGAATATATACATAGTTTATTCAAAAGTCATTTATTAAAACTAGGCTGAGAATCAGCACTTTTTGAACTTCAAAATTACATATATGACAGTCCGCCAGAAACGCCCACCCTTCACAAGTGGTGAAGGGTGGGCGTTGTGCCTAGTGCTTTAGTTGGGAAGGCGAAGTACCAACCAAAGGTTGAAAACGTATTAAATAAGTAAATACACAGCTGTTCTGTGCTATTAAACATTTCTCGTAGTGATTACTAAACTTTTAATGTGATCCGTCGTTGCCTTTCTGTATTTTTATGCTCTGTGGTGGATCTGTAGTTTTTTATGTCATCTACAGGGTGTATTACATTAAGGTACCTTCCGAGGGATGGCTTCGGTTGTAGGCTGTAAAGTTTAAGAGCAGCCTCACTTTCATTACGCTCGGTATTCGCGTATTCGCCGCGTTATCATCATTCCGGAGTTATTGCGTAGACAGGTGGCAGTCAGGTCGCCCAAACAGACGTACGTCATTACATTTGAGGTGAAATTCTTACTCACACATACAGGTGCAGAGGTGGCCGGGTACTTAAACACACAAAGAACATTAAGGTTCAATCTGTGTGAGCACTGAACACAACAATAAAATAACTGTTTAATAGTAAAAGATTTCTTGCGCAATAAAGGCCCGTGCAGACCAGCGCGACATGTCGCGCGACGCGACACCGGTTATTCATATACCGTGAAGATTTCTTAGAAATTGTATTGTCCATGTCGCGTCGCGCGACAAGTCGCGCTGGTCTGCAAAAGCCTTAACTCCAAATGGAAAACTTGGAAGACTGTGCTTCTGTATTTAAATGAACATAAAAGATATCCATTAGGAAAACTTTGTAATACTTTTCATTATCGACTTTCTTTACGTTACTAATCCTGGATTTCCCTGAGATCCTCTTTCCAACTTATTTTTGTCTTTATATTTTGTGTGGCTTTCTTTTGAAGAGACTTTTTGTTAATAGAATTCGATTATTTTTACTCATGACAGAATATTATACTTGCCAATATTGTATGCTACGAAACTCATATTGTATTCCTCTCCATTTCAATACTTTATTCGTTCCCGTGTCACATTTGAATGTAGATAGCTCACAGAATAACAGACACGCAAAGGTAATCTCCAAATGTAAATACGAGCTTGTGGAAGAATTCTTCTCATTACATGGAGTGATCCTTCCCCTCTCGCTCGCGTTAAGTTGGAGTGCAATTAATTACACGTCGAGAGCGCGACTCATTTCAGATGAAACGAGAAAGAATATAATAGTGTCGACTGTACGCCGAGAGGCGAATGTGCCATTGTGAGCCCTGGGGGTGCGCCACAGACGGCGTCGTCGCTCCGTCACGCACACAGCTGTGACACTAGCTTCTACGAGTTCTACGGTGTCCTAAGCACGACATACGTGTGTGTCCAGTGTGTCCTCTTACTTCATCTGTAATACGAGAAAACCTTAAAACGCGCATGTGTGCGTGCGTTGGCGATGAATGTGAGAAGTAAAGTGTTTGTATGTACGTAATCTGTGGCGTAGTAACATTGTTTATGTGGCTCGGCGAGTTTATGTAGCTCGTGGAGACACCGAGAAGCTAGACAAATACGCTTTGATTGCTGATATAAAACGAATTGTTTTCTGTACTGGCGACATTAATTCCTGAAACGTACGTTGAAATGGTATATAACAATTTATGTGCTACGTAAACAACATACGTATGTACAGTACATACATAATCAGCCTATTAATGTTCCCACTGCTGGAACACAGGCTTCCTCTCTATGAGAGGGAGTGGGCCGTAATCCACCACGCGGGCCCAGTGCGGGTTGGTAGATGTCACATGTCTTGTCACATGCTATACGTATGTTATTGCTGAATAATGCCCATATATAGTGCCACAACGAGCAGGCTAGGGGATCACGTGATCCTGAAATTAATGTACAGTTTGGAATATGGCTCGATGGATGTATCGGGGATCACGAGGACGCTTGGATAGACTAAACGCAGTAGACGGCCGACCGAGAGCCCCAAATATGTCAACGCCTATGTTTCACAATTTCATTACACATTTTCATATTATAAAATATTATTATCAGTTAATTGCTTTGCTGCGGGCTCTTCTTAAGACCCACAAATTATTGCGTTTTAGTGGCAGTAAATATTGAAAGAGTTGATAATAAAACAAGACAATGAAATAACTTCTCCGTCTTGTAACGAAGTATAAAATACAACAATGAGTCAACACCCGCGGGACCAAAGTTGTGACTGAAGTACTGTAAACCTAAACTAAATCTCTTCTTTACCGCGTCATGATGTAGTCGCGACAGAGAGAGTCCTAACTCATCCTATACTATTAAATGAGCAATATTTGTAATCACGTTCTTGAAAACGGCTCTAACGATTTCGATGAACGTTTCAATATTATAAAAAAGCCAATTTCAATAGGGTTCCTCCTATGGCTGAAAATAATCTATTAAAAAAAAAATTACTCAATTAATTGATTTTATCGCAAGCTACAATCAGGTGTCATAAATTGACGGACGGGAAATTTTTAAAAACTATTTTGAGGTTTTTTTCGTTTCTGCTGCATTAAATAATTTTTTAAAGTACCATATTAAATCTCCATTAAATGATCTATACAATGGTATATAAATTAAGTAGGTTCTGTGTACTAGCAGGAGTGTAACAATAAAAACAGTTGCAGAAAAGAGGCAAAACAAATTGTTCGATGGCAGAGCACTCTCTAATGCTTCTCATTATGAATCGATCTAGGTCTCATATTATCTGTAAAAAATAGTTTTCTGTTTTCACCCGAGCAGAGCTCGGTCACCCAGGTAGCACTTCAAATAATGAAAGTATTTATACCGGGTGTTAAAGTAATTGCATGCCATAGCTTAGGGTTAGGTTCAGTATCGATAAAGGACACTAGGAAAAATAAAAAAAAAAACCAGAAAAATAGTTTTAAAAAAACATTTTAAAAAAATTGTTAGGTCAACCTAATTTAGTACCTACTAACTTAAAATAGAAGTTTTAATAAACTGTCTGGTGAACATGATTTGGATATATTCAATACCAGTGTTTCTCGGCTTAAGCATTTGTTGGTGAAAAGCTTTTTTACGGAAAGTTAATTTGTTAGAAAAATATGTTTCTTAGCTCGTAATTTATCTTACTATTTATTTCCAAATTTATGTTTAGTAGGTATTTTGTACCGACCTTTTTTTTTCATTTTTATTGTTAGTGTTTATCTGTGGAAACTTGTAAATGGCCTTCTGTTTTGTATTGTTTAAGACCACTGTGTAAGTTAGCTGTAAGTTTCCAGAATAGAATAAAATAAAATAAAATAAATAAATAAAAGAACGCTGCAGCTTTATTATCAACACTAATAAGAATAAGTGTTTGCATTGTGTTTTGCAGTGTCAATATTTATTTTTGCATTTACACCTCCACCTCCCAGATTTTGACTTAAATAAAATAAAATGTTCTACTTTTCCTCAAAGCAGTAAGAAGGTAGGTAGTTGTAGCGGGCGCTGGTGCAACTTCTTCTGTTGTACGTTTACTGAGCGGCACGTCTCGCCTCAAGTTCCCAGCATTAGAAATTAAATAAGGAGTGTGGCACGTGACGCGCTTACCGCGACTGGTTGGCAGCGCGGCGCGGCACGTCCGCTCGTGTGCAACTCGCCTAACCACAGTAATTATTGTTGTTGCTAGCAGCTGTGCGATTAGCAGCCATTCCGACGTAGCAAGTTTAGAGAAACTCTACAAAGGAACATAGTTAGGTATAGAAAATTCTTACTGAGCTTTCTAACAATTTATACTGATCACTGTTGTGACAAAATTCGGAATCAATCGTGTGTATAAAGGCCGTCACACACCAATGTGAGTTTTATCTACAGGTTCTATCCATAGTGGACTTCAACCGTCGCGTCACCGTCCTCGTTGACACTGAACCGAAAGAGTTAGGTGTGGCTGTGGTATCGAAACTATAATGAATTGCGCAGGCTTACTGGCTTATTACTATTTAATTTAAACTTAATGTTCAATCCAAGTAAGTACAATGTTTACTCACTGTACAGTTGGATCATGAGAAGTAAGTTATTAACGATCGATGAATCAAAACCCGGCTTTATTGACAAAACGTAAAGTTCAACAATAACGCGCTGTAGCCGCGAGTTGCTCACGCTCAGCGCTTTAGTAGCGTGTTGCGAGCAGTTGATGAATCCACACGGGGCGAGTGCTATGCTATCGTCAGCAGTTTATCTGTGTGAGTGGCGTTCTGTGTCGAACAAGACCAATAAGTTCCGCTGGCAGTTTGTCTTGTACATACTAACTTGTATTGCTTGTTCAGTTATTCGAGTTAATAGTTGCAAACTGTCAGTTTTAACTTGAGTGGTTAAGATTGTTATGGTTGAGGCGATTTTATTACGGTTGACAATCTGTTAGTATTAGTATTATATCTAATTTTAAGAAAATGTACAATATTATTAGTTTAACTCTTTGAAGGGCTGTAAATGAGACACAATAGAAGTTTTATTGTTATGATGCCTATGGGCGTTACTGTCCTTCACAGTGTTAAATACCAGGAATAAACACAATCTTGCTGTACCTCGCACTCGCCTACACAAAAAAGGCAACTCGTTCATGGGTCAATGTATAAGATTTTGCAATAAACTTCCCATTGACATTCGAAACTTACCCAATAAACGATTTAATAACTATATTAAAACCAAACTTCGTAAAAAACAGTACTATTTGTGTGATTATTTAGAAGACAATAAAGCTTGTGATTGAACTGCTCGCTCTGCTAAGTCTTGTGATAAAACCACAAAAATCAATATCTTATTCATAAGCGAAATCATCATATAACATATTATACAAGTTTTAAAAACAGATTGACTTTGATTAATTTATGTATACAAAATGGCATTATTACTTTGTAAAATTCAAAAAAAAAAAAATTCTAAATATTTTATTTCACATAAACCTACATGGGCACTTATGAAACGTCAGAAGCTACGCACGGTTCCAATTGGTCGTTTCCTATGGAGAAGAGCCGGCAAGAAACTCCACGGTTACTCTTTTAAAAATAATTGGGTTTTACAATATTTACAACAAAAAATATATAAAAAATACAGTATTATTAGGTATGCGAGGACAGTGTAGGTCTTTCAACAAGTACCAAGTATGTACTTAACAAAATAGAAGATGGTCAACAAGTGTACAGTCCACTAAGCCTACAGCGTTCTCACATTCACAAAATAGAAAAGAATCTATATAAAAGATAAATAAATTAATAAAAATAAAAACTATTTTAAACGAAATGACATGATTGCTATTACAACTGTAACAAATCTGAATAATTAACATGTCCACAAAAGTCACTAATAAAGAGTTGAAAATTAAATAGTAGGTATATAATGTCAAATAAAATTATGATTATGTCAAGGAAGAATGTAAATAAAACAAAAATGTAAACATAACAGTAATTTGAGAGCAGTTAATAGAATCTTAGGTACATATTTTGCCGTTAATGAGGTAAAGTACTTTGATGAATGTGGATGTGAGGATCATTGTTTTTAACCGACTTTAAAAAGGAGGAGCTTCTCGATTCGACTGTATGTTTTTGAAGTAAAAACTTCTTTAGCGGCGTTGAGCACTTTTTTTGGGATGGGTAAAAAATTTTAAACTCGCGTCAGTCTTATCTTATCTTATCAGAACGTGACCGTAAGATCCGTTGCCTAGCAACCGACAAAGTAAATATACGTAAAGATTGCGAGGTAAGAAATGTTATCCATATTGTTAGGTAATAAATTGTTTACTTTTGTTAGACTATATTTTAAAAATAAATAAATATACTACTAATAGTAATAAATATTGTATTTAACCACATACATGATAGTACCTACTTTTATACTGATAAATAAAGCAATTCGTGCGAAATTATTCCCTTACCATTCCAAAATAATTCAAAAATACACAACGTTAATGTTTTCACTTCTGCTAGCACTCCCAGAGTGCAACCGGTTCTTTTTTTTTAAATGTTTGTTACGTGATTACTCCTCCAATTAGGCATTAATTTTGATGTTGTTTTTTTTGTTTGGTAGGTTATACTTCAGAGGTGGTCCCATATAAATTTTATTAATTTTGCTAGGGTGGTTTTGGTGGTGGACTATGTGGATATGATGATAAAGTTCCTGTCACTGTTGTTTACATAGCAGGTAGTGGTATTCGAATTTGCGTGGGGTAGGTACCACAACAAAAAAGTGAAAATAAAAACTTCTTACAAAAAAAACTGACTTCCAAAAAAGACACTACAAAGTCAAAAATAACTTTAATTTCGGAAGTCGGCGGCAAAAAACGAAAATCAAAACCAAAGACACCGACTTCCGAAATTAAAGTTATTTATTTTTTGCTTTTTCAGTTAGTTTTAATGTTGGTACGGATGGATGGACAGTTTGAGTAGGTTCTTTATGCGGCCTGCCCAAATATCCTTTCTTTGGTATTGTTCGTCGAATCGTTGAGCTCCTTAAATTCTGAGTTGAGTTAGACGATTAATGACAAATGTTTACACTGACTGGACAGGACAGGTCCACCTTAATCTGTGCGGTTATTTCCTCAAAAGATTATTTCAGACACTAATCTACATGGACTTCATATGGCCTGACTAAGATTATGTCTGGACTTTAAAAAAGACTTTGACCCTTGAGTTAGTTTCTTCTCAGATATAGTCAGATAGAAAATGTTGACTTCATCTGGCTTATTTTAATATTTTTTTTAATATGACGTCTAAAACTGATTTCGATATGAATGAAATGAAATTGTTTATTCACGGAATAAACAATTTCATTTCATTTCATATCATTATTGGATGTTTCCTCTACTCTAGTACATAGAGGATAAACCGATCAAAATCGCGGCGGTGCGTAAGCGGGTGCCCAATGTGGAATACGTCGTTGCGCTTTGTGCATTGTCTACCCTGCAGCCCTGTAGTCATCAAGTTTTGACATGTTCTTTCAAACTCACTAATGGTAAATATCTGGGTGTGACACTCTATTATAATTTTACCTAATCAAATTAATATATTTTGTTCGCGTTTCACCTATTTAACACACACAGACATACACACACACTCTCGGGCAAGTAGGTGCTCGCGCCCAGTGCCCTTTGCGGGTACTGGGTGCGAGGACTTATATTGCACTCACGGACACACAACACTCTCCAAAGACACACATAGCACATCTCATTTTGTTTTGTTTTAATTTCGCTTCCTCTCAGTACTTGGAGCTTTTCAATGTTGTAGTACGTAAGTGCAATTAATGTTGTAATTTTAAGGGTGTGAGTCTGGAGATCTGTCATACAGGTCCCGAACCCAGTATAGACTCCAGCTCTCACAAAGGTTTGATTCTGCCTGTTAACATATATACCATATTATGTACATGTACCTTTTTGAGAGAAATAAATAAATAAATTGTAATTGTAATTGTGATAATTGTAGCAGCGCGCATTCGCATAGCCGCGCGCTCGCCGCTGTTTTATTACTATCGCTAAATAATCTACATCAGCCTGTTGTGATCCACTGCTGGACAAAGATGTCTAGCGTGCGTTGGCCACGCTGGGCAAGTAACTCCATCAAAATGAGACTCACGTTTAATCACGTAGCGTGGGCTTCAGTTAATTGCACGTAACATAAATAAGCTCAGTCTGAACCTGCGCTGTCTCGCACACGCCGTTCAAGTTAAAGTAAATAGTTTTCATTCAATTACATTACAAGCGGTTTTAATTCCCGACTGTTCACATCAACTTTAATTACTCTCAGTAACTCAACGCCACAACGTAAGTAAACACAGAAAACAGGCAATTTTTTTTTTTGCAGATTAAGACCTCTTGTCCACCGCACCGTGAACGGGACTTCAACGAGAACGAGATGACGACGGCGAAGTAGCGACAGTATATTTACGTTCACGGCTTGGGGGACAAACAGTGTATTTAACAAAGTATGTTTTGAGTACCAACTAGTAGCACTCATTATTAATAAGTATCCCTACGCCGCACCTCCCTATACATTTGCAAATGTTCACTAGCGATTGCCTTTGCCACTGTTATTTATATTTCTATGGCCACATAGGTAGATCTTTGCAACTGAAGTACAAATAGTCATGTGGGTACCTACTCTAATACAAGACATTGGTACTTCTGTTCCTATTTGTGTACACGAACACGAGCTCGTAGCTACAAGGAATTCTAATAGAGACACACTTTTAGAGCCAACTGAGCGGAATAATCATGAAGAAGAAGAGTTTCAACCGGTAGATTACCGGCAGGGCTATTACCTATCTTGCAGAAGCAATGCGATAGCGATCATTTGTTTAATTTTGACAGTACAACAACATTCAATGCGATAATTACGTTGCAGAGCTGAATTAAATTTCGAACTTATGAAGCAATGGATTAGTAATCTGATTCAAAACAAATTGATTGTGTATTACGTAATTAGGGTACGGGACTGTTAAGTATTGTATACTAACGCTAAGCTTCAGTTAATTATGGTAATAGTCCATTACAAAAAAGAAAAGGTAGGTAACACTTTACCTACTGCAATAAATACAAAAATAAAAATGTAATACTTTCACACGTACAACTTAATACCTATCGTTCAGATATTTTTTCAATTATGTAGTCGTCGGCTGCAAGTGGAACCGAGCCGCCTAGTGATCCGGAACGCTTCGAATGAATTTAATTTACATTTTATTGTTGTACCTGTGTTTTATTTAAAAAACAACTCGGCCCGTAGGTAAGTACCTACATGGCTTGAAACTAATCTCGTAAACCGGTAATGAACAACACAATCATTAGCTTTTAATAGCAAAAAAATGAATTTTATACTTACGTTATTCAATTTGTTACATTTTGAAGTACACATACATAAACTCGCGCATTCTTCCCATGGGGGTAGGCAGACACTACAGAACGCCACTTGCTACGATCCTGACATATTCCTTTTGCCTCATTTAGGTGAAAAGTATCTCATTTTAAAGTAGAATTTAAACCCGATTATTGATTTGATTAATTACTTTTGATATACGTAAGATGACATGCGCATATTTAGTGTTATACCTACAAGCCGTGCGTCCGATGGACTTTCCCATCGGCAACTGCTGTGCTCAGGAGCCTAAGGGGATGAGTTTAAAAAGACAGTACCTACTTACAACTACCTTTTACATTCTAATAATCAACTTCCACGTTTCTTACTTCAATAAGGACGAACTTCCATATAAACTTATGTACATCCCTTATTTCCATTTAGGGCATAAATGTTCAAAACTCCTTATTTCACTTTCGTTATTAAAGAGGAAATATTCATGTATCTAGACCTAGCGATATAGCTGGTGTTGTCTGTCAGTGAATGAATGAATGAAAGATTTTTATAAAAAAGATTATTTTATGTCTAAACATAAATACTAGCCCCCTTACTAATAAACGTGGCCTATCGCCTGTGTAGTTACACATTGATTTCTCTCTTTCAGTCATCAGTAATTTGACATTCGAAAGAAGAAGACAAAGCGTTGTGTAATTATACAGGCGATATACAACGTTTATTAGTAAGGGGATACGAAGTTATAACTATACAGGGTGGCAGGGACATCGACGCGAAGCCGGTTACCATGGATTCAGTACATGATTCTGAACCCCCCTGCGTTGGAATTTTTCGTCGGTTATTAAAAAAAAAATCAGCAGCTCCATACATTTTGACCGCGTAGGTATTGCACTTTTCTATGAAACAGCAGATTTTTTTTTTAATAACCGACGAAAAATTTCAACGCAGGGGGTTTCAGAATGATGTACTGAATCCATGGTAACCGGCTTCGCGTCGATGTCCCTGCCACCCCGTATATAACATGTTGTATAAACTGAAATAAGAAATAGAGTAGGTACCAGTTTCTTTCAGCTTTCCACATCGTCACTAGAATATGAGGTCCGACAAAATTATATTTGTTGAAATCATTTTGTCGGAGCTCTTGGGCAAAACCGTTGAAATTATGAAAGAAAGAAAGAAAGAACATAGAAAAAACTTTTAACAAAAAAAAAAACAACCGACTTCCAAAAAAAACACTACAAAGTGAAAAATAATTTTAATTTCGGAAGTCGGTGTCTTTGGTTTTGAATTTTCGTTTTTTTGCCACCGACTTCCGAAATTAAAATTATTTTTCACTTTGTAGTGTTTTTTTTGGAAGTCGGTTGTTTTTTTTTTGTTAAAAGTTTTTATTTTTCACTTTTTAGTTTTGGTACCTACCTACCCCACACAAGTTCGAATAACACTACCAGCGACACAATTAACAGTGACAGGAAGTTATCATCTTATCATCCTTAAAATGAATTAAGTCCGAACACAAGGTAGCTACTGTAAAACGTTGAGGAGTTCCCTTGACTGTCCTTCGTCTTCATCATCAAACCTCTAATGACAGTCATAACCCATCTAGGTGTAAAATTCTCATCAATACAAATTAATCAAGCCCAAACACCAGGTAATTGCTGTAAATCGTTGAGGAGTTCCCTCAACTGTCTTTCGGCTCCATCATCAGATCGACTCCAGACCTTCATTAAATAGTAGTGCTTTAAAATGCTTAATGAAAAAAAATTATAAACGCACTAGTCGCCACTACGATTTTAGAAGGTTCCCCTCGATTTGTCTGGGATGCCATCAACAGATCCTGGTTTCCATATAATTTTTTTTGAAGATTTCCCGCAAGTCATCATGAATTTCATTATCAGTACTGAATTTGATCAAAATAGGACCAATCTGAAAGTATACCTTTCAGATAAGAAAATAATTTTCTAAATCGGTTCATAAATGACGCCACCCATGAAATACTTATCATTGAGAAGTTCCGGTGGCCGTCTGTGGACTGAATGCAAATGCTTAACTGGTTGCTGAAAATACCGAAATCGCTATGTGTATGCCTATAATATTTGAGGAGTTCCCTCAATTTGTCATGGATTTCATCATCAGAACTAAATTTTGATAAAAATGGGACCAATCGGGAAGTATATCCTTTCAAATAAAAAAAGATTTTTCCAAATCGGTTCATAAATGACGGAGATATGAGGTAACACACATAAAAAAAAAAAATACAACCGAATTGAGAACCTCCTCCTTTTGGGGAAGTCGGTTAAAAATAAGTAGAATAATGATGATCTCTCATTGATTCGAATGCCATTAAATATAAAAAACACCACATAATCCTCACTTTTGAAAACTTCATGAAATTCAATTTTGAGAATGCCAAAAAATAGTCAAGAAATAGTTATAAATAGTCACCAAGATTAACAAAAAAAAACTAAGGTTAAATGAAGTCACGGCAGCTATGAAGCGCAGCCGGGAGGCAGCGAGTAGCGACATTCGACAGAGAAGCTCCGGTTCATAATTAAATCAAGCTTTTATTACATCGCTGTTTGTAACGCGACAAAGCGCTATTATACTTGGCGAAATAAAACTTGGTCCAACAAAAGTTGACCCTATAAAATGCGACGATCGCGCCATTGACGAGCTCTAATTGAGACCAATAAATTCAAGATATTTAGTTAAAGGGAGGAACGATGTAATTTTATTAGGCAATGGAACAGTAAATAAGAGAAATTCATTCAAATACAGCCGCCTCTAACTGACTGGTTCAATGCTAACGCTCTTTTGATACTCTGTGAACATTTTTTGCTGAAAAAAGTCCAATGTATTTGAAATATTTGTTGAACATTGACGCTAACGCTACATAGAGTTAGTTTTTACTGCTATTTTATGATGTGGTGTAAACTATTTTTGGTTTAAAAACTTTACTACAGCAATATTAGCGTGAGCTTTACAACATTTGTGAGAATAGCGCTAGCGAGGTTATTGGAGTGTGGGTCACCTGACCGCGATGGTCGCACTTTACATAATGCAAGTCTTCGAAACAGAGCGCAAACTTTTATAACTCTTAACCTCAAACAGTAAAAGTTCTAACTGTTTTCAAAGAGTGCCACCTTGTGCATGTAGAGACAAATCCAGTTTGAGCAAAAATGTATTAGGTACTCGTAGAAGGACTAAGTTTATCGGATATTGGAAACCGGAAAAACGCAGAGCAACCACTGTAACAAATGAGCATCGTAGTGTAGCTTCATTGTGACTCCTGAAGTAGAAATACTTAATTAGCGAGTACGTAATGTATACGATGTGCAGATTACCGCGCAGCCAACCGCAGCGAACAATCTATTACCAACATAATGAAACGGAGTCCAGTAGCACTTGCGAGCGGTGGCACCGGCCGGGCGCGGCTCAACAACATCGTTAGCTTATTAAATACTAGCTGTTAGCCGCGGAGTCCTTTGAAATACCATATCTTAAACTGGCTTAAATTAAGTTACCTAATTATTTCATAACAATGGAGTTGGCACCTTAAATTGGCTTACCTGATTTTTATTTTATGTACCCATCTACAACTTCTATTTAATAAAAATTAAATGCTGCTCTTGAGAACGGTTGGACCGATTTGGCTATTATTTGTTTTAAAATGTTAGTAAGAATCCGAATCAGGCTCATAAGGAAAGAATATTTTGAAAAATTGCCGGGTAAATTGGAAATTTAGGGAAAACTGAAAGTATATTTATAGGGTACAAACAATGGCAATTTTGTGTCAATTATTGAAATTTTTATAGGACAATGTCTGTTGGGTTTGGTTAGGTTACGTTAGGTGTTCTTTAAATTTGTGTACTTATATAAATTCGGATCAAAAATTTACACAAAAGAGAATTTTAGGAATTGTATAATATTATAATTATCATAATTCAATGAAGAAACAAATTCCACAAACAAACTAACCAGTTCTACCGTATAAGATGCAGCGCTCGTTTTACATAGATTTAGTAAGAAACAGTGGAGTAATACTAATGCGAGGTAATTTATTCCAGCGGTAGTCATGTGCAAAAAGGGTTGAGTTTTTCCTCGTTAGATAAATAGTACGCTCACTGGTAGCTGGTACCAGACTGGTACCTACGTCATACTCTTCAGTTGGGACTTACTGTTTACATGGCGAAACGTTCCGGCTTTGTATTAAAGTCAAATGTTTACGAGATTGTATTATGTGTGTGATATGAAGGAATATATTTGACAAGAGCGCTATTATTAACCGACTTAAAAGAAAAGGAGGTTATCGTATGTATGTAATATTATTGGAACTGCAATATATCTACGTACATACTTATTATATTAGGGCTTCCAAACAAAATGTTGTAAATAGGTGTATGTATGTTCTTATGTTTGTACGTATACATTATAATATGTTTTTCCACGCATTTCTCCGAAACTATTAATCGGATCGTGACCATTTTTTTTTAAAGCATTACTTTTACATCAACATGGAACAGTGCAAGTTTAATCAAAATCGATTCAATCGTTAAAACGTAAAAAAAAATTATTTCGGAAGTCGAAGGTAAAAAAAGAAAATACAGAACCAAAGATACCGACTTCTGAGATTAAAGTTATTTTCACTTTTTGTTTTTTTTTTTATATAACTATACCTACAGAGATTTGAGACGAGTAGCACGAATGGATGGTTCATCGCAGATGCCGCGTGTCGCGAGAATAACTCGCAGTTCTCAAGAACCTATTAAAACATGGTGGATCCGCTGTTGTATATATCCGATTTTTGTAATTTGCAGGTCAGTGTTTTATTTTTTTTTTGATGGGAAATCATCATGTGACTTCTCCAGCTCTGGGTGGAGCGGAAAGGCGTGCCAGGGGGCAGGTCAGTGTCAGGTTGTATCTTGATCAAAATATGATGCGCGACTAAAACAGATATTAGTATTTACAGAATTATAATCATTAGAATCATTAATACTTCTCCATACGTTTGTTCTTATCGAACAAAATCTAACTTAGAGAGATTCATTAATGACTCCAATGATGATGATTCCAGTGATATATGTGAAAGGAAGTGATCGGTGCGATAGCTACATTAGCTACCAAGTTTCTGAGGACAAAAATCATGCTTTAATAATGATGTAGGAACATAGCATGATTTTCAATGTCAATCCTAACTTTGTAATATTATAAATGCGAAAGTGAGTTTGTTTGTTACGCTTTAACGCTAAAACGGCTGCATGGATTTGAATAAAATTTGGCACATGGGTAGATCATGATCTGAGTTAGGACACAGAATACTTTTTATCCCGATATTCTCACGGGATCGAGACTTATGCGGGTGAAACCGCGGCGCGCAGCTAGTCGAATATAGATAGAAATGTACTGAATGTCACACTCTTGTGATACCAATTATTCCATTTTTTTTTATCAAAAACCTATTTGCATTAATTTCATAAACACTTTTGGATACTTCCCTTCTTTTTATTTACCGTTCTAATAATAAAAACGTTGACATCTCAGGGGCGAGCTGTTCAATAAGCGCGTCAACGTTTTTCATTTAAATTATTTACGCGAGGGACGGACGCACGCCCTAATCATCACAATGGGACCCCGTCGCGTCAGACCCTTCAGAATGGACACCTGAAATGTGTCAAATAACATTACCAACGGATAAAATGGTAATCAGTAGGTTCCTGAATCATTTATCACTATTCCAATTTTTTAAAATAATTATTAATGTGAGATACGAGACGTAGCACCGACTACGAGACGTAGCTAGGTTATGAGTAGAAACGGCTACGCAGCTACGAGTAGCGGCACCAACTACGAGATGACATCATGACTGTAGCCTCGACTACGAGACGTAGCATCGACTACGAGACGTAGCTAGGTTATGAGTAGAAACGACTACGCAGCTACGAGTAGCGGCACCAACTACGAGATGACATCATGACTGTAGCCTCGACTACGAGACGTAGCATCGACTACGAGACGTAGCTAGGTTATGAGTAGAAACGGCTACGCAGCTACGAGTAGCGGCACCAACTACGAGATGACATCATGACTGTAGCCTCGACTACGAGACGTAGCATCGACTACGAGACGTAGCTAGGTTATGAGTAGAAACGGCTACGCAGCTACGAGTAGCGGCACCAACTACGAGATGACATCATGACTGTAGCCTCGACTACGAGACGTAGCATCGACTACGAGACGTAGCTAGGTTATGAGTAGAAACGGCTACGCAGCTACGAGTAGCGGCACCAACTACGAGATGACATCATGACTGTAGCCTCGACTACGAGACGCAGCATCGACTACGAGACGTACCTAGGTTATGAGTAGAAACGGCTACGCAGCTACGAGTAGCGGCACCAACTACGAGACGTAGCATCGACTAAGAGACGTAGCATCGACTACGAGACGTAGCATCGACTACGAGACGTAGCATCGACTACGAGACGTAGCATCGACTACGAGCCGTAGCATCGACTACGAGACGTAGCATCGACTACGAGACGTAGCATCTACTACGAGACGTAGCATCTACTACGAGACGTAGCATCGACTACGAGACGTAGCATCTACTACGAGACGTAGCCTCGACTACGAGACGTAGCATCTACTACGAGACGTAGCCTCGACTACGAGACGTAGCATCTACTACGAGACGTAGCCTCGACTACGAGACGTAGCACCGACTACGAGACGTAGCACCGACTACGAGACGTAGCATCGATTACGAGACGTAGCATCGACTACGAAACGTACAACACCACGCCACGGAAGATATTTTAATTTTCTACTCACTGAACTCTTCTTGTAAACGATAAAAGATTACACTAAAGGAAAAATAAACAAAAATACAGTTATGTCCAAGACTTTCCAATGCGTCTAATACCGCTTCCTTCCATTTAGTATTCTATACCTAGAGCAATGAAAATCCTGAGGCAGTAATGGCGAGTGCACACAGATAAGTTAGCGGCGGGCGGCACGCTCGGACTCACAAACCATCTAAGTTATATTTGCCGCAGGATTGCTGACCGCCGCCGCCACCTCGTGTATCTCGTACATATAGACGTTGACTCGCTTTATTTATTACGTGATGGTTTATCTTGATGGAGTAACTGCTCCCCCTCGCTCTGATTGTTTTTGCGAGTACATTAATGAACGAAGATGAACAGAATTGTTCGCTCTATGCGGGAAATGGCAATATTAATACACCGAAAAAACTTGTTTTAAGTATAAGTTTTTTTTCTTTTCTTAGACCCATGTAATATGGGTAAAACCCGACTTTGGCAAACGAAAACGTCTAAATATAGGATAAAAAAATAAGAATTCGGAAAACATATTACTCGAAAACTTGCTTTACTTACGTACCTAATTGAGGTTTAAATGTATATAAGATTTATGGATACTATTTCAATTTGATGAAACTTTTAAAAGCCAATAATAAATTCCATTCTGCAGAAAAAGTTTTGAGTTAATTATGCTACTCGTAAGACCAATTATTCCCTTTTCCAATAAGTGTCTATCGTGATCATTTTCAATTGAATTTAATTAAACTAAACCTTGACTTAAACCGTAAAAAAACTAAGTTTCTAATGCAAATCGAGTTATCAAGTAGCAGCCATTGATTAATTATTTTCTGGGGCGTGCCAATTGAATTAGAGATTACCGCTAAGCTCGCATAGCTTCCAGCGCTTAAATAGCTGTCTCAACAGATTATTATTATTAGCTCTCGGCTTAAAATCTAGTTATTTAAATCCAAAATTTTCGATTTAATCAATATTAGTTTAAATCTGAATTATCTAAAATAGCGAAAATGATCAATGAGGATGTATAAGAAGACATACTCGTATGTAACTGACGGCATAGTTTAACATTTCAGGGAAAACGTTTTTGAATAAAAGTCATGCCTTACGAAACATGAGTATGAAACAGCGCAAGCGAACAATTACGCAAGTGATGCATCACGCGAGCGTCGTCTAGTTTAATTTTAATTACGAGCGCTCGGACCGCTCGCTCCGCTCCTCGCCGCGCTAATGACGTACCATGTGTACTTAGCCTAACAATCATCTGTTGTAATTCCACTATGTGTTTGCCTTGCATTAGTATAATCGCCGAGTATGCGTAATGTTCGCTGCATTGTTAAAGTAGCGCTCTCACGTACAATTTATCAGGAAATAGAATGAATGAACCCGACTCACGACCGTTCACTGCTCCGTTACTTTATTTATGCTTTAATTGAACCCGAAACTTTGGTCGTATATGAAATACTGGTATTTGGTAGGTAGACCGCGTGGTGGTGGTGAGAAATGACATGTATTACACCCTGAAACAAAGCGCGTATAAATGAAAATTTGTTGAAAAGCGTTCCGGTGTTCGTCACCTGCGCGAAGTGCGTTCGAGTGGAGAAATTAATATCCGGCCGGGAGCCGCATCGTTTCCGGGTCAGCGCGCCGCCTGCCCCCACCACTCTCAGGCTCCCCTCCCCTCTCCTACTCGCCGGCCCCGGGGGAGAGCGGTCGCTGAAGGAGGATAATTAAACTGTTTCATTATGTCGGAGAGGCGGCGAGATAAGGCGATCGGATGCAAATTTTTAAAAGTTTAGTTTTATTACACTCTTTCTATACTCCGTGCTATTCCATACCGCGCTAACGAGGGTGGAAATGTAATGAATACGAATACAGTGTTGTTGGAGTTATTGTAGTTTTCTATTTCAGTTTTCCTAACTCTTGTTCTTTTCTCGTTTCGGCGGAAAAGTGCAGGAATGTATGAGCTGTATGACCTAAAATTACAGTTTACACATTAGAGTAGGTTCGTATGAATATTAACTTGTACAGAAACATTGGTCTACGGGAATTAATGTATATAGGTACATAATTATGTGTGGAATATTGCATAATGTAGCTGTTTGTTGTTCCTATTTAATAAAATAAAATAAAAATAAATCACAAAACTGTACCATTTCATGTTAAGTGAACGTTGAATGGTGAAAACAACGTTAAGTAAGGGCAGCACAGCCACGACTCAACACACTACTGCCGCTAAACATCGCTGCACCAATAACGTTTCAGCGCTGTTTACTGAAACAAGAAAAAACTTCATGCATGATAATACCAGCACCGTGCGACAGCGGCCACACGTAATTAGTTCAGAGTAAGAGTAGCTAATGGCTCGTACGTGAGTGCAGGCGCTGTTTACACAACTAGCGTAGTTTACACTGATACAACATTGCAATAGTGGTTAAAAATAACTGCAATCTAATAGCGCATTCACACATGCACGACACATCGCATTTTGCTGATCGTGATCTAACATAAATCAAAAATATAATAACGAGTCGTCATGATGAATGTGGATGAGTACTGTACACTGTCACGAGGATATTTCGGCGCTCGAATGACTTTGACAGGCGGCGCTGTTGGTAAACATTTTGTGCAATTGCTTTGTGAAATGTATATAAAATGCCATACTCTAGGGGGAGATTGAAGTGATGGGGACACTTTATGTGGACGCCTAAACAGCCAACCAAACACTCTAGCATAAACATAATCAGCCTACAACGTTCCCAATCCTGGGACACAAGCCTCCTCTTTGTGAGAGGCACTGAGGCATAATCCACTATGTAGCCTCGCTGCGGGTTGGTGGATGTCACACGTCTTCGATATTTTTGTTCTAGTACATACCGGTTACCTCACGATGTGTTCTTTTACCTTTTTGAGAGCAGTGGTAATGAAAATTAAATACATAAAGTCAAGTGCCTGCCTGGGTTCAAACTCACGACCAACTCGTAAGTTGGGGCCGATACCACCGGGTGATCACCACTAATCTCTCTCTCGTTCGCAAACATTCTAATTGAGAAGAAATTGTTCATTACAGCTCCATGATAACAACGTTGTAGGTATAGGACAGACCCATTACGGCCCAGGGTTGTACCTGGATGGATAATAGACAATTTCCTGTCACAGACTTGTGAGTACAGGATAATGTCGTGATCACTCCGCCGAATTTGTTCGTGGCATCAATACACGAGGATTGTTGCTTAAGCAAGAAACGATCAATGTACTTATACAACTACCTTGATTGTTTTTAAACACAAATCAACCTTACGGAAAAACAGCAAACCGTTTTTCAAATTATAAATATTTATAAGTTTATGTAGGTATAGTTCAACTACGATTGTGCTGCCTTGGTAGGTACGGTACCGCTCTGGATTTATTCAATTTTTTTCTAGTCCATTTTGCTTTCAAAAACTGTGCTCGGAATTTGGCTCCGAGTTTCATACTTCGTATAGTCCGAATAGTATTTGAGTCAAAGGTAACTGCAGTGCAATTACAGACGTGCGTAGGTATGTACAGGCTGATGCAGGGAGCTACACAAATAAGTGCAGTAAACTGAAAGATGACTGCTATTAAATCACGTATCGTGAGACATTCTTTATCATTCTTGAACTGATTTCGAAAATAGATGGGAAAGCCCGAAACAATTAAACTCAAATTCGACCGATACCCGTAAGTTTGTACCTATTGTGCATGCCTACATACATTCTATGAAAGATACACGTTACATGCGGACACAGTCAGGCGGAGACTGAGCTCATTTGTGGCGCACGTTTCATTTTTCACGTGTGGGTGATAAAGTACCTGTTACGTGGCGGCAGGAGCGCGCGGTACGGTCACTGCGGTGCACCGTGGAGGTAACTTCATTCTTCTCGTCGCTTGTAGGTAGGTATGTAGCTATGTATGGTTGCTTTATAACATAACAGCATAACAGCTTCTGCCCGCGACCTCGTTCGCATGGACGTTTTAAGGCACTACAATAATACAAAAATAACAAACTTTATAAAACTCCCTGTATACTACGTTTGTAGTTTTGGTGTCAGCAGTCAAAATATACAGAAACTTAGGACTGCTATCGCGGAAGCAGGCGACGTACTTGTCTGTGTGAGAAGCAGCTCATCCTGAGCTCGACAAATGCAGCCTTCAGTATCAATTTCCCATTACTTGCGAAGTTTTTCGATTTTAGTGAATTAATGAACACCTGCGTCCCTGCATGCATATCCTACCTAATGGAACAACTCTGATACCCTGACCGATGCATTCTTAAAGATTATTGCCGGCTATCAGTCAAATAATATTTATCAGTAGATTGTAATCACACGGGATTTTTCAGTAACCTAACCTTGTACCTATATTTATTTTTATTATAACCATAAATGACAGAGGAGACCTAGACTTCTTGTTTTTCTGTGTACGTTCTACAAACTATATTAAAACAATAAACAATAAAGAAGAAGTTTATTGGCACAAATGAGTGCATTCACAAGAATTTAGTACGTTTAAACAATAATTATTCAATCGCAAAACAAATCAATCATTGGGAATAGAACTTACAACCACTACTTTGTGAAGCAGTGGTTGAACCGCTAAGTTAGTTGCTTTGTTCAAATTCGACTAAAATTGTCTAAAATAGACTATTATAATGCATAATTATCATGATTGACTACCGAGCCTATGAATTTATAGCATGCCGATAATCACTTTTAAGATTAAATCTGAAACTATCTACAATATTCTAACCTTTTGACCTTTTGGCTCCATAGTTACAAAACTTCTTGTGTTTTATTTCGGTAATAATCATTACGTCTTCTTCAGAATTAAACACATTCTTCATAGTGTTACTGTTTACATCCTCTTCTGACTCATTGTCAACAATACAATCTTCCATGTCCCGTTTCATTGCATTGTGAACGTTAATATTTTGTTCCGTATTTTTTTGCGAATGCAACAAAGGCTCTTAATCTTCTTCAGATTTTACTACTCCAATCTCTAGGGAATGCTGACAGTGCAATGCTTATTTTGATATGCTCTATTTTTCATTCCCTGGATATGCTCTATCCTCGTGATATGCTCTATTTGTCATTCCCTGGATTAATTTCAAACCCTCTGACCACTTTGATAACTGATTGGTTTTCATCCAGCATATTTTCTATATGTTGATTGGCACGTTTAATTGATCTATGACTCTGGCTATGTCATGTACAATGTACAAACTTTCAATTACTTGATTACAAAATTCTCAATTGTTTGGCGCTCCAAAAGTGATAAAAATATCCAAGAGATGATATGCAATTTCTACAGTGCGTTTAGATTGAAGTGCACGAAAGATCACAAATTTTGTAAGATGGTTTTGGTCAACTAAAATGAATTTAAACTGTCTATCAGGGTTATAAATCTATGAGATCTACACAAGGTGAGTTCATTTCACTATGAAGTCTTATTTCTTTTGACGAGGTTGGTAAAGCTTCAAATATGACACATTCGTCTCAACTGTTACATTTTTATACGTACGGTTACATTCCATATGCATCCTTGTTTTTCCACCGTGTCTAACAGCAACATGCGTTTCTTCAAGAATTTTAAATAAGTCATCGTAACAAATGTAATATTTGTTTTCTACATTCTCTTCCTTCAATTAGATTTTCTTCGCTGCCTATTGTCAAAATATCATAACCTGCTTCATACACCTGTTATGAACGGCTTTCTTCTTATTCATGTTCTTTGCTGTTACTTCCTTAAAACACCTTGATTATTTTGTCCTTAGCGACTCAAAAGTTACTTGCTTGCCACGACCTCGTCCATTATTTAAAAAACTCTCTGTTTTATACTCATTTTGATTCATTCATAAGTTACTTTAAGCTAAATCACAAACAAATCGAATTAACCTCACTTTCGATTCATAAATTACTTTCGTACATCTAAAACACAATTATTTTTAACTCACGAAGCGACGCACGCTTTACTTGTGGTAAACAAACACGCTGTGAAAGTGTGTGTAAGCGCAGGCGCTCTCGGCATCGTCCAGGACACGGGTGAAGTCAGAAGTGTGTGTGTGCGTGTCTGTATGTATTACGCTGACGCTACACGTCTTCACGCACAAATTCACAGCGTGTTTGTACACTTGGTTACCACAAGTAAATCACGCGTCGCTTCGTGACATAAAAATACTATAGTAATTAGTTTCGAGAACATGAAATAACAGAAGGTAGATTGATTAAATGGTGAATTAAAAACTTGTGCTAGCTTGGATACCAAATAAGAATGCATAGCTACTTATAGAAATTCAAAATAACAACAGAAGCTTGCATCTTTGTTCAGATTAAATCGGAAACAATGTATAGTATTTTACTATTTTCAATTCCCGGCTACAACGAATAACATTCAGAGTTATACTGCATTGTTGTAAGCGGTGCACAGAGTGGAGTACACTCGAGCAATATATTCAATTCAGTAGCAGCGGAACAATGTATCGACACGAGTGCCATCCGATGCTCCAAGGAGCCGCTTTCAATTATTATTTTCTGTCTGTGGCCGTATTGTTGGAAACACAATAACGTAGATATTGAATATTCTACGATTTCTGCGCCCCTGGTACCGACAGTCGAGAGCTTTAGGATCCTCGTATGCCTCCCTCATAGCGGCTAAATTGTTGTTTCTTGAATCGTGTACTTGGATTCTGTTCTGTGGAGAGCAGTGAAATGATTCGCTTTTCTATTTTCTACATTGTACCAACATGAATTCAGGTTGAATCGTCTAAAATGTTATAAAACTCCTGGGCAAAATTGTCCTTTATAAGATTTGAGCAATAAAAGCAAGATAAATCAACGTTCAAGCCGTAAAAAAAACTAGCTAGAACTATTACTGTGATCACAGTTTTTATATTATTAATTCATCAAGTTAACAGAAAAAAATGAGTCGGAATAATCATGCAACATCATAAATTTCACTTTAAAACTAAAACGCCGCTTAACTATGACCGTCGGCCGTCGCGTATAGAACCAAAATGGAAGGAAAACGGGGATTTCAACCATGCATTTTTCCAACATTCTAAAATCCAAGCTTAATTCAAAATCTAGCAATCGCAGCGAGGTCGTGGGTTGTAGTAAACTCTCTTGTTCAATAACTGGTTTGTGCAGCGCTGCGAATGATAAACCGGGCCATAACTCAGCGGACTGGCAGCGGCTACCAGGGCGGCAGGCGCGCGCGGCGGTCGCGGCACCCTCGCACACGATTAACTCATTAGATTAGTTACTTCATGCTCCGCTGCGCGGGAATTGGATCGGCTTTCTCTGAATTCTGAATTTAGTTGAGACGTTCGTAATATTCTCGGCTTTATTATGAAAATAGCTCTTTGTCTTGGACTTATGATTGTGTCGAATTTCGGGATTATAATTCTGCGGGTGATAGATCTGTTCAATATATTATGAATTCATCTTTCTCAACTCAATTTTAAGATATTGATAAGATCTCACAGGCCACAATAAATTGTTCACTCATACGTTTATGACTGTAGGTACTGTTCAATACATTTTTCGTTTCATATGATTGTAGTGGTAGCCGCGTTCTTTTCTTTACATGTTTATCATTAGTTGCTCTCTGCGGCGAGTAAGTAAATAAATGCAGAACACACTCGCATTACCGGCGCTTCCTCGCTTCGTACGAATAGTATGACGTTATGAATTCATGATCTCGACACGAGCATTATGAATGGAGAGACTCGCTATTTTGTCGACTGAGAGTAAACTCCATAATGCAGAATCCATTTTACGTAAGCCATTTTCAATCTAAAGAAACAACTGCTGCAACTGACATTTTAATAATGTAGTCTCAGACGGCAAACATGTCAGATAGCAGTTATACTCAATATAAAACTTTCTCTCGTCTTTAATATCGGCTGCTTTGTGTTTGTGTGATTTTCTCATCGTTATATCCCTGAGTGTTTATATATCTTCCCGAGTAAACTCACAAGATGTTTGCCCTTCAAATGCACGACAAATCGATCATCGAAAACGGTTATCTTCATCAGAATTTAAGCGTACCTCATCCTATCTGTATCTGTATAAGACTCTCATTCGCTCTCAGTTAGAATATACGGTCCCTATTTGGAACCCCTTCTCCCAAAAGTACGTAGTTGGAATAGAAAGGGTCCAGCGCAAGTTCCTCCGTGCTATGTGCTACAGGATTTATGAGACTAGGACTAACCTGTCTTACTCCCAACTTCTTGATAATTAAGTACAAGCTTATCAGCCTAGAGAACCGGCGGAAATACCTGGAGGCCAACGTGTTTCATGATATTGTTAACAATCATTTTGATACCATTAATCTAACGAGTAAGCTGTGTTATTCTGATGGTGATGATGAATCTTATTATGATTTTTTTTTTTATTCTCGGGACCATGGTGTCCCGGTCCTTTGGAAGGCGTACGAGGGGCCGAAGCCAACTCGCAGAGGCCCCTTAGACAATTTTAAATGGAATGAGGCACCAACCGACGATTATCCCTATATGCACTATACAAGTGCACCCAAGGACAACCCCCGGTTGGAGCAGGACTATTGCAGAAAATGGAAACAAAATATATTGGGCTATAGGTGGATTGGTTACCTAGAACTATGGAAAGTCTATGTCTCCTGCCTGATCAATGTTATGGTATACACCGTTAAAATGGCAGGGGGTGACTTGCACACTCAATAATGGGCCCCCGAAAACTGTCGCTAGCACAAAGTGACGTAGCGACAAAGGGGCAACATGTCCTGAGGTGCTTGAGGAGGAGTGGTATTCCACGGCTATCAGGATAATCCCGGAAGTACGGTCAAGATCCCTACCAGCATCTTACTGGAATATTTCCTTCCTCCGGGCACGTTTGCTCTTACGAATCTCCACTCAACCCGGCCAATTAAGGCAAGAATGACGTAGGAGCTCTGTCTCTCGTCAGTGTTCACTCCAGCCGGCCAATAAAGGCAAACCAGAGATGAAGAACAAGATTTCTCCCGGGAGATAGGGTCCGTGGGGTCGCTACTGTCCAACAGCTTGCCACATGCTGCCCTGCGGGTTTCTGTATCTCTCTTCGTCTGGCTCCTCATCCTAGACCTGTTCCGCCAAAGTAAACTCTGCCGGCTCAGACCCAGAGTTTGGAGCGCGCAAGCCCCACCACGACCTCAACGTAGAAATACGGCGGTGGGGATCTTATTATTATTATTTATTTATTTCATAATTTAAGTAAATGAAATTGTTTCTGATCTGATTTGGTTTTGTAGTTATAGCTTTATAGTTATTATTTGTATAATTCAGATTATTTGTTAATTTTTGGTAAGGCTCGTCTAGTGGCAACCACTGATCTTTAAATATGTTATCTGCGGATAATGGAGTGGACTACAATATTGCTACTTAAAGTTTTGTTAACCTTATGTATCTATTATATAATATATACCTATTATACAATATATAATAGGTACATAAGGTTAACAAAACTTTAACTTAACTTACTACTTTTTACTTTTTTGTAGCAATATTGTAGTCCACTGCATTATCCGCAGATAACATTTAAAGATCGGTGATTGCCACTAGACGAGCATTACCAAAAATTGTTGTAGTTGTTTATTATCTTAAAAAATAAAATAAGATTTGTTGTAACAGGTAAAAGTTGTTGATTATTATAATATAAAAATTAAAAAATAGTCCTGTAAAGCAAAATCTTCTTTGTTATCGTGAAGAGTTAATTTATTGCCTGTTGTTCTTACAGGTACTACACCACAGTACAGCAGTTTTATAATTATCTGTATGCCTTTGGAGTAAATTTTCCTAGTTTTTGACGTGAAACGTCTCGCATTTCAATCGCTTATTACTTTGGCACCTACCAGCATTATTTCAATACCATAATAATCAGAGGATAGAAGCCATACTCGATAGTGCATATGTCGCTGGCGTAACTGGCATTGTAACCGCGTGCAGCACGTCAGATTCACGCTGTGTTTATTTAGTGATTACTCAGCAGTGCATTGATCGATTAGAGCGGCAGTGGTCGCGTTTGACAGAGCTCACGACGTTAAGTAGGTGTAAAAATGATAAGTTGTAAAGTAAGTAACATGATTTTAATCAAATTCACCTGGACACACCATACACGCACACACCTCAGGCACCCACACACCCCTTCACACACACTTATACACACCTCCCTCACATTAACCCTCACTCTAAACCGAAACCAGTGTTAATTTTAAACTCTTTTATAATCATTTTTTGTTTTTTTTGTCTTGTATATATTTTGTAAACCTTCCTGTCAATGCTCCTTCTTATGGGCTCCACATGATTCTAAGTACTCTGTAATGTTGGAGCTTGTTCAGAACAAGTTCACGCGCCATTTGTGTAGGAAATTATATGGGGTATACCCGTTTTACCCACTGATGTATCCCACTCTGTTTGTCCTGGGCATGGTTGGCTATAATCAACTGTATGTCCGACGGGAGTTTACGCTGGTCGCCTACTTGGTGAAGGTGGTTCGTGGAGTGGAGAGCCACCCGGGAGTATTGTAGCGCTTGAGTCTGCGTGTGCCGGACCGTTACGTGGAGGCGGCGCAGCCCGCCACTGCCTTGGCAAGCAGGTTAGTTCTAGCCGTAGGTACAGCCAGAACAATAGCGGCGTACGAGAGCTATCCGTACCATCAACGACCTTCAAACTCAGATTGCTTACATGTTGTTTTAGTGAATTCGCAAGGGTATTACTATTTATATTATGCTACAAACAAAATAATACTTAATTTTAACTTTTTTTGTCCTATTTTTTTGTTGGTAAGTAATGCTATAATTTTGTGTTTTTAACCGACGATAAAAAAAGGAGGAGGTTCTCAATTCGACACGTATATTTTTTTTTTTATGTATGACCACGCATAACTTTTTACTGAGTGATCCGATTGGAACGATTCTTTTTTATTGGGAAGAATATACCTCGAAGTTGGTCCCATAAAAAAATAAAAATTGAAACCCACCCCTAAGTGTAAAAAAACTGGGGTTGATTGATGTTTCACGTACTGAATTTTCAACTGTGAACCGATTCTGTTGTAATTTTGCACACATATGTAGTTCTGATGACACAACTACACAATAAAGACCTGGAGTTGATCTGATGATGGAGTCAGAAAACAGTCGCGAGAGCTCCTCACCAGTTTACAGCAGCTACATCGTGTTTGGGCTTATTTCATTCCCCCTGATGAGAACTTTACACCTAGCTGGGGTATGACTGTCATCGACGGTCAGAGGTTGAGGCAAACATTAAAACCGCCTGGCCACGGAACGGGCGCGGGCGGCGCGAACGGCGCGGCGGTGCGTCTTGCGGGGTGAAATTCTATACATTTGTTTTAGTCGCAATACGCTTCGCCATTCGCACCGCGCGAATTTTCGCTGTAGCGAATGTCCCGTGGCCAGGCGGTTAATGGTAACTCAAAAGCTAAAAATAAAAAAACTTTTTTCAAAAAAGTTTTTTTATTTTTACTCAAAAGCTAAAAATAAAAAAACTTTTTTGAAAAAAGTTTTTTTATTTTTAGCTTTTGAGTTACCATTAACCGCCTGGCCACGGGACATTCGCTACAGCGAAAATTCGCGCGGTGCGAATGGCGAAGCGTATTGCGACTAAAACAAATGTATAGAATTTCACCCCGCAAGACGCACCGCCGCGCCGTTCGCGCCGCCCGCGCCCGTTCCGTGGCCAGGCGGTTTTAATGTTTGCCTCAACCTCTGACCGTCGATGACAGTCATACCCCAGCTAGGTGTAAAGTTCTCATCAGGGGGAATGAAATAAGCCCAAACACGATGTAGCTGCTGTAAACTGGTGAGGAGCTCTCGCGACTGTTTTCTGACTCCATCATCAGATCAACTCCAGGTCTTTATTGTGTAGTTGTGTCATCAGAACTACATATGTGTGCAAAATTACAACAGAATCGGTTCACAGTTGAAAATTCAGTACGTGAAACATCAATCAACCCCAGTTTTTTTACACTTAGGGGTGGGTTTCAATTTTTATTTTTTTATGGGACCAACTTCGAGGTATATTCTTCCCAATAAAAAAGAATCGTTCCAATCGGATCACTCAGTAAAAAGTTATGCGTGGTCATACATAAAAAAAAAAATATACGTGTCGAATTGAGAACCTCCTCCTTTTTTTATCGTCGGTTAAAAACACAAAATTATAGCATTACTTACCAACAAAAAAATAGGACAAAAAAAGTTAAAATTAAGTATTATTTTGTTTGTAGCATAATATAAATAGTAATACCCTTGCGAATTCACTAAAACAACATGTAAGCAATCTGAGTTTGAAGGTCGTTGATGGTACGGATAGCTCTCGTACGCCGCTATTGTTCTGGCTGTACCTACGGCTAGAACTAACCTGCTTGCCAAGGCAGTGGCGGGCTGCGCCGCCTCCACGTAACGGTCCGGCACACGCAGACTCAAGCGCTACAATACTCCCGGGTGGCTCTCCACTCCACGAACCACCTTCACCAAGTAGGCGACCAGCGTAAACTCCCGTCGGACATACAGTTGATTATAGCCAACCATGCCCAGGACAAACAGAGTGGGATACATCAGTGGGTAAAACGGGTATACCCCATATAATTTCCTACACAAATGGCGCGTGAACTTGTTCTGAACAAGCTCCAACATTACAGAGTACTTAGAATCATGTGGAGCCCATAAGAAGGAGCATTGACAGGAAGGTTTACAAAATATATACAAGACAAAAAAAACAAAAAATGATTATAAAAGAGTTTAAAATTAACACTGGTTTCGGTTTAGAGTGAGGGTTAATGTGAGGGAGGTGTGTATAAGTGTGTGTGAAGGGGTGTGTGGGTGCCTGAGGTGTGTGCGTGTATGGTGTGTCCAGGTGAATTTGATTAAAATCATGTTACTTACTTTACAACTTATCATTTTTACACCTACTTAACGTCGTGAGCTCTGTCAAACGCGACCACTGCCGCTCTAATCGATCAATGCACTGCTGAGTAATCACTAAATAAACACAGCGTGAATCTGACGTGCTGCACGCGGTTACAATGCCAGTTACGCCAGCGACATATGCACTATCGAGTATGGCTTCTATCCTCTGATTATTATGGTATTGAAATAATGCTGGTAGGTGCCAAAGTAATAAGCGATTGAAATGCGAGACGTTTCACGTCAAAAACTAGGAAAATTTACTCCAAAGGCATACAGATAATTATAAAACTGCTGTACTGTGGTGTAGTACCTGTAAGAACAACAGGCAATAAATTAACTCTTCACGATAACAAAGAAGATTTTGCTTTACAGGACTATTTTTTAATTTTTATATTATAATAATCAACAACTTTTACCTGTTACAACAAATCTTATTTTATTTTTTAAGATAATAAACAACTACAACAATTTTTGGTAATGCTCGTCTAGTGGCAATCACCGATCTTTAAATGTTATCTGCGGATAATGCAGTGGACTACAATATTGCTACAAAAAAGTAAAAAGTAGTAAGTTAAGTTAAAAAAAAACTGAAAAGCGAAAAATAAAAACATTTTTAAAAAATAACTATGTATTTAGTGACAAATTGATGACCTTCAAATAACAAATTTTGAGGCGGCGGCGCCAAACAAATATATTATAATTACATAAAGCGTAAAATGTTAGCTTGATAGATCTTCGTTGAATGTGTTTTAGGCGCCGCCGCCTCAAAATTTGTTATTTGAAGGTCATCAATTTGTCACTAAGACAAATTGATGACCTTCAAATAACAAATTTTCAAATACATAGTTATTTTTTATTTTTCGCTTTTTTTGCAAAAATGTTTTTGTCGGTTTAATTTTTTGAAAAAAGTTTTATTTTATTTTAATAATGTTGTTGTGTGTACTTTAATTTTTTTTCAAATTTTGTTGTAAGTATAATATAGTTTAGTTTATTAGTTTAAGTTCTTAGCTGTTGCATTAGGGTAAACCTTGTAATGATAGTTTAAGCTGTTATAAAAAATAAAACCATGTAACTGTAATTAATTATTAAATTTTGCTTATCGCTGCTGTATCATATTCCCTGTAAATTGAGAGGTCTGGGTCTTATGATACAGGAACTCCTTGTACAAGAGTCATCGCTACAGTGCACAGATGTTTGTGACTTTTAAGTGTAAATAAAGAAATTATTATAATAAAAAACTATGATGGCATTTTTTTGCCGTCTTATCATACTGTGACTCGTCTACTTGCATTGTTCTACTTACATGTGGATACTTGCAATAAAATACATAGTTATTACCTACTTTGAAAATAATTATGTTCAAACTAGGAGCACATAAAACGTGTGGAACACCTGGACAGTAACGTGTGTGCCGTCCGTGCCTTACGACCACACCGGATGCCGGACGCGTGCCGCACGGGCAGGGCCTGCCAATGGCGACCGCAATTCAAAGCGCGGCCAAAGCAACAATTACGCGCTGTCAAACAGAACCGTTTGAACTCGAATACTAACACAAAGCGATCCGGATCCTGTCGTTAGTGGTGCCAGGTACACTAGGTACAGTGGACTGTAGGCGTAAGTAAATCATTATTTACGGTAGATAATAATTATACATATTTTTAAAGACAGATAAAACACTAGCGTTTGCCAGTTTTGACCTATGTAAACTAATATTATAAAAAGAAATGATTTGATTTTTTGTGTTTGTTTGTTTGTTTGTTTGTAATGAATAAACTCAAAAACGACTGAACCGATTTTTACATTTCTTTCACCAGTAGAATACTATGTTATCACTGAGTAACACAGGATAAATTTATAAAGACATCACGCAGGCGAAACCGCTGGCGGAAGCTAGTTCATAATAAACTTAGTCATTGTACCTTCATTTCATTTCCATAATAAGTACCGCCGACATTTAGTTCCCGAGAGAACGATCTAGGCACAAAGGAAGACGCACTTTAAATGGTAATTGATTACTCAGATAGGCATCACCCCAATCTTCTGGCCTCCAGCGAGTACGTCCTCAGACGAGAACTCAATTAAGTATCCTTCACAATAGGTATAAGGAGATATAAAGAGCGTACTTTTTAAAACAAAACGGTCGTAACATAATTCAGACTATGCTGAAGGGAATGCGATTTCAAAAGACTTTATGAATATTATCTGACTGGTACCTTTTGTTCTGAAACAAATTGAATTCAGTTGTGAAATGAGTCCACATTCCTTGCTTGTCGAGCACAGTTGAACCCTGCAGTGCTGCTGAGTTACTTCGAGTGTTTTATATTATGATAGTGCTGCCTTTGTCTGCAGTTACTTTGAAATGTATGCAAATGCGGGCCGCGGCAGATGAGTTCGTATGTTTTCAATAGAGTAGATATGATTACGGTTTGTATCTAATTCATCATTAATACGTACCTAATTGTATGCCTGTAATTTCTTGAACAGAGAGCTTCGTTATGATACGCCCGCCGATATTAGACCCCTTGTGAATTGTGCAAGCTAACCAAGCTCGTCATTCATTATCGAATGCGTTCGAAAGCTCCGATAATTACAATACTTACCATTGGCCTGAGAACACTGAGAACACAAAAGTGAACGATTAAAATTGTACAGTTTGAACGTAAAGATTGTAAAATATTTGCTATGCCTTTTTGTTGACTAACAATTTTCCTGAAACGGTACGCAGGCAGCATGGAGATAAATCCGAGAGACAACAATTCAATGAAGCGATAAAAGATAAAATATGAAGACAAACGCCGAACGTAATAGAAGTACCAAAACATAGTAGACAACAAAACAGCAACGTTTTATACCGAGACTCGTCTCGCCGATGTAACACAATTTAACACAATATTGTAACGCAATTGAACATAATGTTCGTACGTGAACAGATTGAAATAAAACCAGCTCGGCGGGTTATTTGCCTATTCAACTCTTAGTGCTCTCGGGCAACATAACTCTTACATGATGCCACTAATTCTCTGAATTCCATTTATTTTTTATTTTATTTATTTAAATTTCTTTATTCAAGTAACAGGACTCAATATTGTGTTAGTAAACTTAAGAACTATGCTAGTTTATTTTTATAACTAAGGTAATAATGCGATGAGAATTTACTAGACAACTGAGCATGACCAAATCATGGTTAAACAATAAAATTGTATCGCTTGCTAACTTTACGGGAAAGCCGGCAGAGATATTAATCTGACATGACGGTTATCTTAAACCTAAGGTAAGTAAGTACATGTTCTGATGGTTCACAGGAAGCCTGCTATCGCGTGGTTGACACGCACTCGTCGCACGAGCAATCACAGCGGATGACAATCAGCGGCCCAGGGTCGTTGTGTGCCGTGTGGGCCGGTGTGGGGCCGGCCGCGGTCGGCGCAATCAGGCCTTGTTTGTGTACCAGCTATACCTAAGTACACCCTACTATTAGCAATGCTTAGATGCGTGCAGATGGTTCATTGCAAACGTGTTTAGGTCAAACACACAAACATCATTAAGTATTCAATACTCTCATTTTATCAGTACTTAACTCTTAATCTACACTGTAGATTAAGATTTCTTAATCTACACTGAGAGATATGATAAGATTAAGAGATTAAGATTATTTATTTAAAATGTAAAAATCAAAGAGAAAGTCCTTCCCAGTGTTTTACGCAACATATCGTTGTGGCACGTAACGATTCGAAGTGATCCGTAGATAGTGTCCACACAAATAAATACTAAATTCACACAATAGAATATTAATACCTACTAATAACACAATGAGTTGTTGAATTACAAACTAAAAGGGATTGTTATTCCGAGTGTTACGCAATTAGTTTACAGTTCCTAAATCGAGAATACTAGGCGACGATGATCGACTTTTAATGGTTTTATACTGAAGATCACGTCTAAACGAAAAGTGTTAATGATTTGAAAAAAATATTTATGTTAAATTAGTGCACTTTTAAATAGCTTAATCTGTTTATAAAATAGTGTAATCAATTTGTAAAGTTATGTGTAACTCGGGTAAAAAACTAAAACTCACACAAAAAATATCAAGCTTATTTTTCTTAAACATTCACCATTTCAAAGATAATTTAATTATTTATCTTTTAGAATACGTGTTTTATAAAAATATATTTTTATCACATCTATTCAAAAACGTAGTTTAATCCTCGTAAACAGGGACCAAAATTGCTTTTTAATCCCTAGGGACTAAAAGTGATTTGAATTGGGAATGTGGATATTGTTAGTAAAAGTTCTAGTCACCAAAGAGATCAATCACGAACATTGTATGAATAAGTAACAGGCTGGCAACAGAGAGAGAGAAAGTTGTGAATTTGATCAAAATTAAAATCCAAGATGGCGGATGCGATTTTTTTAAATTTTTCGTCAATGATATCGTTTTCTTAGTTTTCGACTATTGTAAAGCCGATAGCGAGGTCATAATGTAAATCCAAGATGGCGGATGGGAAATTTTTAAAATTTTTCGACTTGGGTATCGTTTTCCTAGTTTTGGAGGGTGGTAAAGCCGATAGTGAGGTCAAAATGTGAATCCAACATTTTCATGTTTTTTTATTTTGTGTTTAAGGTGAAACAATTTGATATTTTTTCCATACAAACTTCGGAGGGGTTTTACTCCACTGTTTGACATCGTACATTCAAAGTTTAACATGATATCGTTAGGTCTCATTATTAAAATTGTCTGTACGGAAGCAGAATAGTAAAATAAAAAGCCATTAAAAAGTTATGAGCCAACAAAGATTCGTTTTTCTTGCTAATTTTAACGCAACTTTGGGCGTAAATAAATAATACAAGAAGTGTGAAATCTCGAAAACAAAATCCGTACCGACACAGAAAAATTAACGAAGATTTTATTTGTAATTGATTTATGCAGTGGTTTTTTCAGAAAAACCTTTTTTCCAAAGGCCTTTTCATAATTTTTGACGCGCTCGTTTTACTAAAATTGGTCGGTACGGTGTTTCTGTGCGTGCGAACTATACGTTGTCCATGTAGATCAGCTTCTAACTGCTCTGTCGGACCCGATGCCAGGTGACACAACGTGGTTTTTGGCCATGCCCACCATTGAGTTCGAGCCCGCGACTAGTTCCACCTTAATATCATACGTGAGTAGGTGTTCCTAATAGGGGTCGGACCGCACATGTTTGTTTTCTCATAGAGGGTGATAAAAAGTAGAGTGTTCACCTCGGGAGCAACACTATTTTAAGCTCGAGTGATGTACTTTGAATCCCTCGCTAGGCTCGGGATTCTACTCTAGAACCCTTTGCTCCGCTTTGGATTCAAAGAAAAACTCTTGCTTTAAAAATAGTTGTTTGCTCCCTAGGCAAACAATCTACTCTTTGTTTGGCTGAACACACGACGCGTTGCGTGAGCTCTGCACAGAACACACAAGCTAACCACTCAAGGTCATTGGCATATATTTGCGTCTTAAGTGCAGTGAGTTACAATCTCTCTGCAAAGCCGCTTGGAATAAAACTGAGCACTGCGAAGCATACAAAGGAACCACAAGCCGTATTAACTTGAACCGTGTACACATCGCCTGAAGCCGCATCTACAAACAAAGAATCGGCTTTAAAGAGTGTAATATCGCGCAAAAGAGACCTCCCCGCAGGCGTGCAGAACTCTGACCCTCGACACAGCCCGCGATTTGCAAGTACAAGCAGAATCACGTCTCCATTCTGAATTGATCTATAAAACTATATTATAGTAGTGCTAGCGATTCCTAGTGTGATAGAATATCTGTGTAGGCACATATGTAGTATGCACAAACCGGGCGATGTAGTTCAATATTCATGCGGCTATCAATTCACACGAGTACGGTCAACACAAATGGCGTGTATTTATGTTTCTTCGGGGTTGAGACTATGCGGTGGCAAGCGGTTACGTCCGCACGATGAAAAATGTGCGCAGAAAGACCACACTATTTGTGTTGAAAAATAGTGTGGTTTTTCTAGTCAGGTTTCAGGTTCTGACTAAATAAGCGAAATATGATCAGTTCAAAAAATTTATAAACCCTCACTTGATCCAACCTTCACTAACGGGATAGTTAACAGAGTATATTTATTATGGCACAAAAATAGATGTTATTGCTCGTTTTCTGAAAATAATACTCGAGCGCCTTTTCGTGTGACCTGCATCAAGTGACGAGTCAGTCTTATTTTGTCGGATCCCGATAAATATACGTTGTTTTAGATCGCTTTCATGTCGGCTCGACCTTCTGTCGCGACATAGTCAGTGGCAGAAGTAATATCCGCGCACATCCGTCGGTGCGGATATTAATATCCGGACGGACCGCATCAGTTTCGGCGCCACACCGGCCCCGGCACTACGGACCATTTCAATGATATACTTTTTGATACACCAGCACTTTCCACTTCATATGTTAATCACGGATCTAAGGAAACGATAGCCATAAATAACCGCAGATAAATTGAAATAAACCACATGAACAAATGGGTCATTTAACCGGTAATACGTTCACTAGCGACATATCATAGTGATCGAAACGATTGTTTTCAAAGTAAAATGAACGTGAAAGGTAACTTCCTTGTACAGAAAAACCGTTCATCGGTCAAGAATACGAAATGAGTAAAATAGGCCTAAGACAAATAAGCAATTCTAACAGTGAAGCGAAACCTATACATACCTAATGCGTGTAAATTCATTTATGTATCGACTTACGCTATATATATACATGAATTTACACGCGGAGGCTCCAGCGACGGGCATTTATTTACATCATTGATTCAGGAGAAACCTATCGAGCGGAACCGGACGGACGTCCCAGAAGCCGGACAAGTGGAGGTATCGCCGGACTTCACGCAAACAAATCGTCATAATACATGAACCGCTAGTTTCACATTAAAATTGCGGTTAACGCTCAAGCTCATTTGGAATGCATTAAAATGGAGCTAGAGCGTATGTTCGATATTATAAATTATTATAGGTACCACGTGACCAGTCAGCAACATTCGTCCATTCAGCTTCCAAAATGCACCTACTTATGATGAAAAGTATGATGGGCCAGTTCGTTAACGTGGTGAGTTCAGGCGTTATCAGTAGATGGCCATCACAGCGAGGCGTCACGTAGAGCGATACCGATATAATAATGGCATTAAAGTTCCTGGCGCGGGTCCAGAGCCCGCGGCTGGACCCGCACCACCGACCGCCGCATTTTTGGAACAATCCCTGCGACCAGTCATGCTGAAAATAACGTTTCAAAACGAACTGGCTTTGAGAGATTAACCGAAGCCGGGCGATTTTTCATTTGTAAGTCGGATTACATCGCTTTTCTGAAAAAAGAATTCCAGTTAATAGGTAGGTACTACGAGAGGAATTTGAGAGACATTTGTTACGAATTGTTTTGGGAATCCTAAAACTATATAGTGTTAAATAGGTATTGTACGGGCGGTGGTACGGAACCCTTCGTGTGCGAGTCTGACTCGCACTTGGCCTGTTTTTAGTTCAGTTAAATGATAAAAATAAAAGTTACGTATAAAAACTAAAACCCAACAACGACAAAAAAATATAATAAAAAACTTGACTTTTTTGTCGTAGTTGGGTTTTAGTTTTTACTAGCTTCTGCCCGCGACTTCGTCTGCGTGGAATAGTTACTTTGGGCTAAAAAAAAAACCAATTTTGAAACATTCTTCATTGGTGCTCCGCTTCTATTGGTCTTAGCGTGATGATATATCTCCTGGATGTCGCAAAATATCTGCGGGAACATACTACCTCGATAACATATCTATAGCCGAGGAAAAGGTCATTGACTCCTACCGCTGCGCCCGCGTTGCCGTCAACAATAATTATTTTGTTACGCGTAATTTTGAATCTGTGATATCTTTTAAACTATTCATTTAAATGATTTGATGTCATATTTTAATCTAAATTAAATTCGCAATATAAATAACATATTTTATTGGAGAAGGATTAATATAATACCGGTCATAATAGCTTCAGAAATAAAAATATTTTTTTATCGAATTCTGAAAGATAAAAATGGTTACTGTGGGTCATCCTTAGAAGATAAACGTATGCCATCGCGGACTTTATTGTTGAACTTTATAAGATCTTCAATACTGTAAAACATAAATTTGATTTATCTCTTTTACGTATTACGCGGCGCACGCCAGTAAAGCTCAAACAATAATCAATAATCGTCATATTTCAGGCAATTTTCACAAAACCTTTATGAATTATACTAAAATGCATGAATCAGTCCGTCCATTGGTGAAAACCGTTTGAAAATCCGTTCGGTAGTTTTTGAGTTTACCGCAAACTCAAAAACTACCGAACGGATTTTCAATACGCGATAAACTCAAAAAACACACGCGGCCAGACGCGGCGGGGGACTTTTGTTTTATAATATGATAATATGTGAGGTTAAGGAGGACTTTTATTTTTATTTAAATTATTTTGGGGATGTATTAACTTTTGAAAAGTTCTAATTAACCTCTTTCATTTGCTATGCAGCATGGCATTAGTAATTTTATTTTGTTCCTGGCTTTATTTCCTCTAGAGCCTTCTGTCAAATTATGATGAGAAGTTAAGATGTTATGAGAAAACAGATGAACATATAAACATACATACCGGTGAAAATCATAACCCCTCCTTTTCGGTTCGCCGTTGTCGAGTAAAAAGGGAAGGTTGATTAAATTCATGCAATCAAATTTCACGAAACGCCCGTCACAAAATCTATTCATTAACATTAAGTATCAAGTGGGTCGCTCGTCGTGAACGTTCAATTCAAAGCTGCATGCGGTAACAGCGGCAGTTTGTTCCGCCTCTCCAGCTCCGCTCCGTTATTACACTTTCAATAGAGACAAAACGTTAATTAAAACCATAATCCGCGTCCAAACGGAGCTCATATTTGTGTCGATGCGGGGTGTATTAAGCGGCAATTACGCGCGACCGCAGCGCACTGCGCCGCGTCGTGCGGCGGCGGCGCGGCGTGCGGTCCCGTGCGGAGGCGTGCGGAGCCGCGCCTAATGACGTAACGTGTGTGATACGAGCATGAGTCGAGACGCGTTATTGTTCTCCGGACGAGGTTTGTGGTTACGAGCGACAACGACGCGCTCTCAAACACTCCTTGATATTAGCTCTTAATGGAGCACACGAACACACGAACACAGAATATTTCGGTATAATAAAAGCCCGTGGAGTTTAATAACATTAGAGTTTAGACTGACAGTCTCGTTTTGTGAAAAAGGATTAGTTTCTGATTCTGAGAACCCTGCAGTTTGTAAAAGAAATTAATTGTTCCAATTTTCTTTCCATTTCACGTTTAAACTTAACTAGCTGCAACTTGCCCAAATAGCGGGGATTAAAGAAACATAAACATATTAGATACTAGCTTCTGCTCGCGACTTCGTCCGCGAGCCTTACTCAAAAATTGGGCTTTCCCATATAAAAATTATTTTTCATATCCGACTGGTAGTTACAGAGATTACCACCTACATATAACAAACTTACAAACTTTACCTCTTTAAAATATTAAAATAATATTATATTAAATTATATAATATTTAATTATATTAAGAAATCAAAAACAAAACTTGTAAAAAAAACAAGTCTCGCAACTGAGTTCTTCTACCGTAAAAAGTTGTGAGATCCATGTAATACCAAGTCGGTTAAATAAAATAGAAGATTGACTTGGCCATCGTATGAAAGCCTGCTTGATTACTTAAAATTCAGGCTTCTAATTTCATCCACAAGGAAGTTATAGGGGGTTGAAATTGGCCTGAACTGCTTCGAGAAAAGGATGGTACGGCCGTGCCGGTTTTTTTTGCTCGACTTGACGGGGGCACTAACGTGATATCTCCAGATAGATTATCATGTTGTTTTATCAAGTGAGCCCCACCGGGCTCAATAAAACAAGGCGGTGGCCTAGCGAGGCTTCCAATCTCACTAGATGTGCCTGTATATTGGTTATTTTAAACCTTGTGACTGCTATTCAACCTCTACAACCCAAAACGCGATAAAATCGATATTTTTTTAATATTTTCCGATGCTAACAATTTACTGTAAGTATTCGCATCCTTACTAGTTTCAAAGCGTTTAGCTTAATGGAAAATAATAACCATAATGAGTCTTTGTGCATAGCTAATTCAATTGCAAAACAATATCGGAGCGGATTGAGCGTCAAATGATCGCACCGCAACTAATCCGACGCATTACGAGGCGACGCGAATTAGTGCCCACTACGGACGTGCGCGTGCGGGCGTCGCACACGCCACGATATATCGGCGGAAGTTCGAAGATATAGAACGAAGTGGATAAATAGCGCAATCATACTTAGTGAAAAATGTCTAAAGCATACAATTGTGTCTGATCGAGCCTGGCGCAACAAATATTCTATTTCCGCTTTGCTCCGGCAAGACACCATAGGTTCATTTGCTTTTTCAGTCAATGGCAGTTCGCTAGTATAGAAAAGAGAAATATTGTTTGACTCGCCTAGCGTAAACGTCGCCGCTAAACATGCTCCTCGTCAGTCCTCATTGACTACATTTACCTAACATAGTCTGGCTGAGCCTTTTCGGTAAAATACAGATTAATAGTAATTTTTAAAATCATTAGATTAATCTGGTGATGCTGGCCTGGTGTGTGGCCCCACTAGCGCGTTCATTTGGCGCGGTCAGGCATTGCGGCCCGCGCAATCAGCCAATCAACGCGCCAAACATTTTATATTAGCCAACGGGTGGGATCAACAGCGCCGGGCGCGGTCACACTCATTATGCAGCCGGTCACAGGTGACCGCCCGCGTCCGAGCGACGCATTTGTTTAGATAATTTAAGGCGTGAGTGCTTTGGTTAATTTTGTTATTAAAATCGGTTTGTATTATTGTCAATTTGCGAAAAAAAAATACTGCAAGACTCTACAAATTACCTAGCTGCCTAGCTGCATCCGCTGTAAACTAAATACTATCGGAGCGTTCCAAAGTAAATTAATTCCACTGCTCATCCGGAGCAGTGGAATTAATTTACTTTGGAACGCATTCTCCCAAGACAAGCAACAAATGGAGTAATTCACTGAACGGCACAGATGCCACATATATCTACCTAATCTGACCAGACATGCAGGCAATTAATTTTAAAATATCCACACGATTCGATGATCAATCAGGCGAGTCGCACGACACCGCAAGATGCCGCACGATGTTGCCCGATGTCGCCCGATGTTGAACGATGCCGAGACAACTGTATTAATGGCAGACGGATCCGGACTTATGAGCCAGACAGAATAATAGATTAGTTTCATCCATCAGGAAGCCAGTCCACGACAAAGGCTTGGCACTGGTTGCCTTTAAAACTATCCAGCTGCATCCACCAATGAATTTACACCTTACTGGTTTAAGATAGAGATTGAAATTGTATGGCTTACAAATTATTTAACGTTTGGTCTAAAAATTAACAATAGTAAGCATAAATCTTGGTAACTTTACGTGTAATGATTTCATGGTTAGACAGCACAAAATGGAAAACAGTGGACAAATTATTTGTATTAATTACCCAAATGTTACAAAGGGTTATTGCACGACTCGTAATGCGAAGCATTAGAGTGTTGCACGACTCGTAATGCGAAGCATTAGAGTGTGCTCTACGATCGAAAAATATTTTTTGCCCCATTTCTGCAACTGTTTTATTGTTACACTCCTGCTAGTACACAGAACCTACTTAATTTATATACCATTGTATAGATGATTAAATGGAGATTAATACTGTACTTTTTACCAATTGATTAAATGCAGCAGAAATGAAAAATACATTAAAGTAGTTGAAAAAAAATTCCTGTCCGTCAATTTATGAACCTTGAAAACATTGTAGCTTGCTATAAAATCAATTAATTGAGTAAATTTTTTTTTAATACATTGTTTTCGACCATGGAAGGAACCCTATTGAAAATGGCTTTTTTATTCAAAGTAGTTTAATTATAATTAATAAAATACTAACTAAAATATAATATCTTTATCTAAATATTTCCAACCTTGACTTAACGTGTTGCCTAGCAACCGCCAAGTAAATATCTTTGTAAATAGTCTTTGACATTACGTAAGGATTGCGAGGTTAGAAATTTACCCATATTGATGGGTAAAACAGCAGTCAAAACATACTTCATGAAAAGTGATAAATTGTAAAGGAGATCGGCAAACAGTCCTAATAAATTAGGCCTCAATAAACAAAAATGAAATAGTTTGGGTTTTCAAGGGGTAATATTAGTCTATAACCCTGTGCAATTAATTTTACGATATAACATGGGATATGGAAATTAAAAAACAAAACTTTATTTCAGACCATAGTCAATAGACTCCATTATCATTTGTTCCCGCTTTTTTATTAGTTACCTATGAGTTTTAGTAAAAGATTAAAAGTATTTTGCCAGGCTCTACTTATCTCTTTAATATGATGTGAAACTTACTTTGAGTCTAATAATTAAAATAACAATAAAATAACACTTATAATAATGAAATACCCAACACTTACCTGTCGTGGAGATATCCATTCTCTAATCACTGATAGTATATCGATTGAGTTCAGCAGGTTTCTTCTCATGCGAGCAGTCGATATGCCACAATTAATACAGCGGAGATTATCCATCGTAAGCAACAGGTAACAATATCAAAAGGCAAAATCGGAGTCCAAAATGCGTGCTAAGGTCAATAGGTTTGGAAGAAACGGGGTTCAAGAACGAAATAGGGTCGGTCACAAAGGCAGTTACAATTGTCCAAAAACACAGCAAGGGTCGGTAATTAGATGTAGCACACAAAATAAACACAAAAAGAAAGTCCACGACACGAGCGAGAAACGTTATTCTATTTTTTTATTGAATGGCAAGCAAAACCGATGTCGACTATTCTGCCAATGTCTAAAGTGAGTTGTGGCGGCAATCTGTTGTTGACAACAGATTGATTGACAATTGACAACCGTATCGAGTGTTGCAGTTTACAAAAATGCAAATCGATTTTTCTATAAAATCATTAAAATAACTTATCAACAACGAAAAAATACTCTATCTTTAATAATTATTTCGCAATAAACTCGTATAATACTTTTTAAGTGAAAAGAAATATAAATCGAATATAATAATACAAATCTTTTAATGGGAAAAAATATTTTTATTTAAAAATCGCATAATATGGCAACATCAGTTGTTATTAAAACAACTACAACGCGAGGAATACATTAATTGACTTTTTTTAGAAATTCTTTTTTCCTAGGTTTTTTTAGGAAATGATAGATTAAAGTAGGGCTTATAATTATTTAAATATTTTTTCAAATGGTGTAATACTTTGTCCATCAGGGCCAGGAATTGCTGATCTCCTTTTTGTTAGAAACTATGTTTTGAATTTCTTTTTCGTTTATGAATGTGTGTTATGAGGCGTGCCCTTTTGGAATTTCCAAACTGGTTTCCGCATTCTTCCAAATTAAGTATGTACCTAATTCGGCGAAAAACCTTTGAATCCCATCAAAAACATAACATGTACAAAATTGCAAGTCTGGCAACGCAGTTGATCTAGCAAAAAGATGTGAGATCTAATGTAAAACCAAGTCTGTTAGTTTATTCAGTACGTACCTATCTATGGGAGCACAACTTTGTCATAAACTTAACTTGTACTTAATTAGTTAACATTTAGTGATCATTGCCCGCGACTTTGTCTAAAAACCGCAACACCTTCTTTGAAAATTAGTTTTTAAAATAAATATTTACAATCTTTAACATTTATTTAGATAAATAAGTTTAGTATAGTTAATTTAGTATTTTTCTAAGTTTATAGATTTAAGAAATATCATTTTTCAAAATTTGAAAACCTTATTCCTCTGATCCATTAATTTAAAAATTGTGATCAAATAATCTGTGTCCTCCCTTTTCACCACGACAGGGTTTGTTTTAAAAAGCATTTGGTATGTTTCCATTATATGACTTAAACATTATATTTTATACCCATGCCATTTTAGAGTTATTAAAGCTAGCAAAAGTAAAATCCACTACTCCCTAAACTTTATTACCCTTTCACACCCCATTAGGAGATGATTTTTGAAAAACCCAGAAACACCTACTTTCTTATTTATTGTTTTATGTACCAAATTTTAAGTTTATTCGACAGTGCGTTAATAAGAATAAGATTTTTCATATAAACTGTATCCCCCTTTTCATCCCACAGGAATGGAATTTAGATAAATCGATAGAGATGTTTTCATAGGTTATACCAACTTTTGAGTTAATCAAGCCACGCAGTAAAATCCTCCCTGTAAAAATTGTATTACTTATTTTTGATCCGTCATCGTCAGCGGCAAATCGGGGGATCGATTTTCGACAAACCCAAAAAACTTTTTTTCTTTTTTTTTATATAGGTACTAAGATTCCAGTTAAGCGGACCGCGCGTTAAAATTCTCAATACAAACTTTAACACCCCCAACTCCCCACTCCCCCCGTTAGGGGGTAGTTTAGAAAAAACAAAAATAATACACACTTTATAATTTACTTTATTCGTGTGAAGATTCAAGTTTATTAACTCAAGGAATATGATTCTTCATACAAACGAAACCCCTCTTTTCACCCCCTTAAAGGTCGAATTTCCAAAAACTACTTAGTGCTCCCCTACATTATAAAAAGAAGCCGTGTGCAGAATTTCATGTTCCCAGTCCCAGTAGTTTCGGCTTTACGTTGATATGTCTGTTAGTCATTAAGTCAGTCAGTTAGTTTCTCCTTTTATATATTATACTAGCTTCTGCCCGCGGCTTCGCCCGCGTGGATGTCGGAAATTATCCCACAGGAACGTGTAACATGTCCTAAATCAGCGGGGTAATTGCGTAGCACTTACAATAGCAATGGGTTTCATTTTGACAGTTTAACAATTAATTGCGTTATTTACGTTATTTCTCGAACATAATTATTAAGCAATAGCTTCTACTTGGCGCTCTGGCGCGTCATCCCCTGGCTGGCCCGCCCCTCCACCCTCGTTCTGTGCGCCGTCGACTCAATATCGCAGGTCATTCTTATCGTTCTAACTTGTAAACTATTTGTCCAAATTACTTAGTGTAAAAGACAAACTTTGTCTACATTAAATACCAAAAGCGATGAAGGTATTTATTTTGATAAGAATTAACTAAATACTCTAAAATATGCAATGTAAAAAAAGTATTCAATTTAACTGTATTTATTGCTCACTATTTTGGTTATAAAGGCTTTTATTTAGAACTCTTTAAGACAAACAATCCCACAATACATTTTCTTCATGTAACTCTAACGGTTTAGGCAGCGCACGCAGCATACGGTGGAGGTCTGCCCGGCTTGGGTGGACCACCGCCGTGTCCTCGTGGAGGCGATCGGCAACGGTGACCTCTCGCGTACGGCCCTGGTTCAGGCCATGGTGCGGAGCGAGAGGGCATGGCAAGCCGTCACCTCCTTCTGCAAAGCAGTAATGCTCGCGAAGGAGAAGGTGGAGCGCGCGAGGGAGTGGCAAAGGCCGCGCACTACCAGCCCTAGCCGCCGCCGCCGTAGGAGACGTCCCGGGCGTCGGGAATTGATAGCCGATTTCCGGCCACCGTAGGCGCGGGCCTGCGGACGGAGAGCAACGGGCAGCTCGCCGTCCGATAAGGACCAGGCCCGGGTCGACGGCGCATCGTGTTCCACGCGCGCCTCAAAGAGATATCAAGGATCGAAGGAACACGTGTGGGTTTTAGTCAGTAAGAGTCTGACACGCCCTTCCGCTCCGCCCAGAGAGGGAGAAGTCATTGGATGATTAACCGCCCAAAAAAAAAAAAGGCAGCGCACGCAAAGATAGATCTCAGAGGGCAGGAATTTTTCCGACTTACTTGATACTTATCGTTATATTATGGCCAAATCACATAAAATCTTTATAAATTGTAGCCTATGTGTTATTCTAATGTATAAGCTACATTATTGTAAAGTTTCATCAAAATCCGTTCAGTAGTTTTTGTGTGAAAGAGTAACAAAAATCCATCCATCCATCCATCCATCCTCACAAACTTTCGCATTTATAATATTAGTAGGATTAATGTAGGGCAGTGTTTTTCAACCTTTTTCATGACTCGACCCCATTAGTATGAAAAAAATTTTTCGCGACCTCGACCATTCGAGAACGATTTGAACTCAGTCGAGATTCCCGCTGAGTCGAAGTTTCTGCAGCACGAAACCTAGCCTGATGTTCCCGAGTTGCAGAGAGCCTTGCCTCACGACCTTCCTCAGATTCCTGTGATCGAACTAATCTCATCCTTTTAGCATTTCTGCTACATTGGGAGAGGTTGGATCTTCTTCGAGGCATTCTTACAATAAAATAGTACTTACTACTTAACACACAGTTATTTAGTAAACACGTACTATATAAATACTTACAGATTATTATACAGTCTAAAATTGTCACAGTTTAAGTAATAAGTGTTAAGACGTGTAAACCAAACGTACTAACTTTATAAAACAAAAGAATTGCTAGAAAAATTAATTACTAACCTGAGCTAATAAACTTATACTTAATAAAGAAAATCAAGAAAAGAAATGCCTAACCTATACCAAATACTTATAATATTTATATACAAACCCTAAATAAAAATTAAGATAAGTATACCGAAAATCAAGGAAAGAAATGCCTAACCTATAACAAATGTTCGATGTGATTCTTTAAATTGACATAACTTTTTTATTTATGAACCGATTGACATGAAATAAACACTAAATGTTAAGTGAAGCTTACTACAATATATTAGTGAAAACCGCATCTAAATCGAATAAGCCGTTTCTGATATTAGCGTGCACAAACACACAGACAAACAGACAAACAGACAAACAGACAAACCGACAAACAGACAAACAGACAAACAGACAAAAAAAAATTTAATTACAATATCGGGTTCAGCATCGATATAATAACAACCCCTGCTATTTTTTTTTCATATATTTCCATTGTACAGACACCACTTTTCTACAATTTTATTATATGTATAGATAGATAAATAGAATGACTTGGCTATCGTTCGGCAACATAATTATTGACATCATACATTCACAAATCATAATCATAAGAATCATCTACTATTATAAATGGTCCTTATGAAATAAAGCAATATGGATTTTATAATATGTAGATTCTATTGAAATGAAATGAAAATGTTTATTTTTGAAATGAAATGAAATAAAATGAAATTGTTTATTCTGTAAATAGGATATCGGAATCACTTTTACACGTCATATTAAAAAATATTAAAAATTAGCTAGATGAGTTCGGCGTTTCCTATCTGACTACTCTGAGAAGAAAGGCCGAAACAAACTCAGAGGTCACAGTGTCTTTTAAAGTCCAGACATAATCTTGGTCAGGCCATATGAGGACCATGTAGACTAGGGTCTGAAATAGTCTTTTGAGGAAAGAACCATACAGATTTGAGTGGACCTGTGGAAAAGTCCTGAATGGCTTCGAGAAAAGATGGTTCGGAATGAATGGTCTTTGCCTGTTTGTTTTTGCTCGACTTGGCGGGGGCACTACCGTGCTGGGAGCACGGTACACAATAAACAAATTATACCTTATTAATCTGGGAGTTTAATAAGGTATAATTTGTTTATTGTACGCGTACAATATACAGTTACATAAGGACATACTCGTAGTAGCTCGTTGGTACTTATGAAACAAAAAGCATCCGCTGTCAGTTCACAGCTCGCTCCGCACTCTCTGTCGGGCAGCAATCACGTGAGTAATTAGAGCGACCGATACGTGCGCGGAATGCGACACACGGCCGCCGTATTTGTACTGCGGCCAGCGAGCACAAACAGCGCCCGTGGCCGCCGCCTTTATCACCCCCACTCGAAAGGTCATAGCGCTTGATTAAATTTATAACCTTAATGAAGGTCCCGTTTTGTCAAGTGTCTCATTTTTACTCGACAGCAAAAGGTTTTTCACGCTCCTTAATTTTACAATCCACGGCCTAAACGGTTAATTGAATTACGTGGAGAGTATCGCGGGACCGCCCGACCGCGTGCTGCGCTGTCGTCAGCTGAAAGTGGTGAGCACGATCTGTGTGATGTGGGTAATTCCATTTTTAACGGGCGCTGTCCTTCTTTTTCTAAAAGGGGTCACAAAAATACAATGAGTATTGATGCTGAAATCGTTATGTATAAAACCGGTACCTAATAAGAATGCAAAATAATCCGCAATTCAAAGGACATTGTTCGGCTTCCATACATCGTTCGCCTAAGAACCAACAGAGACGTGAATGTACTTTCTGTGTTCTATATAATACATATATTCTATTGAAAACAAATTAAAATGACGGACACTACTGAGAATTGTAAAAAAATCTAAAACACTTTCGGATTTTGGGGTTATAATTAGGACAATAGAAACATATTAACTTAGCGTATATGAGTGAAAATATATTAGATTATATCTTCAAACATTTCATTACATATTATGTAGGTGCATTTATCTATTAGTTGGTCAGAACCATTGGTGCCGATTCTCTTGTCACAAATGCCTCTAAACTAGACTAAAAATCACTAAAATTTTGTTTAGTCCTGTCAAACGAACATTTCCCATTCTGAAATAGTCTAAAGTGACACAACTTAACTATAATTTAGTTTGACAGCACTAAGATTGCACTGAGTTATTAGTTTAGTGAAAATGGCAATTTTGCTATTCTGAATTTGACGTATTTCACCTAAAAATTTAGATTATCCAACTAAATCAGTCTATTTTTAAACGCGATTAAAACGGAGTGGAATAAAATTAGTTGGCATGAACTAAAATTCACACACTTCAGCTGCAAAAACTTTATCTTTTTTTTTATTTTGCTTATATCTCGAAAACGGTGCGTCCTAGCGCAAAAATAATGGAAATGTCGACCCCCTCTGCCACCCGTAAACCCATATGCCCCTACTCACAGGTAATATTTTTTCATATTTTCCATAAAAAAAGTTTAAAATTCCATACAAAATACTTCAAGGCTGCCCCCACCCGCGCGCCTCTGGCTCTAAAAAAATTCACGGGGTAGAGCAAACAAGTACCACGTGGGTCGCGACGTGACTGTCAAATTCAATTTTAGATGTCTCAAAATTATTTTTTAATTTAGAGATATTTTTCCGCAGAATAGCTTTTAGATTCTCATAGCCAAAAGTAAGGTATTTTAGTCGTAGTTTAGTTAGTTTAGTTCGGTGTACAAGAGAATCGGCACCATTATTTCTTTAAACTAATTTATTTATAGTTATGAGTTATGACCATTATAAAAATGCACTGAGACAAAATGACACTCATTACTATTACATGTCAAAGTATCATCTGTCAATTCATCGACTGTCAGTGTTGTTATTGCTTGTTTCACACAGCGCTTTCAATCGCTTTATCCGTTTGTAACTAAAAACCTTATTCACAGATCAAGCGCTGAGAGAGCGTATTCAAAACGTCAAATTGAAACAAAAAATAATGGCGCTGGGGAATAAAACCGATGTGAATTACTTTTTTAAATGTTTTCGAAATTATGAAGTGTCCGTTCTATTGTAATTATTGTGATGTAAATTATAAAAAAACTAGTAATTATAGTAAAGATTTCCTACGTGTTGATTCATAGGCCATTTTTTACAATATCCTTTATCAATAATGGAAAGAAAAGAAAATTAATTCAAATGAGACGTTGTGTTTTGTGATATCGCCAATAAGCGTCTTCAATGAAGAAGTCTGTTTATTAACTTTTTTCCAAAATAAGAAAAGCTGCTCCGGGAAAAGCTAATAAAGCTCGGTAGAGTCGTTCAATACGGTTTAAACTCCTCTCAGTATGTTAAAGACGAGGCGCCGGGCGTTAGAGAGGATATTGCAAGGCTCGAATCAGTCCAGTCGTGCTCTGGTCGCTCTCACTCGGCTACTGGCACAGAAAAACTAATTGGAAATTCTTGAACAATTTGAGCTTAAAGCTTCCGATGCGGATGAATTGATGTGTTTAGAAGATACGTCGTTTATATTTCTAGCGCCTACGAGAACTCTTTACTGCGAACTGCTTTTTAAAAGTAAAATATTTTCCAAGCGTACTTATTTTATTTCCTTTCTTGGCGTCACTTGTTAAGAGAAGAAACTATAATTTTGTAAATCTTCGATCAACATCAGTCTGAGATATACCTTCTCAAAAAAAATTAACTTTGGTCCATTTGGTATGAAAAAAATCGGAAAGTATTCTAAGTAACTGGTTGCACGAAAATAAATAGAGTTTAGTTTAATTATCTATGAAGTAAGTATAATTATTACTAGAGCAAAGAGGTAGGTATTACAAGATTAACGACGAAGATGAATGCCACCAGTGTTAAATGTAAAGGATCAGTAAGTTTCACAGTTCTAATTGGTGATCGTGAACAAACTAAATTTACACCGAGAAGTAACTCAATTGTGAACTCAAACTCAATTGCGAGGGTCTGAAGACGGTCAGCGGCAGCCGAATCCTCCACAATTAGCCTAATTGCTCGGATGACCAGGCACGCTCGTTACTTGACTCTTAAACTTTCGGCCAGCAGCGCCGCTTGATACGCAGATAAGGTAAACCTTCAAAAGTTGGTAAAAATGTTTCTAACGAACTTATATCTCGCGGAAATTAAACTTTTGCCTAACTTTCAAATAACAGAGTACAAAAGCGTTCGCAAAACAGTTCCGAGTTTTACGTACTAACAGAAAATAACAAAAATTAAAAGTTACACAATGTTGAAGTGCCCACATTTTGAGAAATTCCTCAGACAACGTGCGTTCCGTAGCCTCGCAAACTACACTTTAGAAAAGCGCACTGTTCTCAAAGTACTTCCTCTATATCGGCGATCCGATTACCGTCAAAACTAAATGTATAGGATTCCTGGAGCACGGTTATTGCTGCAAGTTCTGAGTCGCAATAACTTCTCAACTTAATATCACTGCAGTCGCTAACCCCCCGAGACAAACTGCGCTGCTTTACTAGCTACTACTTTATTTTATTACCCAGCTTTATATACTCGTACAAGTTAGGAATGTATTTCTTTATATTCCTATTTTTATGCTGCAGATAGGCTGGCGTTTGGCAAGTCCATGGAGGACTATAATAAAGTTCTGGCGGGATAAAAGTTTTTAAGAATATAAACTGAAGTTAGATACTAAATAGGATTTATTACGAAGTGCGAGAATCCCCAAAAGCTACTGCGACCGGCACGCGTAGTAGAACCACTTCATCGAACTGGGTCCAAATTAACTTTATTCTTTCTTTTTATAATAAATAGTGCCGTGCTTTCCTATTGCAAGATAGATAATTATGCCAAAGACTATGGGTTAATGCTGTGTATGTATTTAGTTGGTAACCCTTGATAATATAGGGTGGTCCAAATAGTGTCGTCTAACAAAAAAATGATTTCTCATGCCCAAGGGTATCCGAGAATACCCCATGTATGTTCCGGGATTCTTGATAGTTTTCAAGTTATTTTTTTTTGATTTCTTGAAAATTAAAAATTCTGTCTTTATTTTTACACGGATTTTCACAACATAATTATTCTTTTTGCAATTTTAATTGATACGGAATATTCTTTCAGACATAAAAATAATATTCTTCCTATCGAATAATTCAAGATACAAAAGCGGCCAAGTGCGAGTCGGACTCGCCCATGAAGGGTTCCGTTAGCAGCAAGTAACATAATATAAAAATTCTCGTAGTTCGTTAAAGGTAAATTGCGGTTTACGATTTATGACGTACTAGCTGCCCGCCCGGCTTCACACGGGTAGCACTAAGTACTTATCTACGGCGCACCTAACTATCTACCTACCTTGCCCTACCTACCTACCCTACCTACTTACCCTACCCGACCCTGCCCTACCTACCTGCCTACCCGCCTACCCTACCTACCTACCCTACCTGCCTGCCCTACCTGCCTACCCTACCTGCCTACCCTACCCGCCTACCCTACCTGCCTACCCTACCTGCCTACTCTACCTGCCTACCCTACCTGCCTACCCTACCTACCTACCCTACCTGCCTACCCTACCTGCCTACCCTACCTGCTAACCCTACCTGCCTATCCTACCTACCTACCCTACCTGCTTACCCTACCTGCCTACCCTACCTACCTACCCTACATATCGTGAATTCATGCAGACCTAGTACTTTTTGTTAGGTTACTGCTCAAAACGGTCGTCATAAATCTACTTTTCCAGTGGAATTTCAAAAAAAAAAAACTGTCGTGAATTCATGCAAGCCTAGTACTTTTTGTTAGGTTACTGCTCAGAACGGTCTTGCTTGATAAATATCTACTTTTCCAGTGGATTTTCCAAAAATACTGTGTTGAATTCATGCAAGCCTAGTACTTTTTGTTAGGATTTATGGCATTTATACCGGGATATCATAAATGCAAAAATTATAAAAACATGATTTTTGTCCATATTTTTTTTTCGTGATTTTTTTCTAATGTTTTAAATAGTTATTCTGCTATTCGGGGCAGAGACAAATTCAACAAATCCAAAACCATGAAAATCGGTTCAGCCGTTCTTGAGTTATAAGTGTTCGAACAAACCCGACTTTGTTTTATATATATAGATTAAGAAACAACTATTTTCTAGATCTCGTTCGAACCAATTTTCGGTGGAAGTTTACATGGCAATGTATATCATATATTTTTTAGTTTTATCATTCTCTTATTTTAGAAGTTACAGGGGGACACACATTTTATCACTTTGGAAGTGTCTCTCGCGCAAACTATTCAGTTTAGAAAAAAATTATGTTAGAAACCTCAATATCATTTTTGAAGACCAAAATTTGTTGAATTTATTGTGATTAATGATTTACATAATTTTTTTTAATTGTGTGGAATGAAATAAAGCTATTATTATTATCCATTTATAGTCCACACGTATGGGTTTGATGAAAAAAAAAATGGAGTTTCAGTTCTAAATATGGGGAACCTCCAAATTTTTTTTTTCTATTTTTGTATGAAAATCTTAATACGGTTCACATAATACATCTACTTACCAAGTTTCAACAGTTTAGTCTTATAGTTTCGGAAATAAGTGGCTGTGACATACGGACGGACAGACAGACATGACGAATCCATAAGGGTTTCGTTTTTTGCCATTTGGCTACGGAACCCTAAAAAGTGTGTAAGCTCAAAACTAAAACCCGACTACTGAAAAACCTTTTACTTTACCTTGACCATTTTTGTCCCTAATGTCTTGATTTCTGTCTGAAATATTTTCTTGTTTCATACTTTTTAGAGCGTGATTTTTCAGTAGTCGAGTTTCAGTTTTTAAATTTACTTTTTATTTAAATTATTTTCGGGTTATTATTTCGTGATAAAGTATTTCCAGAGCCGCTTACATTTTTTTGTTTAGGATATAATTGTATAATAGATATTAATTTTAGAGCCGCGCCGTACGTAGTACAGTCTCACTTTTGCTTATTTTTAACAATTTAAACATATTTATTTACATAGACAATAATTATGATATTATACTCGTATTATGACATATTTCTAATGTGCTCGTCAAGTCCTTTCATTTAACCAACAAATAGTATAATAATTTTTTTTAGTTCATTACTTTATGTCCTCTAGAGGGCGCCATATTAATCATCAAGACGCTTCCAACGATACCTCATTTGTCAGATTATGATTAGTAGGTAGTTTAAAAGTTATGAAGTAACCAGTGAACATACATACATACTTATAAACATACATCATGTATACCGGTCAAAATTATAACCTTTTTTTTACTTGCCGCAGTCGGGTAGAAATTTTGATAAAAAAGGAGAAATCCCGAATTTTTTTTGGGAGCTGTGGTGGCCCAGTGGTAACGGCCGCGACTTCCGAGTTGTAGGTCGTGGGTTCGAACCCAAGTAGGCACTTCACTTAGTGTAAATATTTTCATCACCACTGTTCTCAAAATGGTGAAGGGAAACATCGTGAGGAAAGCAGGTATGCCTTAGAAACAAAAATTCAAAAACATGTGACATCTAACAACCCGCACAGGGCCCGCGTGGTAGATTACAGCCCACTCCTTTACTCAGAAAGGAATAGAATAGAAATAGAAAGCATTTATTTGTCAGAATATTGTACCAAGTTGTTATGTGCATTATGTATTACGATCATAATATTCTACCGTTTCCGACGTACAAATATGGTTTGTTATCATCATTACATTAAAATTGAATTATTAATCATTAGAATTAGAATTACAAAAATAATTTAAATAAATTAAAAAATAGTTGTAAAAGAGAATAATTATATAAGTCAGAATTCATGGTCAAGGAGATAAAATATGATTTATAGGCAAAAATGTCAAATATTTAGGTAAATTTTTCGTTCATAAAATCTTCAGTCGAGTTGCATTTGCTTAAAAGAAAGTTAAACAATTTACATTTAAATATTCTGAGGCTGAGAGTTTTGAAGCCATCAGGTAATTTGTTATAAACGGTAATGGACATACAGTATACATTATTAGAAAATAATAATAGGAGGCCTGCGTCCCAGTAGTGGGCACATTAATAGGCTTATTATGTATGTTATTTATGTACATCTGTAGTCATAATTTTTGTATCTTGAATTAATGATAGGAAGATGGTTATTTTATGTCTGAAACAATGAAAATTGGAAAAATATTGTAAGTGATAATCCCAAGTAAAAATAAATATAGAATGTTTTTAAAGCAGTTCCCATAAAGACAAGATTTAAGAAATTAAAAAAAATAATTATAATTTGCAAACTATCAAGAATCGCGGAACATGCATCTCGGATACCCCTGGGCATGAGGAATCTAATTCTTTTTTATGACGTCATTATTTGGACCGCCCCGTATAAATAAATACATGCGCAACTAGTGTATGAGTATTGGAGTTACCATTTAATTTATTTACAATGTTCAGTAGAAAGAGGAGGCGTTTCTAACGAAGTATCGGAATATAAAAAAGAAGTTGTGAAAGTTCGTGTTAATGTTGGAGAGTATTATGCGCGTGGTATCTATAGAACGTTGCCGGCAGCCTGCGAGCTCTCTGCATTCTTGTTCTCTACAGCAGAACTGTTACATTTGTTGCACAACTTTCCTATGTCCATTGTAATGTGTACAGTAGATAAAAGTTGAGCAACATTGCAACTTGTACGTTCGCAATCAGAGTAAAATGAATTTTATTTCAGTAAAATAGAAATATGTGAATGAAAGGCATTTTAAATTATGTTATTTATGTTTTAATGGTAAAGAGGACACAACAAACGACCCTTTTTTATGAAAATCCACAGAACTCATGGTCACCTGCAGGTGCATTGAAAATTACTTTATTTCATTATTCTATTAGAAATCAGAAGAATAAAAAAATGGTGTCTCCAAAAGGGGTAAAAATCTACCCTTAATTATAAACCTATCAAAACCAGACAGAATGGTATAATTTTGAAGCACTTCCAATTTTCCAGGATCATTATTTAAATTTTTTCGACATCTCTTTTCATTTTTCAGAAGATTCTTCTTCAAAAGTCCCAAAAGAAACGGTCAAAGATGGGCGTTTTAAAAAAAAAAGAATATTAACACTATAGTTTTTTTTGCAGTATTGTAGCCCTTTTAGTAACGCAGCTTTTGATACCATTTTCATTTCTCTATCTTAATAATTGAGTCGCACATTTCTTGAACTCTACTGAAGCGATCGAAAAAGCATTTTCAATGCTTTAATGTTACCAAGTAACTACTGACACCGGCGGCTAATTGAGATTCGGTAGTGAGCCGGGTAGTAGAGGCTGTTGTAAAGTTTGACTACGTAATAATTCTTCAACGTCAAGCAAATTGAATTTGTTGCCGGATAGTTGAGTTAATTCCAGCTAATAGACTCCCTCCGACGATAACACTTACATTATACAACGTGAAGGTACAGAAGGACCAAAAAATGTACACTAAATAAGAAAATTATTAAAAAACAAAAAACCCAACTGCAAAAACACATAACTGAAAAGAGAAAAACAAGCATTATAATCTATAGAATTTTGGTATCGCAGACCGGGGGACTAACAAAAGTTACACCATATTTCCGGTTACTAGCTTGTCTTTGTTGTTAAAAAACCTTCCTCTCCCTTTTTTTGTATTTACAGATACAATATATAAATATAATGTAGCCTATTTCACTCACAAATAAGACAAATCTAACGACACATCATAATAATTAAAACCCATCAAGCCGTTTAGGCTACAGAGCGTGCCAAAGAAATATAAATACATACAAACATACATACATACTCTCGAAAAACGTTACCCTTCTTCTGAGGCAGTCGGGTAGAAAGCTATGTGCTGTATCGCTCAAAGCGATGAGAACAGACGTGTGTGTAATCTACGTCTACAACAACTACTACATCCAGGAGCTTACTATTGTCTATCAATAACACAATCATTGACTAGTATTTTACTACATATAAATAAGACGTTTATTATAAACGGTAACTGCTGATCTGAACAGATATTATTGTTAATGCAAACGGTCGTAGAGATTGGTTCTTCTGCATCTATGTTGTGTGTGTACTTTATTAAAGCAACTTTTATCATTAGGAACCTCCTTTATTGTATGACGCTTTGTTCAGTGTTCACCCTCGCCTCCTGAAGTAATTAGGGCACTGAAAGATATCTACGAAATGCCGCTTTGAATAACAATGGGCAATTGTCTGGAAATCGAATACTCTATAACTGAAAATTCTGACGGGTTCAGAAAATCTTGTTTAAACCATTTCTAGTACGAATTATAATGCCATTCTGGATCGAAACATACCGAGTCGATTAGATTAATAGCAGAAGTAATTTTCTATTTCTAGACGTATAAAATTATTTATCTCTGGTATCAGCCTACCAACAGAATGAATACAATAATAAGCCATTTGATAATATTGGTTTAAGGATAAGGTTTTTAGTAAACAGACCAAATTTTTCCAAAGAAAATATTTAAGGCGGTATTAATATTAAACAGTGCCTTCCATTTGATGGCGTGTGTTCCTTTCTTTCTCCATTTACATACAAAAATAAACAGTCGATCGAATATTTTTCTAACATTTTCTGTTACAAACAGAAACTCCCTTTGTTTTATGAAGGCAGTTATTTCACGGAGCCGTTCAATTACAACGTCTTTAAGGCTGTTTGTAAATAAACGCAGTAAAAATAAAACGCTTGTTGTTTCGCATTGTAGTCTGCTTCTGTATTCATGAGGCAGCGGCGGGAAGAATTCTATCGTGGACTCGAGCAGCCAGGACAGGCAGGACAAAAGGGTCACTCAAGACAATACCCAAAACAGGCATACCGCATAAGTACTTACTTAAATATGTACCTAGTGAAATCTTTCAAATGAAGTTTAGAAATAATAAACGATGAAGTACTTGGTAAGCATCCGGGTGTTCCACTTAGTTCGAGATTATCTTAAGTTGCAAAGTGCGCTATTGCAAGATCTTTATTGTAACAGGTCTTTCTCAAGTTCTCAACAAGCTATTTAAACGTGGACCTTCTATTGTTGTCTTTACCTTATTTTTATGCGAGGACTGTTACGTAGTTACGTCTATTTCCAAAAGACACAGTCATATTGATACAGAATACGCCTAAGCATACCGTAGGGAGTTACCGTCAAAATATAAAAGTAATAAACAGACTTACTTATTGGATTGTTGGTACGTTTTCAAAGCTGAACTAATATTTGGTCGGTTAACATATCGGCTGCGAGCTCTTCAGTAATACTCCGGATTGGCTGGCGCAGTGTCGCGGAACAAATACGTTGTATACGTTCATAATTGTTATTGCGAGTATTTTGTGTCTAATATAACAGAGTGGCGAATTTTTAATTTGTAGCGAGTAAATATTGAGCGCTTGAGTAAACAAAATATTAATAAAATGTATTTTATTATTTGTGTTTCATTTTATTATTTGTGTTTCATTTGCTTGATGGTAACGTTGAGTTTGTTTCGCAGGAATGAAACATTTTTTTAAAGTTTATGTAAAGTAATATTGATTACAGTGCAGTTCATTCGCACTTTTGCTTTCCTGCTCTATGTAATTTTATTAGTTCTGTTTGTATTATTTCTTTTCATGCTTACGATAACTAACAGACGACCCTGTCACGCTCTCAGGCACGATTACGTCCAACAGACTAGTTTCGGACCAGCCACGTATAGTTATGGACCAGTTTCGGATATGTTAGTAATAATTCACGTTCGTTAATACCCTCACACGTCATAATAGGTGAGATATGATCGAGAAGAAATGGTATCATTAATATAAAGTCTGTCAGATGGTCGGGTGGTCGCTCGAATGACCGCGACGCAATCTCACGGGAGCGGGACTCCGGACGGCTAGCCTCGTTATATACAGGAAAGGCAGAAGTACCTTTAAAATACAGGCACATTAAAAATCCATTCAAAAAACATTGGTTGTCATAAGTTCTACCGACAGAAGTATAAACTTAAAACTATGCATAGCTACAGATACACCCTATAAGATGTCCCCCTACCAAACATCGTTCAACGAGCTAAAAGTTATTCCCTTAAAAAAATCGGCCAAGTGCGTGTCGGACCACGCACAGTGAAGGGTTCCGTAGTTGGGATGAATTTATCCCAAAAAAAACTTAACATTGTAGTAGGAAAATACATCGGAATACGTCACGGTCAATTCTCCAACTACAAATGTACGATAGAAATCGCAAAAAAATAATATCTATGATAAAACTACAAATGAACTATTTTCAGATTTTATCCTTTTTCCTTTGCATGTGCTGTAAGACCTTGCTTCCTGCCAAATTTCATGATTCTAGGCCAACGGGAAGTACACTGTTGGTTTTGATTTATTTGCGAGTATCAAAATATGTCTCATATTTTTTATATATGTATTTTATATTGCCGTATTTTTGAAGTGAAAACTTCTTTTGGCGCACCGCACACAGATTTTTCCGTAGGTAGTAAGTTAGGCTGATCCGTCACGCTCTGAGGTGAAAGGCTCGATCGGGTGAACTCGGGACCGCCGAGTGTACCCGAGCGAGAAAGATACAATGAAGTTTTCACTTCTGCCGTGCGGTCTTCAGTACACAGTACTCTTTTTTTATTTTTATTGCGTTGACATAGTAGTTTGATTTTTTTAGAGCTTCAAAAGACCATAGACCCATGTATTTGATATTAATTTCAACTTGATACTTCCACTCGATTCTGAGAAAAAGGATCTTGACAGACGTCAGTCTGTCAAGATCCTGAGACAGACGGACAGACGGACGGACAACGAAGTGATCCTAGAAGGCTGGTTTCACAGACGTCTGGGAGACCCGTACGGGCCGTCCATACATGGGAGACCCGTACGGGCCGTCCATACATGGGAAGTCTCCCATGTATGGACGGCCCGTACGGGTAGCGCCCGCAGTGCTCTGAAACGAGGGCGTAGTACGATAAGTTGTACGGGTTCTACCCGGAGCGGGTCGCGTACGGACCAATCTGCGTCTCTGTGAAACAATTTTCTAGCGCCTCATCGTGTGTCTCCGTTTCGGGAGCCCGTATGGGTTTCCTGGACATCTGTGAAATCAGCCTAAGGGTTTCCTTTTTGAGGTACGGAACCTTAAAAAGAACGTATACTTTGAGCTGCTTTGGCGTTTTCGTGAAAATACGTGGCTATCAAAATCTGGTGTATATGCAACACGTCATATCAAGGTTGGAAATATTTAGATAAAGATATTATATTTTATTAGTTAGTATTTTATTAATTACTAGCTTCTGCCCGCGGCTTCGCCCGCGTGGATGTCGGAAATTATCCCACAGGAACGTGTAACATGTCCTAAATCAGCGGGGTAATTGCGTAGCACTTACAATAGCAATGGGTTTCATTTTGACAGTTCAACAATTAATTGCGTTATTTACGTTATTTCTCGAACATAATTATTAAGCAGTAGCTTCCACTTGGCGCTCTGGCGCGTCATCCCCTGGCTGGCCCGCCCCTCCACCCTCGTTCTGTGCGCCGTCGACTCAATATCGCAGGTCATTCTTATCGTTCTAACTTTTAAACTATTTGTCCAAATTACTTAGTGTAAAAGACAAACTTTATCTACATTAAATACCAAAAGCGATGAAGGTATTTATTTTGATAAGAATTAACTAAATACTCTAAAATATGCAATGTAAAAAAAGTATTCAATTTAACTGTATTTATTGCTCACTATTTTGGTTATAAAGGCTTCCACATAAAAGGTAGATAGATGCTGTTGCGGACTTTTATCCCACAATACATTTTCTTCATGTAACTCTAACGGTTTAGGCAGCGCACGCAGCATACGGTGGAGGTCTGCCCGGCTTGGGTGGACCACCGCCGTGTCCTCGTGGAGGCGATCGGCGGCGGTGGCCTCTCGCGTACGGCCCTGGTTCAGGCCATGGTGCGGAGCGAGAGGGCATGGCAAGCCGTCACCTCCTTCTGCAAAGCAGTAATGCTCGCGAAGAAGAAGGTGAAGCGCGCGAGGGAGTGGCAAAGGCCGCGCCCTACCAGCCCTAGCCGCCGCCGCCGTAGGAGTCGTCCCGGGCGTCGGGAATTGATAGCCAAATTCCGGCCACCGTAGGCGCGGGCCTGCGGACGGAGAGCAACGGGCAGCTCGCCGTCCGATAAGAACCAGGCCCGGGTCGACGGCGCATCGTGTTCCACGCGCGCCTCAAAGATATATCAAGGATCGAAGGAACACGTGTGGGTTTTAGTCAGTAAGAATCTGACACGCCCTTCCGCTCCGCCCAGAGCGGGAGAAGCCATTGAATGATTAACCACCCCAAAAAAAAAAAAAAGGCAGCGCACGCAAAGATAGATCTCAGAGGGCAGGAATTTTTCCGACTTACTTGATACTTATCGTTATATTATGCCAAATCACATAAAATCTTTATAAATTGTAGCCTATGTGTTATTCTAATGTATAAGCTACATTATTGTAAAGTTTCATCAAAATCCGTTCAGTAGTTTTTGTGTGAAAGAGTAACAAACATCCATCCATCCATCCATCCATCCATCCTCACAAACTTTCGCATTTATAATATTAGTAGGAAGTGTTTTTCAACCTTTTTCATGACTTGACCCCATTAGTATAAAAAAAAAATTTCGCGACCTCGACCATTCGAGAACGATTTGAACTCAGTCGAGATTCCCGCTGAGTCGAAGTTTCTGCAGCACGAAACCTAGCCTGATGTTCCCGAGTTGCAGAGAGCCTTGCCTCACGACCTTCCTCAGATTCCTGTGATCGAACTAATCTCATCCTTGTAGCATTTCTGCTACATTGGGAGAGGTTGGATCTTCTTCGAGGCATTCTTACAATAAAATAGTACTTACTACTTAACACACAGTTATTTAGTAAACACGAACTATCGTAAACAATTAAATTATAAATACTTACAGATTATTTAAATACAGTCTAAAATTATCACAGTTTAAGTAATAAGTGTTAAGACGTGTAAACCAAACGTACTAACTTTATAAAACAAAAGAATTGCTAGAAAAATTAATTACTAACCTGAGCTAATTAACTTATACATTTATATAAAGAAAATCAAGAAAAGAAATGCCTAACCTATACCAAATACTTATAATATTTATATACAAACCCTAAATGAAAATTAAGATAAGTATACCGAAAATCAAGGAAAGAAATGCCTAACCTATAACAAATGTTCGATGTGATTCTTTAAATTGACATAACTTTTTTATTTATGAACCGATTGACATGAAATAAACACTAAATGTTAAGTGAAGCTTACTACAATATATTAGTGAAAACCGCATCTAAATCGAATAAGCCGTTTCTGATATTAGCGTGCACAAACACACAGACAAACAGACAAACCGACAAACAGACAAACAGACAAACAGACAAACAGACAAAAAAAAATTTAATTACAATCTCGGGTTCAGCATCGATATAATAACAACCCCTGCTACTTTTTTTCATATATTTCCATTGTACAGACACCACTTTTCTACAATTTTATTATATGTATAGATATAGATAGATAATTAAACTACTTTGAATAAAAGAGCCATTTTCAATAGGGTTCCTTCTATGGATAAAACAAATGTATTAAAAAAAAATTTACTCAATTAATTGATTTTATCGCAAGCTACAATGTTTTCAAGCTTCATAAATTGCCGGACAGGATTTTTTTTTAAACTATTTTGATGTTTTTTTCATTTCTGCTGCATTAAATCAATCGTTAAAAAGTACAGTATTAATCTCCATTTAATCATCTATACAATGGTATATAAATTAAGTAGGTTCTGTGTACTAGCAGGAGTGTATCAATAAAAACAGTTGCAAAAATGGGGCAAAAAAGATGTTTCGATCATAGAGCACACTAATGCTTCGCATTTGAGTCGTGCAATAATTGTGTTTCGTATAGCCCAGTTACGTCATCACGGGTACATTGGTACATAATCTATTATTGCTGTTGTACAAGTACAAAGAACATTACCGACTGTTGACACACAGTATTGTGGGGAGTGGATCTTCTGCACCGTCGCACACAGCAGGCCTCCTCCGTCGTCGTGTGCGTCCAGCCGAGCGCCCCACCGCGGACGTAATATTATGTTGTGTAATGACCCGACCGCGTTTCTATTACACGTACATCGGTCAACATGGGTTGCTGCTTCCAGAAATAGATAAAAATAAGAGTTACATTTTCCGATTACTTCACGAAGCTGTTTTTTTTCTGATATTCAAATTATGAGGCCGTGTGAACCGAAATTTGTTTATCACATTCTTTTAAAGGTTTTATAGATGCCGAAAAATGTAGATTAATAAATAATCGTTTGCTATGGCGTAACTGTCGTCTGCTACGGCGTAACTGTCGTCTGCTACGGCGTAGCTGCTGTCTGCTACGGTGTAGATGCCGTCTGCTATACATACGAGTATAGTAGCTACTATCTGCTACGGCGTAGCTGCCGTCTGCTACGGCGTAGCTGTCGTCTGCTACGGCGTAGCTGCCGTCTTCACATAATCACGTAGTTCATATTTTCTTAGATAAAACCATTGTCTGTGGCACGTGATCAGTATTAAAACTGCAGTCTTGCCAAAATACTACAGGAATTGAATATTAAAAAAACTACCCAAACACAATTTTACTCAACTCAATGTGTGCGATACGTGCGTAGCACGTTTAATTATTGCATGGCAACACCTACGTAATTAGTATTAAGTTATGGTTTTATTGAATTACTGCCTGACGCCAAGAGCATTATTTATGTCCTTCATAAAGGAATTTTTTCGCCGCCATATTGTCTAATAACGGGACTAATTACACGTAGACATGCCATTAGTTTGAAAAATGTTTACGATTCTATTCTTAACTATGTATTCTGCGCGATTTAAAAAGTAAGACTCTAGAATAGACTCACACTGAATATTTTTATTAAGCTTAAAAGGAAACCGTTGAAACACACTTAGGTACATAGCGCTCAGTAAATAATGCGACACACACATACAGGCAGGCGCAGGTCGGGTGCTCGGGTGTCCGATCTCGCGGCCGATGGCCGGCGCTCGATCCCGGCCCACTCGACCGAGGAACAGATAGTACCCGGCTTTAACCTAGCATTTCGTTTCGAAACTAGATTTTTCGAAGAAATGTTTGTGATAATGTACCAGTACAACTTTTTTCGTTAAAATACGAGTAATTTTTTAGGTATGTTAAAACAATAATATCAATTGAAAGCTCTGTGATCTTTATTACCATCCTAGTCTTCACCCTCTATTGATTTACGGCGAGACCTCTTCTGCATATTGTGAGAAGGCTTTACGTAGTTACGATCGGTTATTATTTTTGACTTTTTAATTAACCGATTTTTTCCACCGAGAAAAAGTAAAAATTTGGTAGTCAATGTTCAGTAGGGATTGGAATAGCGCAAATTGCTTTTTAGTGTAATCAATACCATCTCTGTTTTAAGTGCCCATTTAGAGTAAGGACGAGTCGGTCGTAAGAGAACCAATTTTTTTACGCATCGTTTGAATCTAAACTCTATTGGGGCTAACAGTCACAACGATACAGTTTGGCTTGGATCCCGCTACGCTAGCATTTCGCTGTTTGGAAATCAAAGAGGGATAGAGATATTGACCTTATTGGTTTTATAACATCGAGTATGTACTATTTTTGTTAATACCCTTCTTCTTCAGGTGTTTTTCTCCATTATTACCTATACTTAAATGAAAAAATGCCAAATGTGATAAATAATAGTATAATTTACTTAGCAAAATAGATTACTCGTAGCTATTCGATACTTGTAACCACGTGATTTAAGATAAATCGTGAGCAGGTTCAGATTCATTGTTAATTTATCAGACATAGGTATCCCTTCACTACCAAAACATTTTTAATTAACTTCTACCCCCTTTATCCATGCTCCAACTTTTGTGGTTCTCGTAAAGCTATGGCACAAACAACATTCCTTATCTTCGTGCTCGGTTCAGTTTTTAATGCTTATTTAATTGCATCTAATAAATACTTTACTTGCAATTACCTACCAAGAGCTCTTTAAGACCGAATCTGGAATTTATCGGTGTAGTAGGAGCGCAGGCAGTAGCCGTCAGGAGGATTAAGCTGGAGGTACACGCTATGCAAGCTATGATAGCCTAGTACTAGCTAAAGAATAGCTACTCTGAACGATTCAAATGTCTACACCAATTCATAATTATTATGAAAAACAAAACACCGAGTTGATGCTTGCTGGTTTTGAAACATGCATCAGATCAGTTTAAATTAATGCACGTGATTATGAATGGTGACTTTTTTATTTTCCTTTGGTGTTTCGTGTTGTTTGTAGCTGGATAAACACTAAAGCCCACTTGCACCACAAATACATACAAGAAACACCAAAGGGCAATAAAAATTCACCAATCCACAATCGCGCAACCGAAGTATGATGTGCAACGGCCCTATAATAAGTATCGCAGTGGGGCGCGGACACCGAGCGCCAGAGCGGCACTCGTAGTCTCCGAGCGCCTTGCCGGGGTACTGATAGTTGAGCTCGAGCCGTCGGATTATACTTACTTACCTACGGGCCACTCAATTTCATTAAACTAAGGGTATTAAACGTTTCGTGTTGGATACTGGTGCGAACGGATAAATAGAAATTTTTGAATTATGTTGAAAATAACATAAGATAGCTAATAGCTATTCCAGTAAATAATAACAAACAATAGCTAACCTGCTGGTCATACGTGTAAAATGATCAGCAGGTTTAGATTATATTCGACTAACAAAGACTATTAACAACATATATATTTTCGGTAATAAACTTATTAACCTTCCCGGAAATTAAAATCTTCTGTTGAAGTTGCTCTCGTGTGACACTGTACACAAAACAATGTAATGAAAGCGTAATGCTATGCATAAATGGCGCAACACACGTGTGAGCGCGTCGACTTGACAAAGTTAATCTGTCGCCGCTCCCGGCGGCGGCGCGTCTAAATCCGCTCTCCACTAAAACTACAAAAGGCTAGTCCCGTTACTACGGTGCGGTGCGGGTGGAGCACGACAACCACCTCTACCGGTGAGTGTGTTGGGGCATTTACTTACCGCAACGAACCTTTTTCTGAAAGTCTGTATGACGTGCTGCTTGAAAGGAATTTATACGAACGGGTTATGACGCTTGATGTGTGCTTTCATTAAATTTGACCAGGCTCATGGCTGTTGATCTATCTGTTTGGTGTAATGTAAAAGAGTGCATGTGTACGCCGCAGCGAACTGAACCCGGTGATTACAGCGCTGTGCGCACAGAGTTGCAACGCGAAACATCTTGCTATTTATGCTAATCTCTGCCCCACATACGTTTCTAGCACACTTATCCTCAAGCATATGCTTCATAATAACCTCGCACGAGTTTGCTTGGTTTTCAAAAAGAAATAATAAACATCTTACAACAGATGTTTATTATTTCTGTTTAAATGATGGGACTGTAACTACAGTCCCATCCTTTAATAAGAGGACGGCTGCGAAATTATATTCGTAGTTCGTTCGTTGAACTTAGCTATGTAGTGAGAACATAGCATTGATATTATATCTTTAAAATAATCGGATCGGAGATTTTAATTAATGTTTTATCTGGATCACTTTATAGGGTGCTGGGATTTTTTTCTGTTCTTGAAGGAAAGCCGAAACAGACACTATTCCTCTACTAACATTGAAGTCTTCAGTTGACCGCAGCCACGCCTGACGCTACTGGACATGAGTCTGAGAATAAAGGAACTAAAGTACAGTGCTGGAACTCCATGAAGAGTCAAACTCAAGTGTATTTTTTGAGAACAACACAAAAAGATACACACGGCGGTGTCTCCGCGAGTGCCATTAGCTGGTGTATGTATCAAAATAAGTAATTTATCCTCATTCCGTTTGCGAAGGCGGCACAAAAGAAACCCATTAAGAGACCGGTAAACACCTGAAGGCAATTCTCACCAAAATTACCTTCCGCGCGTTTGGATGAGGCAATAGACGTCCCTCCGACCCCCGCGACCCGCGACCCCCCGTTGTCGCATTAGGGCCGCTGGGTAACACTTTGTTTAAGATCGGGATAGTTATTAATAAAAGACTTGTGATAGATCGCTTTGCGCCAAGAATTGCCTGTTGGTGCTATGAATATTGACTTGACTCGAGCAAAGCAGCTTTGAGAAGACGTTCAGGATTCTGGCTCTAACGCCATATGTGACATTACTGAAATAACATGTCATCTATTTCCAAAACAAGGATAAGTACTTACGTTTTATTTGGAATTCTTAGCGCCGTAAAAGTTTCCCAAAATATTGTGTCACACACACGACACGATTCTTCCTGTTTATCTGCCATCGCCCTCTCATCACCTCTGCTCAAATAGAAGAAACAAAAGCAACACGTAGCAAACGCGTTATAATGAGAAATCGTCCTCCGTAAAGTCAAACACTCTGATCTTTAATAATATTAGAAACGAGGTATCGCTCGCAGAGTTGATTAGTTGAATAGAAAATTTCATAAAAGGTACATAAATATTTTATGAACAAATTTTATTCAGTTTAATTAAGGCTGAGGGTGGCGAGGCGGACTGGGGGGTGTAGGTCCCCTTGTCAACTGTCGCAGGACCCCCGCTGGCACGGCGGCGGCCGCGACTTACAAAAGCAAAATATTTTACAAAGAGCCTTTTAACAGAGTACACTTGTTCAAAATACGGGTAAATACTAGAGCCGTGTTAGCGCGGCGCAATTCGTAATATAGAAGTAACATACATGTTGTATGATGGAGCACTCTCTTTACAATCCATTTGCCCCTTGCAAATGACCTGTTACTATTGCATTATTTAGATGAGTTGAGACAACAAAGCCTTATTGGCGATGTGAGATTTCTGTTTAAGTTGAATTACTTGATTAATTAAAACATTTCCAAAAAAAAAGTTATATTTCACTTTGTAGTGTTTTTTTGGCAGTCGGTTTTTAATTTTTCACTTTTTTGTTGTGGTTCCTACCCCACCCCCCACACAAATTAAAAAATACCTCTATCTGCTATGTAAATAACAGTGACAGGAAGTTATTATAACATCATCCACATTAATTATGTGGGAAATAACGTATTATTGAAGCTAACTCAAAAACTACCGAAGCTTCGTTAATTAAATTTATATGGAACCACCGCGCAAACTTATTCTACCAAATGAAAAAAAAAATCGTTCTACAATTGACGAAAATTTCGATGAACATACATTAAAAAAACTACAGACGAACATAGAACCTCCTCCTTTTAGAAGTCAGGTAAAAATAATACTCAATCATCATTCATCATATCAGCCGAAAGACATAGGCTTTTCCCAAGCACCGCCACTTCTACCGGTTCTGTGCTTTTCGCATCCAGAGGATCCCTGCGACCTTCACAAAGTCATCGGTCTACCTTGTGGGAGGCCTTCCAACGCTACGTATTCCGGTACGCGGTCGCCATTCCAGGAACTTTCGGCCTCATAAGCCATCTGTTCTGCGAGCAATGTGAGCCTATTGCCAATTAAGTTTGGCAATTCATCGGGCTATGTCGGTTACCTTGGTTCTCCTGCAGATCTCTTTATTTCTGATTAGACCAGAACGGGAAACTTCAAGCATAGCCCTCTCCATTGCTCTTTGGGTGACTTTTAGTCTTCTAATAAGGATTTTTGTGAGCGACCACGTTTTAGTGCCATAGGTCATCACTGGCAACACGCACATGTCAAAGATAATCTTCTTGAGACACTGAGGTATGAAGGAACAAGAAGATTTGGGAAGAAGAAGATGGGCATCGTTCGGAAATCTATGCAATAATATACGTAGTCAAAGCTTGTATGAAATAACGTTCAAGAAATCCAGTTACAAAAGAATGAGCTCACCGTGACTTATAAAAATAGATGTTCCGTTTCCTTCTCCCTTCTTTCCACCTACTTCATAGAGCACACAAAAAAACCCCTCCCTTAAAGTGGATATAATAGATACCTACAAATATATATTTCCGGCTCATATTTCGGACGAGTCAAGATCACTCAGCAACATTGAGCTCGCGTCGCGTCCGGGATCGGTTACAGGGTGTGGGTCGTAACATAATGTTGTCTGTAACTACGTGCGTCCTCCGCACGGCTGAAGGAGTGTACATACGCCGAAAAGGTCGCGAAAACAAATAGTATGTTGTGACAACCCATGTTGTACATAATACAGACAAACCAACAGTAATTATAATAACATTGTCTTAAGTTTTTCAGGGGTATATGAAGTAAGCGCACCTAGTCGATTGCCTGAGAACTTCTAATGATAAAATATTTTTTTTGTGAAAAAAATAATTTTATCATTAGAAGCAAACCCGTGCTGCCAAGCAGTTGGTCGCTAGGCGTGTATCACCGTGCGCTGTGTATACCTAAACATAGACTCAGAAACAATGAATCCGTTTGTAATTGTACAAGTACACCTCCTATAAATAATGTAAGTGGGCACAATGAGCTAGTTGCTTTATTAATTTCAAATTATTCACAATATAATATACAGCAGATCTTCCTCAAAATTTCCACCAATGTAACCATTGCAACTTATGCTGACGATACAGCTATCCTCGCGAGAATCCTGCAGTTGCCTCTGAAATTCTCCAACAAGGGCTTAATCATGTGAATAAATAAAAATGGTGAATTAAAAACAGTGCCAGTAAATCTGTCCATGTGACATTCACTCTTCGCAAAGGAAATTTTCCACCTGTCAAAGTAGGTGATTAAGAACTCCCACAAAGCGTCGTTGTAAAATATTTGGGCATATAGTTTGATCGAAAATTCACATGGAAAGCTCATTATATAAGCCAAGAAAGATCAACTTAACAAGAAGCACAGAAGTCTACAATGGCTCCTGCCTTGAAACTCAGCGTAGATAACAAACTGCTCCTGTACAATGCCGTACTAAAGCCAATTTGGACGTAAAGGATCCAGCTTTGGGGCACAGCAAGTGTCTCAAACTTAAAAATAGGCACAAAACAGCATTCTAAAAGCCATATCAAATGCTTTATAGTTTATCAGAAACTGAGAGTTACATGACATTCTAATACTTAGCACTGTGCAGGAGGAGATAAAGTTTATTCCTGCTCATTATAAAACAAGACTTGAGAAGCATCCAAACCCACTAGCAGTTGCACTAACCAAGTCTGACCACAAACGAAGACTTCAAATGCTTGCAATAACAGACCTATCAAGCTAGACCATGCTCTGCAAGTCTAATGTGAATTTTTTATTAAGAAATAACTCTATCCTACCTGCAGTACCTACTCCACATCTGCTCATAGTTGACTGCAGATCAAAATAGAAAAAAGAAATACCGTTTGTTATGGAGGAGTCAACAAGAGATCGCATTATGACGTTGGATAAAACGATTTTTTTTTCACGTACTTGTGTTACGGTTTACGGTAATGTTGCTCCTTACATTCATGGTGCTTTCAACTTCGAAACTTCGTTGATCCCATAAAAGAAAAGCTCCATTACCAATATAATAATATGATGTGTTTACCCGCTCCGAGCAAGAAGCAATAATGTACAGGAATGCAAACTCTCCAACTTTAGCGAGACAATTCTACTCGCGTGAGAAAATAAACATCAGATACATTTTGTGTTGTTGCCTCGCAGCTGAAATAACTCCATTCAGCTTATTACGAAGAACTCAGCGATCCCCGCGACACCGAGAATTGGTCCGAAAATTGAATTCCAATAATTGTGTTTGGAATGGGCAAAACCATCGAATGTTAACGTTCTTTTCAACTCGAACAAAGAATAAGAGAACAAAACAAATAATCGTGAAAATAATTCAAAAGATACTTGCAGTGAGCTGCGAGTACGCGGCGTGTCGGTTACGGAGGGACGGGGGGGTCCTCTCTTGCGAAGTTCGCTCGTCTTGCAAGTGTGTGTTGCAGAATTATGCGGACAATTTTCTCAGTTTGTTTGTTCAGCTTTCAAGTAAAACTATGAAAGCAATCTGTAAAATTTAAAGCACAATTTTCTCCGCTTAGTGCTATAATGTTTTTGTGTGTCGTCTTCTTCTTTTGCAAGTTTTACTTGAAGTGAGAAAGTTTGAAGAAATTATTATGTTGTACTTAACTATAAATAAGTAATAATACGAAAATGTCTTTAACGTAGAAAAAAATGTCTTTTTAATCTGTATACCCATCAATTTGTTTGCCATACTTACTTCTTTGCTGTCTTAGTCGGACATACATAGACATCGCTAGCATAGACGCTTGTATTCCTTGTAGGTGCTGGAAAACTGAGCTATTGAGGAAAGTATTGATGTTTACTGAAACAAACAGTACTCTCGTATATTTATTCCTCAATTCTGGCTATTGCACCTACCACTTTTTGTCTCTGCATCACACAAAGGTTGACAAAGGTTGACTGGTAAAAAATGCCTATGGCATTTAAGTACTCTGATTTATTTAACTGAGAAATGTATCCGCCACATAATCTATAACCGTCTCCGAATCAGTTTCAGCAGATATATGCAATTCAAAAACAACACAAATAGTGTGTTTCCCTTTGTTTCAATTCCCTTCCAGCAAAACTGAAGCTCAACTGGAATTGCTCGTTTAATAAAGCTACATAAGCGCACAGCTATCCGAGTAACATGCAATAAAAATTAATGTTCGCAATCACACGGACGCAAATGATATTTGTGTTGTAACGAGCAGAAGATTGGCACACCGCGCACTAACTGCTCTTATTTGCGGGAGGTTAGGAAGCTGCCACTGATTATTATGAGAAAATGTTCCTATAAATTAGTTTGCGTTTCCCGTGGCTTATATGATATTCAATGGTAGAAGTAATGTTACATGTGCTCTTAATCCGTAGACTTGCTATATGTACTAACTTTCACATAATTTTGTCAGTAAAATGCGGCTGTACAACGTATTCACAAAAAGTTAAGTATTTTGCTTTCATACTTCCCTACGAAATAGCAGCACAGTAGAGCGAAATATAATCAAGTTAATAGTATGCGTCTCACCGCATAAGATAATGCCGCAGCGCTCAGGCGCGGTATTATACGTCGCAGGAAATGTCTCAGCTACACCGAGCAGAGAGCGGCCCGACGGCCGAAGCTGAGCTCCGCATTCCGAGCAAATGTCTCGAGAGACGTCGCCAAGCATGTCGCGATATTTAAAACATTTTGAGAGGAAATTATAGACATAGTGTACGTGTAATGTACACAGAGAAGGTAAGGTATTTCCAAGTTAGCTCCTACTGCCCGTGACTAAGCCTGGATAAGTTCTTAAGAATTTTTACACAACGAAACTCCAAATTACTTTCAACAGTTTATTTATTCACCATCTACTTGAACGAGATGCAATGTCAAATAAGAACAAACGAGTTTTCACAAGGAGCAAGTCATTTGAAGTGCCGTTCGGATGCGCGAGAACAAAGAGTTTCATACAAACAGCGCAACTCCCATTACGTCCGTGTTCGTGCTACTGTGTGCGACTGTGTATGACTATCTGCGATGCGATCAGTCCGTACGTCACGACATTATTGTGCATCACACGTTAATGGCACGATTATATGTACCGTAGAGAGTACCGATACAATTATTGTTATGCGAAAATGCTTGACCTGGATCAATATCAATAGGACAAAGACTGAGACAAAAAACAAAAAACCCGACTGCAATAACACATATCTGAAAAGAGAAAAACAAGAATTACAATATATAGAATTTTGGTATCGCAGGCGGGGGACAAACAAAAGTTACACCATATTTCCGGTTATTATTGTTATATTATTATTGTCCCCGCCTGCGATACCAAAATTCTATATATTATAATTCTTGTTTTTCTCTTTTCAGTTATGTGTTTTTGCAGTCGGGTTTTTAGTTTTTTTAATAATTGTCTTTATTTCAATTTTTTTTAGTTTTATTAATATATCTTAATTTCGAATTGACTAATTACCAGCTTTTATTTGATACCAATATTGTTGTAATTCATTTTTAAAAAAATCTTCCGCTCCTTTTTTTTGTATTTGCAGATGCAATACATAAATATTATATAGCCTATGACACTCCTACAATTAAGACGAATCTAACGACACGTCATTATGTTAAAATCCATCAAGCCGTTTAGGCTACAGAGCGTGCCAAAGAAATAGACATACATACTCTCGAAAAACATTACCCTCCTTCTGGGGCAGTCGGGTAATAAAGCAAGTTAATTTGATATTTTCAGTAAAAAAGAATGATCCAATGAATAATTCAGACTTTTTCACTTCCTATTGATCTAAATCTTAGTACCTAGGTACAATTTTAAATAAAGATTCTCGAGTCCCAAAATAGCTGCGTATAATATAAGCACCCCTTATCATATCACTCCTGGAGATCCTTTGTGGGTATTACTGTGATAATCTACCCATCATAATGGACCGCAATATCCACTGGTGTATAATAGATTTAATACACAATATCATCTCCGGCTTATATCTACGACATGTTTAATAAAGTACGTCCCACGGACGGGACGGATGAATGACGCACCTGTTGTTATATCACAAAGGAAAAATTATGAGCTCTGAGACACATTGTTCGCGACGAATAATGAGAGCTAATGTTTATTATGTCGTGTCCTTGCGCTGCGACACGCGGCATGCGATGGAACACGACATGACTCTCGTCTTAAATTCTCTCAGAATAGGGAAACGGAATAATATGTTGGCTCCGAAGTTAATTGAATGAGAACACGGATTACTGTTGTATAAGTAATGTAATGAGTTTTCAGAACGAATGAATAATTAAAAAAAACTCTTATCCACGGCCGAGGATCATTGTGTTCGCCAGTCCCAGACATAAAATGACGCAATGTATAACGAACAACATTGAATTACCACTTTTTTGTATAAGCCGCTGCGTCTTTATGAATACGAGTACCTGGTACTTCATACACGGGAATACGAGTACCTGGTACTTCATACACGGGAATACGAGGGGAATAAACTTCTTCCCGATTTGTAACGAGGCCGAGTTCTTGGAAATTCCATATTATAATATCAAACGAGTACACTTGAACGTTCGGATGTGGGAATTAAAAAGGAATATTTTTTGCTTCTTTATATTTTAGCATGAATGTGTTCGAGAGATTTAAAATACACAGAAACAGGATATTGTTGTTGACTGTTGTTACATCGTTATCATTTAAAGTTATTAATAGGCGAAGTTTTAACGACGTTCACTCTTTGATGATCTGAAGCGGAAGGAAAGTTGAGTATTAACTAAGTTGCAAAATGATGCGGATGACTTCCCTCGGAATCCTCGGATACAGAAAAGGATTATAAATATATACCATGATTATGTTAGTTTCCAGACAGAGGCAACCGTGGCATATTATACAGTTTAAACCATGAAATATAATTTTGCAGGTCTGCAACCTGCAGATCTTAAAACACTTGCCCACTTTAGCTGATAGAGCTGGGCATCACGCGACATTATTTAGCAACCTGCCGTAAATCTCCTGTTCTTTTTTAACATGATGTATAAAATCTTCCTAAAACAAGTGAGTTTCATATTATAACATATTATATTATAACCGTGCGAGTTAGTGCTCGCGCTCGCCGGCGCGGACGCGATCCGATTAGGTGACCGTCGCCGTCGCGTCGCCCGAGCGGTAATCTGCGCGCTAACTACGCTCATCGCAGTACTGTACTTACGAGATTATATCGTAATGTTGTAATAACATTAAATCTGTCTCGCAGAATATTTGAAATTGGATGATGGAGACAGATTTTAACATGGCATGTTTTTAGTTTCTGTCTATACACTAATAAGATTACGTGTGACCGTTGGCTGGACTCACGAGAATCCGCTGCTTTTAACACTAGATTTTTAGAATAGACCTTATTGGAACCCTACCATTACAAAAAGATTATTTTTTTGTAATTGACCTAAAAGTACAACAACAGAAGAAATAAAACAACATGATGACAGCAGCTTTTTTTATATCATGAAAACGTTTATTTAATTTCACGTCAAAGGTATTTCGCAACCTAAAACGGTATTTTATAACTTGTCTTTGCAATAATCCGCGCCCACACACGAAAATAATAATTTATCTCTACAATATTAATAAATGTTGTTTCAAAACATGGCTCCATTGTTTGAAATATATCTGTAAACCGTTAATGACACAAAAGCCCTTATCAAAGACCTTTGCTAACTTGTTTAATTTGTTTATTAACTTGGGACTTTCAGCGCCACCAAGTTACAGCTGTGCTGCCAAAGCACATGCTCACACAGAAGGTTCAGTTCATTCGAGCGCGTCAGACTGAGCTAGTTTACTTTAACATTTGCACAGACCATGTATATCATATCACCTGTAGGGAATTATAGCTTAAAACACAGTAGTTAGTTTATGTGCTTTGCTATGGAAAACCTAGGTTTTTGTCAGCTTATGATAGTAGATAAATATTATCTCAGACACTTATGGTGAGTTTGTTTTTAATAGGTACGTAAGCTGGCAAGCTTCTGAGAATCAGCCAGTTGTTGGAGCATCCTTTGTGGTTGCAGATAATTGTGGTTCTCATTTACTTGCATTAATTTTCACTTTTGAAGCTGATAGTTTTCGTTTAACTTTATAATCGTTACCGAATTGTATGTGCTGGAGCTTCTGTAATGATGTTCTGCTTTTGTCTTCCAAGTGTCAGTATCGTACTGGAGCCGGCACTTGTGACGTCACTGATCCCGACCTTGTGAGATTTAATCGCGAGTTTTTAATTTTAGTTGTTAACGAGTTTCAAGAGAATTACTCACGGCTTGTTGCACAAGTTTCCAACTTGCTTTGATATTGTAGCTGTTAGAAGGGTAATTACTAATTACTCTTGTACATTAATATTCATACCTTCATTAGTGCTCCTTGGTGATCGGGTAATAAAATTGCTCCAGTTGATTGAAGTTTAAAACTTTAGATACCTAAGCAAAGCCCTTACTTTCGTGTATTCAATCCTTATGTTATTAAATCGTGTACCTACAGCCTTATTGTTCTGTATTTATTACGGTTGAAAACACAAACGTCGAATAAACACAGTGGCGGAGTTTCGCAGCTTCTGCAGTAAAATATTTTCGTCAATAATCCCGGGTTTAAATCATCACGCCGGCGGCAATAAGCCTTGTATTATTCATCCGCGAAATATCGACACTGGTAAAAATGATGGGATAATCGTCGCGCGGATGCCCCGCAGTCGCTCAGTCGCACAGTCGCACAGTCGCACCGTCAACACCAACTGTCAACACGCCGGATATTACACGGAATTATTTAACTCATATTGAAATCATTGATTGTTGACGTGGGATCAATTCTGTTTGCTTTGAGAAATTGTATCTCGATGTTGAAAGTACCTAGGCTGAATATTGAACGTTATTAAAATGACTCGTCTAGGAAGACTTAAGCTGCCTACGTTGCAAACCACGATAAAAAGCTTAGCCAGCTCGCGTTGCAGGCTACGTAACGTAGGCACTTGCTTAATTGCTATTTTAAGCTGTGTGTCCTCCATTTTGTCAGGGTTTTTATCTGCAATATTATATTTTATATACCCACAGATTCATCAGGATTAAAATCCAGTTACAACTCGTCGAAGGCGTAGTATACGTATTCATAAGAATTTTTTAAATTAAATGCAGTGAAAATATAAAAGTACGAACGTGTTTCTGTCAGGTAATGCACTCAGAGGAAAATGTAGTCGTAGCAGGTCTGTGTGTTGACATTCAAATACTTTGTTTCTCCGACCAGATGGGTGTTGTGTCTGGTGGGCGACGATGGATGTCGGGACGTTGTATGTAGATGCTCAACTGTCCGAAAGACTGATGCAGCTCGATAACAATTAAAAATTTATTGTGTCTCATTAGTGACAGTCAAGCGGATAATTATGTCGCGATAAAGTCTGCTTGCGCGATGCAGGATTTTGCGTGAGGTCAGCGTGATGCGTAGTTCGTATGAGGCGATGTAGATGCCGCCACATGCTTCTGTGCACAGAGATTGTGCGAGTATTTTAAGTTAAGTTATAACATTTAAACTTGTTTTCGTAAAAAAACATAAAAAAGTTAGAACAATGTCTGTAGTTTACCTTCAATATCTCCGTAACCAAAAGGTTCCCAGGTGTGATCTTATTATTAGTTTTACCACCTAAGAATACCTACATGTGGAATGCAATAGAGTATTGAGTATTGAAAAAAATATAATAATAACGGGGAGAACAAGTAACTCTCGGCATCGTTATTACCTTAGCAACTTATTACCTACTAACGTTAGGCTATATCTATATTATGTGATCGTTAAGTATTTATTAACGACTATAAGCGGGGGCATACAGACGTTAATAAACACATAATTATCTGTGATGGGGACCACAGTTAAACGCAATTAAACAATCTTGAAGTAAACACGCATTCTAAATGACCAAATTCTTGCTAAGCACTAACCTTCACCTCAAGAACACCTGAACGTTAACGTTTTTATTTGTGGCGATCACGTCTTTTTTCCCGGCATCTGGAGATCTAAACCATCTCACTTTTGTCCTCTCTAGAATCTTACCTTGTCAGCTAAACTCCTAGCATTATAAGGGAGTGTCGTGTGTGAAGTGGGCCGGATGATCGTGCGTCCGCCGCGCACTAAATAACTGCACACGTTTTGTACTAAGGCGGTTCGGTATTAGTGGCGCTTGCACCCGGGATCTGGGCGTGGATGAGTTACGAGAGGGGAGCGGAGGATTAGGTGGTTTTAGAAATACAACAAAACATATTGTGAAAATATTTGATGCTGATTTATTGAGTAACCACTCCTTTGAGGCCGGAAAACATGATGACTTCGAATAAAACGTTGAAGGTTACCTAAAGTGTACAATTTGTAAAACAATTATCAGACGCAGAACTACACAAACGTTAATCCAAACTTAACTCAAACTAACCTAACCTAACATTCATATTTAATCAATGTTTACACAGCGGTACGATTCCTGATTTGATTATACATAGTAAAGTAGTAAGAATTTTGAAATCGGGTAATAAGCCGTATTACGAGATACGCGAACGCGCGCCGTACGAAGCGCATGCAAATAGTAGGAGCTCCGTGTTATTATTTTCTTAAAATTCTAAAAATTAACATTTACATTCTATACTTACTCCAAACCATAGTAAAAAGTACAAGTGACAATAATACCACACTAAAATAAACAAATAACCAACAGTGCGTGATAAACAATCAAAAATCTATCAAAGAAGTGAGCAAATTGTAACTAAAAACGTGTAGTGTACGTGATCCAGAGTGACTCATCAGCAAAGTGCGCGGGGCGATTCGCTACCTTATATGGTCGCAAACTCGGAACACTAATTAGCTGATTACTCGATTGTACAAGCACACTACTAATTTCGACCTCTACTATACGAAGCTGCATGGCGTAGAGGCCAAGACGTCAACACCTAGAGCGTCAGTAAGCAAGTTCAAACCACGGATACACCAAGTCTTCTTTTTGTGATAGTTCATTTTATAATCTTTGTTATCCGACTATATCACAATATTTTTCCAACATAAGTAAAGTTTTAAAAACAAAAAAAAAAGCGGACTTTATATACATTTTTTCTGCATCAAAGTGATCATTATAAGCACTATGAATTCCTTTGAAATGGAAGTAGAAAATATCACAGTCAGAAAGCCACGACGGGCAAATTCATTAGATTATCTCTTCACAAATAACTCTACTTTGCTCGATACCACTATGAAGAGCCTGCCAAACACATCCTTGAATGAAAGTGAGACGATAACTAATCTTAATGACACAATCAAACGATTAACAATGGAACTACAATCAGCACATCAGGAAATTGAAAACCTGAATAGCGAAAACTTCCGACTTAAAATGGATTTAGGCGAAGGGCAAAAAATTATTGATACTTATAAGAAAATTATCTCGTCTGACAGGAAAACTATGACACCTACAACCTCACGTAAACGTAGTATCATCAGGACGGACAATACATCTACACATTCTACACCCCTAAAGGCTAAACATTTGGAACCTATAACCTATACTCCCGAACCACCTAAATCAAAGGGCTACATAATGGACAACACCACGGCATCTCTAGACCAAAATAAAACTCCGAACGGAACCAACAATAAGTGCCCTGCCAAACTAACTCAAGATATCCGAAACGACCACTGTAATAACACAATTCTCTCCACAAAACTAAATACACTAGAAAGAAAAAGCCCGAACGTAATCAAACCAAGAATATTAATCGTAGGTGACCAACAAGTACGAGGGTTTGCTCAGGAAATAGCAACACAGAGGCATAATAATATATGGAACAATATCTACTCCGTATCGGGAACATCAAAACCATATGCAACGAGTACACAGGTCCTAAGCAACAGCGACGAGACAATTAAAAATATGACAAGTGACGACATTATCGTATTAGGTATTGGAAGTAATGACAGAAATCCATACTTATTTTTATCAGAGTTATGTGCTTTACTCCATAAATTGAAAAATAACAAAGTGTTTATTCTAAATGTTCTAAATAATCACTACCTAAATACTAAGTCTCTAAATTACAACATAAAACTATTTGTGAAAAATTACCCTAACTGCAAATTTATCGATACATCTGATGTTATGGTAAGCACTAATAACAATAATTTTGTATCGAAGAGCTTTATGTGTTCTAAGTTAAATATAGAAATTGACAATATTAACTTTCATAAATTAGTAGCTAAACAACTTAAGTTAAGGAATGCCAACAAAGACATGCAATATAAAATTAACACCAATAATTCTCCAAAATCTACTTTATGCAAACAAGGAACTATCCCATATTATTTTAAAAAACAGAATAAAACCGCTAATCAAGTTCCTAAGCCTCTACATAACTGTGATAACACTAGCCAACCGGTGTTTTTTCGAGGCTAAACGTAGGTTCTCCCTCCTACATCAAAATATAGCAGGTGTATTAAATAAAAAAGACCTTTTGGAAACATCAATAATTGAACTGGAAAAAACTGATATGAGTATTGACATTATATGTCTATGTGAAACTTTTATACGAAAAGGAGCAGAATCCAACCTCACTCTAAAAAATTATAAGCTCGTCTCAGCCTATTCCAGGCCACATCAGCGCAGAGGTGGGACCTGCATATTGGTCAAAAGAGATCTTGACTGCAAACCTATAATTAATCTAATTGAACCTAAATTGTACTATTTTGAATACTGCGGAATTGAAATAACTACCTTAAAGCTTTACATAATATGCATTTACCGTACACCTAATTCAAATATTACATTGTTCTTAGAAAACTTAAACCTTCTTTTGAGAAACCTATTAAAGAGAAATAATAAAACCATTATATTGTGTGGAGACTGGAATCTAGACGTTGTAAAAGCAGACAAGTATTTTAAAGAATTAGAATCGATTCTAAAGAACTTCAATATAACTAATCACATCACCAAACCGACAAGAAAACTCTCCTGTATTGACTTAATTGCAAGCAATATACCGAACGTTGAGCCCCAAATACACTATCTTGCATTATCTGACCACGAAACTGGACAAACTATATCTTTTGATGTAAAGGTAGACACAACCGATATGAAAAAATCATTTTGGTTTGAAAAAAGACGCGACTTTAGTCAAGAAAATATTAAAAAGTTTGTTAACTGCCTCTCATCATTGTCCTTTTCTGAAATATATGAAACGGAAGACACGGACACTGCATTTAATTACTTCCATGACATTTTAACTTTATTTTATAATCTGTGCTTCCCTATAATAAAGGTAAAAGTAACCAATAAGCCACTAAAACATAAATGGATGACTAAAGGTATAAAAAAATGTTGTGTAAGCAAACGGCGTCTATACCTAAAATACCGTCTGTCAACAGCTAATAAAAACCAACATAAGAATGCCTACCGCAAATATACCACAACCCTAAAACGATGTATGTTGCAAGGGCAAAAATTAGAAAACACACGTTATCTGTCCCAATCTAGTAACAGATGTAAAGCTGCTTGGAAAATAATCAAAAGTAACAGTAGTGACACAAAAAATTCACAAGACATAAACGAAATTAAATTTGACCAACAAACTTACACACAACCAGAAACGATAGCTGACATTTTTAATAATTTTTTTATTGACATGACAAATAAGACCATTGACCCATACCTTGACTTCACGCCACCGATAGCTGTCCTTCCAAATACTATTTATTTGACACCAACCAATGAGAATACTGTTTCTAAAACAATTAATTCTTTAAAATCCACCAACTCTACAGGATATGATGACATAAACACCAACATTCTCAAATTATGCTCAAAATTTTTGTCACCACATATTAGCCATATGATTAACCTGTCATTTATACAAGGCTTATTCCCCTCGCGATTAAAGCTTTCTATTGTTAAGCCAATCCACAAGAAAGGTGACACTAGCGATATGAACAACTATCGTCCCATAACGCTCATACCGATAATTTCAAAAGTTTTTGAAAAAGTAATGCATGAAAAACTTTACAGCTTCATATCAAAGTACAACATTTTAAATGAAGAACAATTTGGTTTTAGGAAAAATAAATCTACTACATTGGCTTGTTTTGCTCTAATAAAATTGATAACTAGAAGTCTTAATGATAAAATACCAATTACCTCTATTTTCCTAGATATGTCCAAGGCTTTCGATTTCGTTAACCATAAATTGCTTCTTCTCAAATTGGATCGATACGGGATTAGAGGAAACGCGTTGAAATGGCTCGAAAGCTACCTCACCCATCGACAACAATGTGTTGAGATCTCTAGACTAACAGGTCACCAAAAAGTCGTCTGCAGATCTCACTATCGGGAAAATAATTGTGGTGTTCCCCAAGGGACCATACTGGGACCACTTTTGTTTCTGCTGTATGCTAATGACTTAGCTAGCGTAACTTCCCATGACTGCATACTATATGCTGACGACACGACCCTCAGCATTCGAAATGACAATTATGACGTAAGTGAGTACCAGACCGAAATAAACGAGACACTAAACAAAATTATAACATGGCTCAAACAAAATAATCTACACATTAATATTAGCAAAACCAAAATGATCCAGTTCCAAACCTACAACAGTAAGCGCCCACAGCTAAAAATACAGCATGATAACGACACAATCGACGAGGTTGAGAGTACTAAGTTCCTAGGAATAATAATAGACAAACACTGTAACTGGAAAGCTCATATTGACGAACTCTGCACAAAACTAGATAGATTTGTATTCGTTCTGTACAGACTAACACGTGTGGCTAGTGTTAATGCGGCACTATGTGCATACCATGGCTATGTTGCATCAATTTTGCGTTATGGCATTATAATATGGGGTAATTCAGTAGAACTTAACAAAGCGTTTCGAGCTCAGAAAAAGTGTATTCGCTCAATATGTGGAGCGCACCCGCTGGACAGCTGTGTGCCATTATTTAAGAAATTAAAAATATTACCACTCCCAGCATTATATATTTTTGAAATCTGTATATTTGTGTACCAAAATAAGCATGAATTTGTTCTGCATAATGATGTAGTATCCAGACCTAGCCGCAAAGTTCACATGCTTCGTGTACCTAGACGAAATAACAATCTGTTTTCTAATAATGTATTTTGTATGGCGACTAAAGTTTATAATAAACTACCAGATTGTTTTAAAACTCTAAACTTCAGGACATTTAAATGTAAATTATTCAATTATCTCTTAAGTAAATGCTACTACTCAACTAATGATTTTATGAATGATAAGTTGACATAAATATTAGGAATAATCATAATATTATTTGCTTCTATATCTCTTTGACTTAACTAAATCTTTTTGACATTTACATAATAATATCTAGTATTTGACTAATTTGCCATTTGAATGCTATCCCTATTTATCTAATTCAATATCTATTAATGTATGATTATAAGCGAACCAAAACCCTGACAATGTATTTGTACGCCGGGAACGGCAGAATATTATGTACTTCATTAAAACTGTGTAACATCTCTGTAACTATATTCTTACAAATAAATGGACTATTACTATTACTATTACTATTACTTATTACTGAACCTCGCTCAAAACTCAAGCATTACTTAAAACGCGTTTTTAAAGCCATTTGCAATCAAAAAAACTTGAGTCAACACTAGTTTCAACCAATGTTGAAACTAGTTTTACGCAATGCTTGAGTGTTGAGTGAGGTTTTGTAATACGGGCCTTAGTGATCCCTCTTGTTATAGATCTACTAGCTGCGCCCCGTGATTTCACAGAAATATCGGGATAAAATTAATCTTATGTCCTAATCTAGGTCATGGTCTAATCATATGCTAAATTTTACCCAAAGCGTAACAAACAAACAAACTCACTTCCGCATTTATAATATTAGTTAGGAAGTTAGAATATCTATGATGTCCAGTATTTAGTAAAATCTATGAAAATATCATGCTAGACCAGATGTTGACCAGATGTTGTTGTTGCAAATGGGTTATTACATAGTCCACAGTTTGGTTTTACGAAAGTTATAAAGCCGGTTGCAGACCTAGAGCCAAGCTAATTTAGTTCAGCTAAGCTCGCATAACTGAGGTAATTTTTCATACTTGTCGGGACCAAAAACTATGAAATGAAATGAAATTGTTTATTCTGTAAATAGGATAACGGAATCACTTTTACACGTCATATTATTTTTATTTTTTTTAATAAGCTAGATGAGGTCGGCGTTTCCTAACTGACTACTCTGAGAAGAAAGGTCGAAACAAACTCAAGAGGTCACGGTCTCTTTTAAAGTCCAGACATAATCTTGGTCAAGCCATATGAGAACCATGTAGATTAGTGTCTGAAATGGTCTTTTGAGGAAAGAACCACACAGATTTGAGTGGACCTGTCCAGTCAGTAATCGTGGAGCTCACTCAGAGCTTAAGGAGCTCAACTCGACGAACAATACCAAAGAAAGGACATTTGGGTAGGCCGCATCAACTACTCAAACTGCCAGACCATCATTAAAACTAACTGAGAAATAAAAAAATTAAGAAAAAAAAAAAAAAACGTACCCACATAGTCCTCACATTCACAATAATTAAAATAATATTATACTTTACAAAGTAATCATGTCATGATGTATATAATTTTAATATGTTATTATTTTAAGTATATTATGTTTTATTCTTCTATGTAAATATTTTTAAATCTGGTTTAATTAATGATTATTATTATTATTAATCATTTATTTCAGAATAAAAAGATTCCATAAATTGTTAGTAAATAGTACTTATATCTAGGTTAGTAAATTATTAATTATTAATATTTACAATTACGCTATTTTATATTATACAGGGCACCTCCAGATCCGTGAACGGTGTTCCAGTGCCTCACAACTGGGCAATCAACCCTTCCCAATATAGTATTTATAAGTAATAATTAAAATATCAAGTTTTATGGTTTTATCACAAGGTTTAGCAGAGCGAGCAGCTCAATCCCAAGCTTTTTTATCTTCTAAATAATCTGAAATTTTATAGTACCCTTTTTTACAAAGTTTGGATTTAATACAGTTTTTAAATCGTTTAATGGGTAAGTTTCGAATGTCAATGGGAAGTTTGTTGTAAAAGCGTATACATTGACCCATGAACGAGTTGCCTACTCTGTGAAGACATGTGCGATGTACAGCAAGGTTTTGTTTATTCCTGGTATTTAAACTATGAACATCGGACATTTTCTTAAAATTTGATATATTTTTGTGTACATACAATAGGTTTTCAAAAATATATTGTGAGGCTACACTCAGAATATTTATTTCTCTGAATTTCTCTCGAAGGGAATCTCTTGGACCTAGGTTGTAAATGGCTCGAACAGCCCTTTTCTGTAGAACAAAGATAGAATTAATGTCCGCACAGGTTTCCCAGAGAAGAATCCCATAAGACATCAGACTATGAAAATAACTAAAATAAACAATTCTGGCTGTATCTACGTCAGTTACCTATCTGTCTAATTTTTTTAACAGCATATGCGGCTGAACTAAGCCTTCCTGACAATTTTTCTATGTGTGGGCATTGTAATCTACAGTCAATAGTTATTCCAAGAAAAACTGTTGACTCAACAGGGTCCAACTCTATTCCATTAACTTGAACATTGATAGTTAGTTGCCTGACATTTGGCGTTAAAAATTTAATGAGTTTAGTCTTTTTTTCGTTCAGGAGAAGATTATTTACATTAAACCAATGCACAACTTTAGAGAGTGCATCGTTAACTTGTTCAAAGTTGACTAACTGACGTTTGATTTTATAAATGAGGGATGTGTCATCTGCGAATAATACGATCTTGTGATTATCCCATATGTGGTAAGGTAAGTCATTAATATAAATTAGAAATAAGAAAGGACCTAGAATTGAACCCTGTGGAACGCCCATGGTGACCGCAGATCCTGCAGATCTCTTGCCATTAACATCGACCCTCTGAATTCTGTTGTTCAGATAAGAAGTCGGAAGGTCAAGAGCCTTGTCCCTCATACCATAGTGGTGCAGTTTCCTGATGAGTGTATCATGATGTACGCAATCGAAGACCTTGGACAAATCACAGAAAATGCCAAGAACATCTTGCAACTCCTCCCAGGCCTCGAATATGCTCTTCAGTAATTCCACGCCCGCGTCTGTAGTGGAACGATCCTTTGTAGAGCCAAACTGTTTCAGATTAAGTAAATTATGTGCATTGAAATGTCCTAACATTTGATTTAAAATTAATTTTTCAAAAATTTTGCTCAAAGTAGGTAATATCGAAATAGGCCGAAAATTTGTGGCATCAGTTGTGCTGCCAGATTTGAACAGTGGAATCACTTTGTGGAAAGTGAAGTGGTGGTCTTTGTGAAAGTGGAAACACTTTCACACTTTTTATGAACGCAAGTATTAAAAAATTTAAAAAACCCCCGACACAAAAAAAATCCTTTTAAAAGCTAAAAAATAAAATATACTGGCCCTTTAAGTTTAATATAATTTGTAGTTAATATTTTGTCGTCGCGTCAGGGGACGCGGCATGCTATTGTAGAAAATATATTTTAAATTTTTCATTCGCCGTCCCCCGACGCGACGACAAAATATTAACTACAAATTATATTAAACTTAAAGGGCCAGTATATTTTATTTTTTAGCTTTTAAAAGGATTTTTTTTGAGTCGGAGGTTTTTTAAATTTTTAATTTAACTTTTATTTCCAGCTTTTTAAACTGTATATAAGTATTACTAGTACATACGATACGATCGACACGTGCCTCGCTTAAATCTACGCAGCTGTACGTATTTTTCCCACAGTAAAGTTAGTTACTAATTTATCCGGATTTTTTTTTGCTTCTCTATCATCAGACCCTGATAAATATATAATTTTATCTATAACCTATTCATTGAGACCATTATTCCAATGAGCCCAAACACGATACCATTGCTGTAAATTGTTGAGGAGTTGGGTATCCTGCAAATACCAGGTAATGTTGCAGCATCAGTTCAAGGTTACTATGTTATTCTAATACCATTGAAGTAACAGATTACCAAATTTAAATTCAATCAGACCTGTGGAAGATGCTAAAATCCATTCATCAATAAGAAAAGACCTGATAATCTTCAAACAGCTGAATAGATTTTTTTTTATCATAGCTAAGAACACTCCCGATTAAGTCACCTTTCAAACAAAACAAAAAAAATCTAAATCGGTTCAACCGTTTGGGAGCTACGATGCCACAAACAGATACACAGATACACAGATACACAGACACACAGATACACACGTTAAACTTATAACACCCTTTCGGTTTCCGTCGGGGGTTAATAAAAATTACCTCAACAATGCGAGCTAAATTAAACTAACTTAGCTTCGCTGTTGGTCTGCAACAGGCTTAAGGGTCGCGACACACCTGCCGAACGTACGGCTCTGAAGGTTCGGGTGAATACACTCGTAGTGTTTTTCAAGTTACCTATGACACATCAGCCGAAAGTTACGTCGCGTTCATGAGCAAGCGTCACATCACGCGACGGATCGCGACCGATAGTTCGCGACGCGTTAAGCGACCGAAAGTTCGGTGGGCGTAGTGGAACGTTCGGTGGATCTCGGCCAGTGTTTCCACTTACGTTTTTAATTTTGCCCCAGTTTCTTAACGAATTATCCCTAAAAATCCCAAAAAAAAAATTAACATTCCTTGGTTTAAGGATTTTTTCAATTTTATAGCATTAAATACCTAAAAAAACATCCATTAACTGACGAGATTACAAAATATTCATTATTAATCGAGAGAGACTGCTATTTCCGATGTCGTTTTTAGCCACGGTCATAGTAAAATTAACAATAACATGGTAGGTATACCTACTAAAGTTAGACGAATTACGTTCATTACGAGTTTGAGGGAATCCCCTTTAATCAATCGGTGGTGCCGTAGAGTTAAGTAGTACATTGGGTGCTACCTACTATAAACAAAGGGCTAACAACTCAAGTTCAATTTTTCCTCAAAATTCCCTAATTCCGCATCAAAATATGGAAATATATCCCATGCTTATTATTGGCAAGTTTTTCCCTAAAAAAGGGAGAAATCACTAAAAGTGGAAACACTGTGACGACGACGCCATGTAATTTTCCGTCGCGTAACGAGCTGAAGTAAACGCCGCCGACCGTTCGGCGCGTTTAGTGTGTCATGCCAACCGAATATTTAACGTAATATTCTATCTCGTAAAATATTAAGTTAAATTGCTTATTAGCCTATTAGGCTAGATTGTAATTCGTTACTAAGAACTTATTAAGACAGAAAAAAAAAAAAATGCCAACCGAATACTACGACCGATAATTCCGCCGCTGAAGTGTCGGCGCCGAACGTTCCGCAGGTGTGCCGCTACACTAAGGGTCGGGCCACACCTGCCGAACGTTCCGCGGCGGAAGGTTCGTCTGAATACGCTCCTAATGTTTTTCAAGTTACCTATGACACATCAGCCGAACGTTACGTCCATAGAAATGCAAGCAAACCGAACGTTCCGCCACGGAACGTTCTGCAGGTGTGGCGCGACTGACGCGGGAGTAAAAAGTTTATTTCCAATTTTTTATTTTTGTTGCAATTGTTTCTTTACATAATCTTCTCATTATTTGAGATACCTACAAAATAAATAATCTAAATCTAATTTCAACTGTTTATTGGAACCCGCTATCCTTTATTATTCACACCACGCGCCACATTTTGGAGTTGCAACGAATTCAATTAAAGCGGGATGCAACGCGGGGCACACGCTAGCGCCCCTCCCTCCCCCCCCCCCCCCCCTTGTCCTCCGCCCCGCGCCTCCGGCCTTGCCCTGGAGCGTGTATTGCTATCCGACGTCTTGCTACAATGGACGAGACACAAAAGCACCACTCTTAATAACTCCAAACTTAACAGGAACAGTCCCTGTCCCGTTCACAGTTTTACTTAGGACCTGCAAAACGTCTGATTAAATATTTCCAGCTTCACCTAAAGACTGGCAGCCTGCGCTGTTTCTGGCTATACCACAGATCTGTGGCTATACTAGATACAATTTAGGGCTGTCAACTGTTTGTCTTATTATATACTAAACTGTAGACCACATCAGTTACAACAATAACAATACAACAACTTCAAAATTCTTAGGGATTTGGGATTAAGCCAATGACGTTATAGAACCTTGAATAGACAGTTATAGTGTGGGAAAACTTTTATTTCTTTGTCGCTGCCTTTCTGTAAAACATCTTCAATAAAACTTTACCTTCTGTGTTCTGTGCTTCTAGTGAGTGTGAGCTTGCCTTGGCTTACGATAATAGCCGGATCATACTGCGCTGTAATGCCAGCGTCTTCTGATTGCGCTATTGTAGTGTTATGTGCTCCAGCTTTAAGGAATGCTGCGAGCTTCTCCGAGACATTCCTAAACGAATGAACTAAGACGACTTATTCTTGAAAGTCTAGTAGTATTTTCATCTCATCGTATCTCAATTTTATCGTAAAGCTGACTTTTCTTTTAATTGGAACTCTTAGCAAAAAGACTGTGATTTAAGTAAAATTGCCTTTATCCTATTCTTCTCTGATAATACTGTTAGAGAGCAAATGGTAACCCTAAACACATCATGTGACATCTACCAACCCGCACTGGGCCCGCGTGGTAGATTACAGTACACCCCCTCAGGCCTGTGACCCAACAATGGGAACATTATAGACTGATTATGCTAGGTATTATTTATGTCGCAAAGCCGAGACTTTCGAATTCAGATACTTTAAGCCAAGAGGTATCAAAGTATACAGAACTTAAGTTAAATAAGTATTGAAATTAAAAGTCAAGTTAAAATAAAACATTTTGCATTTGATCCCACTGGACTATAAAAAGCGACTATTTCATTTCAGTGAGCGAACCAGCCAGTGTTTCTCATGAATTTTACGATTCAAGATTTTAGTTACAAACAATAACGTTAGGAAAAACGTAAAACCGTGTTATTTTACGAGACAGAGCATCTGCAGTAAATAACATTGAGCGCAGTAAAGTGAACTTTACAACCGCTCGCCCGTCAAACCATTGTGTTGTACGTCGCTCAGACGTATACGAGTGAGATGTGGCTGTCGGGATATTCACCAAGCTATACGTGTATGTGTGTGTGTAAATAAATTTTGTAATGAATAAATGTCGTGCATAGCAAACGACGTGGAAATGATCTCCACCGAGAGAAACGCAGAGAAATAACATTCCTCGGTAAAGTTCATAAGAAAAATTAAAATAATCATTCTTGTTAAATTTCTTGAGTTTTGAATTTATGTCTGTTAATTAAAAGACCTTACTCTCGACTGCCCCCGCGCCATTAACCTTTCCCACCTTGATATAAACAACGGGAATAATTTTATTGCCAACACCAAACCATCGTGCTTTGAAAATGGATTCATTATCATCATGGTGAGCAATGAGAGTGTGTTTTAATCACAGGTGCCACCAATATCACTGCGAGTAGCAAATGACTAAATACCTGCATAAAACTGTGCCACTAACTGACAACAAATTGCAATACAATGTACAACAATAAGTGATAAAGTCCCAATAGCAGCGTCTCATTACAGCGAGCTCGCTCCGGACTCCGGCGGCAGCAAGAAGCACAAAACATTTCATTTCCAATCTCGGCTCATTGTCGCCGCGAATCATTCAACGAGTTCCGCAATAAACAGCGGCACGGCATCGGAACGACTTCGGCGCGGCATCGGCTCGGCATCGGCGCGGCGCCGGCGCGGTACGGAGGCTATTATCGTGCTGGAGAACAATATAATTGGATTCCGTCGCCGGCATCCCGCTTGGGTGCTGTTAGGGCTATTGCACACGTGATACCTTTGGCATTATCGGCGATTTTGCGATCGCTTCGATGACTATTGTATTGTGGATATTGTAGCGTAATTTCAGTATTACAAGCCCACAGTTTTACATACATACCGCCCTTCAAAGGAACCGACTGGCAGACTTAAGCATAATGTTTTTCCACACGAACGCCATAGAACTGCCTTTGCCAAACGCCAATTCTACGTTAATAGCATTAACTTGTACAACTTCCTAAATAAAAAGATAAAAATTTATTCGTGCCCTAAATATCAATGTAAAAATCTACTTAGAGATTACCTCCAAACACTAAGTTATGACAACACTGAGGATCTTCTGCTGGGTAATTTACAGTGATTATGAACTATACATACAAATCTAAATCTAAACATAAACGGATGTGTACTCGTTACACCAATTCTTTATCACTACACACACTCACTACATGCACACACACACACACACATTTCACACTCACTCACTACACATACACTCAAACCCTACATTTATTCACCTCACCGCACAGTTAAACGTTTTACATTTTGTGTTTCTTTTCCGACATAAATTATAAATCTTGTTTTCTTTTACACCATTTGCTTATTGTTGAAACGTCCTCATTTTGTATTATATGGCTTTGATGTTGTTGCGGAGAATCACTGACTCCTAAGACACAGGCACATACACCTAGTTTAGGAGTCAGAGTATTAAAATTATTGTGACCTAGTTATAAGCCTTTTATGCTCTTAGTCCTTGGATTTTGTAATGTTATGGCTTTTGGTGAAATAAAGAATTTATTATTATTATTATTATACGTATATGCAAGCTGCTAAGCTCTGCTGGTAGCGCCGTGGCGCCGTAACATGCGTACCAGTGGGGAATATCGGATTGACAATTAAAATTTTCCTCGACTTCTATTGTGATAACCATTGAATAAAAGTATGAAAAAACGAAGCTTTAGTTTGCGACTGCTACGTCCCGCGTGAGGCAGACCTTAGCGGAAGCGCGACTCAAGACGCCGCACCGTCGGCAAGTGACATCATGAGTAATGTCTTCACCAAATGCCTACTTCCCGCAAATGCATTATACTGCACTTTCAGTTGATAGCATTGTATACCAAGGGCTAAGAGACAGTAACAGTTACTGTCATGCGCACATCAAACGATTTTGGAAAACTATTGAAAAAAGGAGCTAATTCGAATCTACCACATCAGGAGTTAAGGAAAAAGGAAAATTAAATGTTTACTTTCAGGGAATACCAATTTCGCTCGTGTACCGCTGTGTAGGATCAAAGATAGTTTCATCAAATACGAGTAAAACGGTTCCCCATAATAACCATGAGGCGAGGAAGCCATTCGCAGCGAATAGTTAAACCAACCGTGGATAATACCTGTTTCATGAATACATTTCGCAAATATTGCTTTAGAGCGAACAAATTAATTTAGTGAAGCCTCCTCGCGGCTCACTGCTGTTTGCATAAATACTTCCCACAGGATCCTGATTTCACGGCTGTTTGCTAAACTAATATCCTTGTGGTACGTTACATGTAGATCTAGTTGTTATCGATACGACCCTCACGGATAGAGGGCTGTTGACGACAGATTGTGAGCTCTTAATACAGACATGTTTCAAGGGATCCGCAGTCAAGGGGACCCTTATAATTGCGTTATGTCCGTCCGTCCGCCACTGTAATGTGTCCCTTTTCCTTTAACTTTTTGACTTAATTCTGAGCATTACTGTTAGTAGTAGGTACCTATGCATTTAATTCGATATTTCCGTTAGAAACTCATACGTCTGCTTAGACCATTTATTTTATTTTAAAACAATTCTATTCAGTTACTTTCTACGGCACCCCAGTAAAATAATCATCAGCAGCACTTGGCTCTTCTATTTTCTGTTGATAAGACGCACAAGTAGGGGGCCAGGGTTGAGGACAGACGGGGGAGCAAAGGGACAGGGGGACAGGATGTCGGATGACGGGTGAGTGGCTCGATGGCTGCGAACGATTTCCGTTTGATGTCCGCACGAGGCGCGCTACGTGGACAAGTCGACGAGATCTGTCGAGAGGTTCTTCACAAAGAGCTTGTTTATAAAACATAATACTATATTTTGTTGCTTTATTTTTCTGACAAAGGACTACTTTGACAAATGAGCACATAATACCTATTTAATATGGAGTAGCTTTTTCTTCTTTGCGTATCAATAGCATTTTCAACAATTTGGCACTTATGTTATCCGAACTAATATTACAAATGCGAAAGTGAGTCTGTTTGTTAGTTTGTTACGCTTTCACCCTAAAACGGCTAATCGGATTTGGATGAAATTTGGCCTATGGATAGACTAAGATCTGTACAAAGACATAGGTTGCTTTTCATCCTAGATCGCAGACGAAGTCGCGGACAACAGTTAGTAATATAATAAAACTGACAAGTTCTTTTGTTTGTTGAATGCGCTAAGCTCTGGAACTCCTAGTCGGATTCGAAAAATTATTTTTGCATTTCAAACTACAGTATTCTAAGATTTAAAATAATTATCACATAAAGTTAGATTAAATTTGCTTAATAATCGTATAGGCTAGATTGTAAAACAACTTGGAGAAGAACCTGGTTCTATTTAATAAAGGAAAAAAAAAACCGATAGTATGTTCCCGTGGTATATTTAACGATATCCACGCGGGCGAAGCCGTGGGCAAAAGCTAGTGGGAAATACACATAACCACTGTTTGTATCTTAGAACATGAATCATCAGTGCATCCTGCATATATGCATAACAATCACGCAGCTACATTACTGACACAACATTAACACAAGTGTTTATAAAGTAGGTTCCTATAGCTAACTAACCGGTACATATCTACTGACACAGTATACCTAAAACTTGCTTATAGATACACAGAGTGCTAAAACTTTTCAAAGTTAGAACGACGTTAAAAACTGGACGTACTTCGCGAACAACAACAGTAGGCAGTAACTCGACAACTTCAAACCCAACCCTGTCCCGTGCCCCAACGAAGTGAACCGTTCTCTGTGATCGGCTATATTCGGACGATGGCCGCCAGCAGTGTCATGTCTGTGAGCGGAAAACTACGATACAATACCTTCTATTTTTACTACCTATTGATACGTAGGTACCTACTTCCATTATGGAGTCAATTTTGAAAACAATATTATTATGTTAAGTCCTAATTTCTTATGGGTATCATTATGCAATCATAGCACCCGATTTAGGAAAGGGATCAACAACAAAAAAATCGGACAGGTTATCAAACTGCTGTGAACTGATTTGATTGCTGTTTTTATTTCAGTAAGCCAATCACAGCGAATAACATGAATTGGGCTGTAAAAAAATCTCTCGTACACATCAACACATGTCGTAAAACAACTTTAAATCTACCTTGATTATAGTACAGCCCCCAGATAGAAAAATAGCTCGCAACTGTTTCGAACTGTCCAAAGTTCTAACATAGCTACTGTTTACAGTTTTCAAAACTCCCAATACTTTGTACTCAGCTACGTGAGACAGTGGCTGAGAAACTTCAGACCCTGCCAGGTCTTTGTGTCCAAATACCTTCGTCTGTGGCCGGTCAGGTAGAACAGCCTCGGGCGATGTCGATGCCCGCGCTGAGGACACGTTCCGTCGATATTGCGCATACTATCTATCTCTACTATGTATTGGTCGCTTAGTAATTATGTTGTGCAGGTAAGCTGTATAATATTATGACATAGGTCGTTACTATATGTACGTGAATCACAACACTGTATATACATAGGTACATTAACTATAATAAGAAGTTTCATATCAGAAATAATAACCTGTATTGATTTGATAAGCTATATGTAAAGATGTCTGCCATAAAACATATTAAATAGAAGCTATTATAACTTTTATGCCTGTTCTTAGAAGATTGACCTTATCTATCTATACGAGTATACAGTATGTTAACTAACAGAGGGCGTTCCCGTTAACCCGCAATAGTATAGCGTTCATAAATGATAGAAAAAAAAAAAAAAGGAAAAAGAAAAACGTTTTTTATTTTTTTATCATAAAATATTCACGAAAAATATTAATTTCATACGTAAAACAAACACTCTGTACACGCGTACTTGTCGCACTTGTCTTTCCAAGTTGAAAGACAAGTGAGCGTGTACAGAGTGTTACATTTAGGTATCAATAAAAAAAAAATGTAAATTTTATAAAAAAAAAAATTAAAAAATTTTTTTTTCACTTTCAATATTTTTCTAGCATGTATGGACGCTATACTATTGCGGGTTAACAGGAACGCCCTCTGTTAGTTAACATACTGTAAATAAAAATCAATTGCCATGCCTTAGTCTCTCAAAAACTCGCAATGGCTCGACCCATTTCTATTATTTTTTATGTTTGTTATTCTGAATACAGGGAGGGGTCTTTAAGAAAAAAAATATGGAAATGACCAAAGGAACTGCCTAAAAATTTAAATTGAAATTTTGACATAGGGCAACGTCTGACGGGTCACCTAGTAATTAATATAAATTAAAGTAGCTTCTCGTGTTTGTCTGTATGTCCGCGTTGTTCTTATAAGGGATTTTGATGAGGTTATCACCATCGTTTAGTGAATTTATTCTGGAAAGTTTATGTGTATAAAACGTTAATATTAAAGTTACATTTATTATCTACTAAAAAATCTCGATGTTTTGTCAAGTCTTTAAAACCGTGCGAAGCAAGAGCGGGTCGCTAGTCGTCTATAAAATTAAAACTTTAGGAACCAAAACACTAATATTTTTTACAACACTGTAAGAGCAATATTTATTATACAATAAAATATGGAACAGGTAGGAATATATAAATGTTTATATAAGTAACATACATTTCAGCTCGAAGGGCACTAAATATTTCATGGTATCAATAAGAAGCTGGGCAGATGTCCACCTTGTGTCGATCGTTACGTATCACTTACTTCACTACTTAGTTACTGACACGTTGATGAAAAATAAATCTATTTCGAGATTGGCTTTATCATTGTTATCTATTTGCCAAATGTGTCTGGAGAGCCACACGGAGATTTTCTTTGCCATTAAAAATTCAATACTGATACTGATATTTTCACTAACCCCTCTGGGTCGCTCTACAAAATTCATAGTTTTTGAAGAGACAGGAGACATTTTATGTCAAGGACGTCATCTCTCTAGTACACCGTGTTATAGCTCTTTATACTTGCAGATGTCGCATGTTTACCTAGTACGTAAAATATAACCGCCGCCGCCGGAGCATAATACCTTGACACCAGAACTTGTGTTTAGTTGTAGCAAAGTTACGAAGTAAAGAAGGCTGACAATAACTAAGTTAAGCACTATACCTCTGCAAAGTGCAGTAATTGCTAAGAACCGCCGCCGCTGGTGTAGCGCTGCAGCGCTGCCGGTGCAGTGTCGGCTCTCATTATGTAACTAAGTTTGCGTCGAGACTGTGCTCGCACTAACCTAATACAAGTAAACAGGAGACACAATGTACGAACTTTCACTACTTTAATACAGTGGTATGTGGCTATCTATTCTATGTTACGCTGGTCTATCTAAGTTAAATCTAAGGCGGGTGAACGTCGCACTTCCTTCACGAGGTATAGAAAAATATAAGGTAGACATTGAAATAAGCTACTTAGATTATTTACTTCGATGGTTAGTCAATTTCGTTCGTGTTCAGTGTTCCAAACTATTTGCAGACTGACTGGCAATAACTCTGATGTTTTAGTCTTCGTCTTTTTAGGGTGCCGTACCCAAAGGGTGCCAAGGACCCTTCTTACTAAAGCTCCGTTGTCCGTCCATCCGTCCGTTCGTCTGTCACATGACTGTATCTTTTGAACCGTAATAGGTTAGACACTTGAAATTTTCACAGAGTATGTACCTATTATAGCCGCTATCTATACATATAATAAAATTGTAGAAAAGTGGTGTCTGTACAATGGAAATATATGAAAAAAAAATAGCAGGGGTTGTTATTATATCGATGCTGAACCCGAGATTATAATTAAATTTTTTTTTGTCTGTTTGTCTGTTTGTCTGTTTGTCTGTTTGTCGGTTTGTCTGTTTGTCTGTGTGTTTGTGCACGCTAATATCAGAAACGGCTTATTCGATTTAGATGCGGTTTTCATTAATATATTGTAGTAAGCTTCACTTAACATTTAGTGTTTATTTCATGTCAATCGGTTCATAAATAAAAAAGTTATGTCAATTTAAAGAATCACATCGAACATTTGTTATAGGTTAGGCATTTCTTTCCTTGATTTTCGGTATACTTATCTTAATTTTTATTTAGGGTTTGTATATAAATATTATAAGTATTTGGTATAGGTTAGGCATTTCTTTTCTTGATTTTCTTTATTAAGTATAAGTTTATTAGCTCAGGTTAGTAATTAATTTTTCTAGCAATTCTTTTGTTTTATAAAGTTAGTACGTTTGGTTTACACGTCTTAACACTTATTACTTAAACTGTGACAATTTTAGACTGTATAATAATCTGTAAGTATTTATAATTTAATTGTTTACGATAGTACGTGTTTACTAAATAACTGTGTGTTAAGTAGTAAGTACTATTTTATTGTAAGAGAATGCCTCGAAGAAGATCCAACCTCTCCCAATGTAGCAGAAATGCTAAAAGGATGAGATTAGTTCGATCACAGGAATCTGAGGAAGGTCGTGAGGCAAGGCTCTCTGCAACTCGGGGACATCAGGCTAGGTTTCGTGCTGCAGAAACTTCGACTCAGCGGGAATCTCGACTGAGTTCAAATCGTTCTCGAATGGTCGAGGTCGCGAAAAATTTTTTTCATACTAATGGGGTCAAGTCATGAAAAAGGTTGAAAAACACTGCCCTACATTAATCCTACTAATATTATAAATGCGAAAGTTTGTGAGGATGGATGGATGGATGGATGGATGGATGTTTGTTACTCTTTCACACAAAAACTACTGAACGGATTTTGATGAAACTTTACAATAATGTAGCTTATACATTAGAATAACACATAGGCTACAATTTATAAAGATTTTATGTGATTTGGCCATAATATAACGATAAGTATCAAGTAAGTCGGAAAAATTCCTGCCCTCTGAGATCTATCTTTGCGTGCGCTGCCTTTTTTTTTTTTGGGCGGTTAATCATCCAATGACTTCTCCCGCTCTGGGCGGAGCGGAAGGGCGTGTCAGACTCTTACTGACTAAAACCCACACGTGTTCCTTCGATCCTTGATATCTCTTTGAGGCGCGCGTGGTCCTTATCGGACGGCGAGCTGCCCGTTGCTTTCCGTCCGCAGGCCCGCGCCTACGGTGGCCGGAAATCGGCTATCAATTCCCGACGCCCGGGACGTCTCCTACGGCGGCGGCGGCTAGGGCTGGTAGGGCGTGGCCTTTGCCACTCCCTCGCGCGCTCCACCTTCTCCTTCGCGAGCATTACTGCTTCGCAGAAGGAGGTGACGGCTTGCCATGCCCTCTCGCTCCGCACCATGGCCTGAACCAGGGCCGTACGCGAGAGGTCACCGCCGCCGATCTTCTCCACGAGGACACGGCGGTGGTCCACCCAAGCCGGGCAGACCACCACCGTATGCTGCGTGCGCTGCCTAAACCGTTAGAGTTACATGAAGAAAATGTATTGTGGGATTGTTTGTCTTAAAGAGTTCTAAATAAAAGTCCGCGACAGCATATATCTACCTTTTATGTGGAAGCCTTTATAACCAAAATAGTGAGCAATAAATACAGTTAAATTGAATACTTTTTTTACATTGCATATTTTAGAGTATTTAGTTAATTCTTATCAAAATAAATACCTTCATCGCTTTTGGTATTTAATGAAGATAAAGTTTGTCTTTTACACTAAGTAATTTGGACAAATAGTTTAAAAGTTAGAACGATAAGAATGACCTGCGATATTGAGTCGACGGCGCACAGAACGAGGGTGGAGGGGCGGGCCAGCCAGGGGATGACGCGCCAGAGCGCCAAGTAGAAGCTATTGCTTAATAATTATGTTCGAGAAATAACGTAAATAACGCAATTAATTGTTGAACTGTCAAAATGAAACCCATTGCTATTGTAAGTGCTACGCAATTACCCCGCTGATTTAGGACATGTTACACGTTCCTGTGGGATAATTTCCGACATCCACGCGGGCGAAGCCGCGGGCAGAAGCTAGTAACAAATATACAAGTAACGCGTAAAAAAAATATTAAGTGATGTGCGAGTCCGACTCGCAGTTGAGCGCTTTTTAACTAAATTACAAACAAAATGCTAGACTTGAAGGCACAATTACACATGACTGGGTTTTGTTTACTTATCTTCATGAAATTTGGCTCAAACTCTAGCCTGACACACTTGTAAAATAAATATGAATAAAGCATACACAACGCCCCAAATTGTATATACCAAGTAAGTAAGTCTCCATCTGTTTGATGTCGCAGACAGACTTCGATGGCTTCTGCCGCTTCACTGGACATCAGACGACACAGATGGTTCTCAGCCGGAATCCCGAGTGGTAACTTATGTACGGCTATAGCAAGTCGCGACAAATACTCCATTTTATTCGAGATATTCCGCATTGAAGTTAATACTACGATGGTAGAACACAGTACTGCACTCGATGTAAACTTTCAAGTAAAATTGGAATATACACAAGAGTTTGTAGCACTTTAGGCTGCACTTATATAAACTCATAAATATTTATGAGTCGGAACATTTCCCTAGAATATTTTGTTTCTAAAAGCAGAAGGAAAACGGTTTATAATCTAGTTTGAATTCTAAAAATTTTGTAGAAACATGAAGTGCACTCCATATTTTTTTAGTTAATGATGATGTAATAAATATTATAAAGAATGATTATACCTCAAGGACTGTAGGTAGGTATAATACCGAATTTTCTACTGAACCGTGGTCAGAAAAACCGAATCCTGGTCGGATTCAGGTTTTCTGACTGTCGATTCAGCCGAAAATAGCAGGATTCGTTGTTTTTACTGTAGGAGTCAGCCCACAAATTTAGTTTGAAATGAACTGTGTATAAAAATAACGCGTAGAATGTTTTGTTATAAGAATCTAATATCTTGACGCAATTTTTTATTATACTCTTATAGGGTCCAGATTTATTAAAGCAAAGATTTTCTCCAAAACGAAAAAAGCTCCATCTTCTGAAAATTCATATGACCATTTAAATTGTAAGTACCCCACGAGTTGCTTTCCTGTACACAGTTCGCCACAAAGCCTTCCCAACCCCTTTTGAAGCTACTAGCACCATCTATGCACAGATACTTGAAACTTAATATGAAACGGTCCACGGTTAGGGGTGCATTTGACTACCCCTCGACAGAGGGCGCTGTTGTTGTAGCGTTCACTTTCAAATCTGAGAGGCGTGGGACACTCTGCCTTCCAGTTACTTTATAAACAACCGATAGGTGGCTTTATGATAAATTGAAGCAAGAAAAAGATAAATAAAAACGCAAGCAAGGTCCATAGCTTAATAGTTTAAGGAGATCTTATCATACAGAATACACTACTGTGGACATTCAATCAAAACACCCTGATGGGGAGAGGCAAATCAGAACTTTTATTCACATACCTGCATTTCCATTTAGGAGGCAGTCCCTCCTTGAAGCGACGGATGGAGGGTGATGTGGAGCATGATGATGATGTTGGCGCCGTACGTTTAATTAAATTAAGTACTTTATTACATGCATTACTAGATTATGTATCATATAATATAACCCATATAGGTAGCACACGGTGGAACATAAGCTCCACTTGGCACAGCTCGAGTTCTTGGAACAGTTTATTATCAACACAGAGTATTCATGGGTGGAGTTTCCGAAACAGAAAATAGGCGGTACCGGGCATTTCCGGCATTTTACGAGCCCGGTATACCTCATTGATATAATAAAAGGAGGGAGACATGTTACGCGCTAATATCGCAATCAGTAAACCTGGGCTCGGCGCATGACTACATGCACCAAAACTCACACACGTGTGATCACAGTCGAAAACCTACAGTTACCGATAGACAAGAACAGAGAAGAACAGAAGTTATTTTGATGCGTATTTATTACAAAAAAAACTGTAATTATGGAGCTGTTTGATCAACGATATCCCGTGCGCGACTGAGTACCAACTACGGGCCATCACATAATTTAATAGGACCAGGCGCTGTTACTAAGTCCCGTATCTACCGTTTGTAATACATCAGTATTAAAAACGGTAGATACGGGATACCTAGTTGAATTGAATGGTCGGTTCTCGTCATGAGAACCTTTGTGTCGAATATTGTTTGGGTCATCGATTATATGCATACAATATAATTATGTAGAAAATTATATGAAGTTTTAATTTCACAAACACGATGCTCATTGCCCGCGGCATTGCCCCAGTACCCGCGAGTTTCCTTTACTTTTCATGAAATCGGTCGTTGTCAGTGCGCGTCTGAAGACAATGAATATTTGAAGTTATCTTCTTGTGCTGTACTAAAGTGATCAGTGTTCAGGTAGAATAATAAATAGCGTGGGATGGCCCGGGGCGGCGCCGGCCGGGTCGGTGTCATCCCGGGCCGTGTGTCCGGTACACTCCCTTGCAATGAACGGACCTGGCTCGCACACACGTTTGCCCTAATTCTGAGGTTTAAAGACTCCGTTATAAATAAAATCTTCCACGAAAATTCTCGAATGATGTAATCCGATTGTTTTTCATCAGAGGAATGCAAACGCATTGAACCAACCGATCCACCAACTACATATCAAATAAGTGATTCTGGTTCGATTTCTTGATGGCTACCATCAAACAACTTCATCATTATTGGCAAACGTATTTATAAGAATTTAAGAGAACTTAATTCGCTAATTTTATGATAAAGTTTAAAGCTTTTATCTACAAGCGGGCAGGAGCTAACCGGTTCACCTCCACTTAAGTATATAATTCAGATAACTGAAACGTGTGGTGCACACTCTCCATAACTTCAGTAGTTTTATCGGTATAACGTCACATAAAGCCTTCCGAAGCGTCATATGAAAAAGTAAAGTTAAATGCTGGTGTGAAATGAATAAATTTTAATTAAAGCGCGTCCGGTTTGACAGCGACGGTGACAAACGAGGCGCTCGCTTGGCGCTGGACGCTCGTGACGCGATTCAATTGAATCCACTTTGTTGCTTATAGACCAAATATCTAGTTTTTGCCACGTTTTATAGAGTGTACAAAGTATTTGAGAGTTTAGTTGCAGTTTAATAATGAAAACATCAGTATATTCTTACAACAGCTATTGAACTTTCACAAATAAGTGCTTAAACTTATTATTTAAAAGTGGGATGGAAACCTGATCAAATCATGACCGGCTAAGATAATAATAAAATGCATTTGAGGAATAACCACAGATATAGTAACTACCAGTTACAAATCCGAAATGATTTTGTTTTATAATTCAGTTTATTGCAGAACTTCAACTTGTATTCCGTTGTCGTTTCGCATCGCTCTGCAGTTCTACATAACGCGTGTAGCGCTTTTGTCCGAGCCTTAGAATTCAGTCAGCATTCCAGTTTTGTGCTTGTGCTGAAACCTTCTGTTTTCCATTCCCCAACACTTTCATCTGTACACGTGCTGCTGTTTGAACTGCTTATTTCTTTATTTAGGTCACAGGAGCGAGTTTGCTTGGTGAGGTATTTCAACTCTAGGTATTTGAACTCTAATGTGCTCTAGTTTTACAACAAGATTACGAAGAACCGAGAAAACAATCAATAGTTTTCTTGTTAGAAAAGTTAAAAGAATTATACATTAAATTAATTAAACTTTAACATCTCTTTTATTTCTAACCTTTCAACGAGTTTCGTGAACTAAATCCAAAACTAAATCCTCAGGTTCACTTCAGTATCACATTATACCGCACGGGTGGCTGTGCCGACTGCCCGAGTCCCGTGTTCTGTCAGTGACAGTCGAGCAGCGGTCGTGCCGTGTCCGAATGTCCCCGAGTCCCGAGTGACCCCGAGTGACCACTATAGCCATGTTAGACGTGGACATATAATAGGATTCGTGGAGACCTGAGCTAGATTTTGGGTTGACCAAGCGTGTCTTAAATAGATATTGCTGAAGATTAAACGGTATTCAGAGAAAAGTAGAAAATATTATTGGATTTTTTAATAGTTATAAGAGCACTATGCAACATATCTATGGAAAGGGAAAGGTGCGATTACAATTATTAGTAAGTGTTGCTATCATGTAACTCGAATGTATATTACACGTTATCTCATTCGATACCCTGACCATTCCCTGGACGCAGTTAATTTGTGTTAACTTTAGCGCAATTACAAACTAGTCGTGAAGCAGCATTGTGAAGTAGTTGGGGGTCTGAGCAAGGGGCTGTTTGCTCAGGCGGCTGGTTGCGAACTTCGCCTGGTTCACATCCGGGGCAGCCAGCCTTGTACTAAAATTCTAAGGTAAGTCATACAATGTAGCTTGTGTGATCCTGGAGACTTGAGTTTAAACTCAATTGTTGGGGAGAATTCTATGATGATTTTATATAGAATTGACTGGAAGTTTTTTTTAAACGATATTATTGGGTAACTTATTAGACCAGATAGGATGGATTGATTGGGATAGACTGAATGTGGATGGCAGAGAACCGGCTCTTGCGGCGCTGACAGTAGACCATGTGCAGCATTGGCCTATGATAGGTTGAGTCGGTTGATTTACTGGTTTGACCTGTTGATGCGAGCTAGTATTTACTGGTTTGACCTGTTGATGCGAGCTAGTATTTACTGGTTTGACCTGTTGATGCGAGCTAATATTTACTGGTTTGACCTGTTGATGCGAGCTAGTATTTACTGGTTTGACCTGTTGATGCGAGCTAATATTTACTGGTTTGACCTGTTGATGCGAGCTAGTATTTAATGGTTTGACCTGTTGATGCGAGCTAGTATTTACTGGTTTGACCTGTTGATGCGAGCTAATATTTACTGGTTTGACCTGTTGATGCGAGCTAGTATTTACTGGTTTGACCTGTTGATGCGAGCTAATATTTACTGGTTTGACCTGTTGATGCGAGCTAGTATTTAATGGTTTGACCTGTTGATGCGAGCTAGTATTTACTGGTTTGACCTGTTGATGCGAGCTAGTATTTACTGGTTTGAACTGTTGATGCGAGCTAATATTTACTGGTTTGATCTGTTGATGCGAGCTAGTATTTAATGGTTTGACCTGTTGATGCGAGCTAGTATTTAATGGTTTGACCTGTTGATGCGAGCTAGTATTTACTGGTTTGACCTGTTGATGCGAGCTAGTATTTACTGGTTTGACCTGTTGATGCGAGCTAGTATTTACTGGTTGGACATGTTGATGAGAGGTAGTATTTACCGGTTGAACCATTGATGCAAGCTAGTATTCACATTTCTTGGCGGTTTTCTCCGACTACTCAAGTTGCAAGACTGAATTAATTTTGTAAATTCAGTTTTGAAGCGGTTACACCGCAACATACAAACTACGCAGCAAAGACATGAAAGCCTGCATCGCACAGTTAGAGTATACCGCGCGAATAACATAAATAAGACTATCTGAAATCAACTTTCGGGCAGTTGCTCGCCAGACACAACACCCGTCTGGTTGGAGGATCCTCCCTTTTCTCTAATGGATGAGTGAACTTTACACCCTGTTCCTCATACCCCTAAACTTTTATCAAAATGCTATTAGCCCCCGCTATAAACCTCTAAAAAAACTTGGACACTAAAAAAACTCCTACAAAGAGTTCTTGTTCGTGAACAGCTCTAGAACTAACTTCACGATCTTTTAATCATTTCTCTTCACGATTAATCGTCAAAGTCCTGGTGTTGGATTAAGGCCGAGTTAGTTCTGTGGGTGTTGGGTGAACGGTTCACCCGATCTGCTTCGATCTTGTCCAAATACAGTACAGTATTTGGACTGACGTTATTCAGACTTTTAAAATTAGTTCCAGATCGCCAGTTTATATTTAGTTCTGGTTTGTTAATTAAAAGACGTTAATTTAAAAATGTAAAAAAAAAAGTTATGGAAAGTTAGATACTGGGTACTCAATGCTATCTCGATGTCAAGCTGTTGCGGCACCCAGCAACATCAGCAGTGTGACATTTTAGCTAACTTCAGTACCGGATCAGTCTTGTCTGATTTTAATAATGTAAGTCCTTACGCGTTTTGACGAGTAAAACTGTTTGCACAAACTTACTTACAGAAATCAAATCATTTATCAAGTACTTGGAGAGCATCGCAGTTTTTTTAATTGAATCCTCTTTACAAACGTCATATTCATATCAGTGTCTCTGGAAATACTTAACTATTAAATTGCCTAAAATTTGGATTTCAATCGTGCGTCAATCATACTTGTTTTATATTTTTGTATAATCTGACTGACGGACTTAATCGTTTTTTTTACCCAGACATCATCCCTTTTGCCGTGCGTTCCACTGAATTACATCTACGTCACTCATGTACCTATCCCACGTGCACTATGGATTTAAATGACTTCGTAATCAGGCTATGATTTTACGAACAGGGTCCACGGTCTTTAGTCTTATAGTATTTTGCATAAAACTGAAATCATTCCGTGTTAACTTGTTTAATATAAGTATTTGCTACTTATTTAAAGGGAACAATTCAGGTCGTGTAGGTACATGGCCCCAGAAATGTCTTCATGAATTTCGTCATTTCAGTGGCCTTTCAAAAAACTAAATGTTGCGCCATGCTAGGCGTATGATTAGTTCCATCAACGAAAATCAAATAGATCGGGAGCTAATTAACAATTTGACGCGGCCGCGATCCACCGCCGATATAATTAGTGAATACATTACGATTTGATACCGACACTCCGACACTCATATCCAATTTGCAAATGGGATTCATTAGGAATACATGTTTTTACTTCAATTTGAATATTATTACGGTTTGGCGATGGATTAGTGCCACGTCGGAATAATTCGTGCGTGCTGCTAGAGCTAACTCAGGTTTTATATGGAGGTAGGCGGCTTTTACTTGGATTCTCAAACATTTTTAAGAACGCTGGCTTGAGTGTTTTTCATAGCGTGTGATTAGTAGGGATTGAAATGATATTTACGATCATAATAAAACGGTACTAAGGAGGCTACACGTTCCATCGGAGAAGAACCAACAAACTGTAGGAATTATTTTACTTTATTAGTCATGCATCTAACTTCTGTTGGGCACTTACACATAATATGCCTTACCTCAGAGCAGGTTAGATACTCCCAAAGTGATGCAGTATAACAACATGTTGAGTTCAAGGGTCCTAGTAGTTCACTAGTACTTCACTGGGTTCTACCCTCTGCGATAAGTATCCTTACAACTTGTACCTACGGGACGGGGAGCCGTATGATATAATTAACCACGTTTGAATATTATACTTAGTACGAAACCTGTTTATTTGTACTGTTTATTTGCTTAACTTTCAACCGGCTCAACATTTCAACATTTATGAATGTATAAATCTAGACTTTCATAATTCCTTTGTCATGTAAAATCTCGGAGCTTCTCAAAACATTAGACATGTTGGTTTGTATAGTTTTGTCACAATAAAGCGGTCAGGCGGGACTCCTTTGACGCAAACGCTAACAAGCTTGTTTAGACAAAAACTACAACTATTTTTACCTAACTTTATAACTACAAGTATTTTCAAGACATCCACTCCTATTTCTACATACATAAAGTTAGTGAGTACGCGAAGTACAGCGCGCTCCCTCAGTCAAAGCTATCAGCGGAGGGCCCCGGATTAGTATTCAGTGCGCGATTGTGTCACATAATCAAAAAGAAACATTTTGCTACATTATGTGCGTTTGAAGATTACCAACACGAAGGATACAACTGAACAGGAAGATACAGAAGTTGCAGACAGTTTGTTAAACGATAAAAATGTATTATATACCCTCTTGATAATCTAAAAATTGCAGAGCTATATTTGGTTTGACTGTCCGTCATCGGAGTTTTATCTTAAAACTTAAATGATTTCATTGGGAACTTCCTAGTAACAGTGGTATTGTCATGTGAATAGTCAATATAATTATCAAGAAATACTCTCATCACTGATGACTTATGCCATTGAACTACCGCTGTTTAATGAAGCTTGGCACTGCAACTGCAATAATCAGCTAGTTCAGCGTCAATCTGTACACACATTTACGCCTTCTTTGTAAGTTGTCCTTCTCTTTCCTATTTTGATACAAAGATGGTATTAAGTTCGCGCTTATTGAATTGTATTAAACAACGTAATACGTAATTTCAATACGAATGGCAACGGAATTTGTGAACAAGAAAATTGGATTTGATTTTCTTTTGGGGTTACGTAAACCGGTAACGAGTTGCTATGTGTGTCGTTTTGAGTTTGTTTAGTAGCATTGTCTAGTACCGAGCAGCACAACAGTGTGAGTGAAAAGGGTATGCTGAGATGATTTGGTCATGTTGAGAGGATGAATAAAAGGCGACTAACAAAATGTATTTACAAGGCAGATGTGACTGGAAACGCCGGGAGGGGACGCCCTAGGAAGACATATAGCTTATTGGTGATGTTCTTCAGAAAAAACAGGTGCGTAGAACTCGCAACCGGCGTGCGTGTATGACCTGCTATCTAATTACGCAACACATTTTCGTAAACGATTCCGACTAATCTGTTTCATTTTGATAATTCAACAATATTCATTGAGTTATTTACGTTATTGAGCAGATTTTTTTTACGAACGTATGAAGCAATAGATTAGCAATCTGTTTCAACACGATTCAAATTCCGATTGATCGTGTATTGCGTATTTAGGGTAAGTACAATGTATGAACATAAACGAGGCAAAAGGAGTATGTAAGGATCGTTGTAGGTGGCGTTCTGTAGTTTCTGCCTACCCCCATGGGAAGAAGGCGTGAGTTTATGTATGTATAAAATGTAGTACCGAGCAGTCTGTTCACAGAATGAAATGAACGTCTTTAAGAAACGTGATTCCATTTTGGACGGATGCAACTGCTTTTTGTTGTTACGAATTCGTGATTTCTTTACGATTATGACATGGGAAAAATTATACCACGGACGTAGCATTGTTGCAAATATGGTCAAATACTACCATTCTGTTTGATTATTACTACTTACCATAACAAGATATATTATTATGATAATTTATGATCAACCATAATGAATGCCTTAAGCTAAATAACGGAAACCCCGGAAACCACTCAAAGGACCATGACCAAAGCAGCATACATGCATACCCTAACCAAAACAATCATGTCCAAAAGTTACACATCGTGCATTTAAAAGCACATGAGACCTAGATTTTGAAACAATTACTATATTTTAATTTAATGGTAATTTTTTTGTATATTTCGTAATAAAAAAAATACTTATTTTGCCAAACGGCTCATTCGATGGACTTCAAAAAACGATTGATTGCTAATCATTTTCTGTCAGGCGTTTTCATAAACAATTAGTTCAATACCGAATTTCAATTTAAATAAGAATTGGTGTACATAATCTAGTAGTGCTCGACTAGATTTAGCAACATAAATAACTAAATGTTGTAGCACAACTCGTCACTAGGTCTGGCAGCAGCTGGAGCCAGCTTAAAATGTACCAAGACTGGGTGAGAACGATGTACTTACCCATATTTTTAAACCTGAGAATTGGGCAGTCTTTCCATAAAGTATATGCAAGGTCGCTAAGAGTAATCTAGGCTTCCAAACTATGTGTAGGTACTTTGTTTCATTTAACCCTTTTCAAGCAGAATTAAACCATAAGTACTAGATTATGAAAATCAAATAATCCTATTGGATCGATCGCTAAGCTGCTTAGCACATCTCTGGTGAAAAGGATGCTTTAGGATAGTTTTAAATATCAGGAGTGGGCCTACCAGATGCTTATAACTTATGGGAGTATTCCACATACGGTACTAATAAAGCAGATCATTTATAGTGTAGAGGAAAATAAAACAAATCTCTCAAAAAGAACGTAGGTACCCCTTTTTTATTCAATGTTAAGGCATTTATTTCAAAACTTTAATAAATATAAGCCAAGGCAGTGAAGAGATAGCCAGTCCCAACAACCTAGTCCCACCACCATTTAGCTTAGCCACTTTGAAGGGAACTGAATTCTTTTCAACACGTCATGTTGTTTTGTACTCTCTCAAGATGCTTTGCAGTAGCACGGATAATTCACTGATCCACGCGCAAAACACATTTGTAGTACCGAAACATTGATGCATGATTTCAATCAACTCAGCACTGCAACATCGTATTTCACCTTTAAACTGACACGTATCGTAAGTCCAGTAGAAAAACCAAAATCGACAATGAGATATCGCTTTCAAGAATATGTATATCGAGCTAAAATGTGCAAAAAACGTACGGGTAAGTGTTAAATAAACAATAAATTAACAAACAAACAATACCACACGTACAGAGCACCAGTTTGAATGTAACAGTAGGTTTCTATGGCGACGAGTGACAATCGAGTGAATGTGAGAGAGTGACACCTACAATCAGTGTTTCCAGTTAATTGTATTTTTTTACCCAAAACCTTTTCAAGAATTTGCTTCGGATAAAATACTGCTTACACCAACCTACCTACTATTATCTACCTACAAAAGAACTTATAAATCAAAATATATTTTAATTAATAAAATATCTTGGTAACATCATTCATATTCAAACAATATAGAATACATTCTATAAAGAATAAGTTCTCTGCCAGTGCTGTGCACTCCTGTAAGTGACGAATTCACAATACCTAACTAAAACTGTATGTGATTTTTGTATGTTACTTGTGGATAATATGGTGGCCTCCATGGTTATCTCCTGTACCTCAAAAATAAGGTATTCTCCTATCACTCATCTGATCACATTGGCCGAATGAACTGAATGAACAGAATGAACTGTAATCTTTCACTTATCGTCGCCATTAAACCGAAAATGTAACCGGAACTACAAATAATATTTATTTTTATTCAATCTTAAAAAATACCTTTGATTGACTCTAGACTATTATCTAAAATCTAGTTTGAATAAATGAAGGATACTTAAAAATATGAATTCGCTGGACATGGTTAGGGCATATCTTGTCATGGTCTTTTATCGGTTACCGTTTCCCGAAATGAAATGAAATCAAATCATTTATTTATTTGCAAACATAGGTACAGATATACATTGATGTTTTTGTTAATAGAAATAAAGTTCTCCATGTTTAACCATCACATGGGTATGCAAATAATAAAAAGTGGGTACGTACAAGATAAAATTAAATATGTCAGCGTTATGAAATAATTACAATAATATTTAAATGTCAGAATAAAAATAAAAAAAATAAAAAAGAATTAAACAATTAAAATAATAAGCCAAGGATCATAAGCGATGGTAAATACTGATATTGAAGCATACTTTTACAAATCATAAGGCATCCGTTATTATCGCCCAGGTTTTTGCATTGTGTGGGCTCCTGACCGTCATAACTCCTGGAGAAACGAAGGTTCGGACATATGTGGCGGAAGTAGAACCAAATGTACGAACAAAGAGGCTGCGTCATGATTTCAATTGTTCGCTTTACTAAGCCAAAGGTTGCTGGAATTGGAGCAAACATAATACTGATATATTAGTTACAGGTAAGTACAAAAATCTGGAGAAAATCTTAGCTCATACAAATAAGAAATATGACAGATATTTCTTTCACTCCCATACAGGAAATGGCATCGACATCGGTCGAGTAGTTTCATAGATATCGAGCATAAACGAGTGCTGGCCAATATTTGCGGGGGATACGATCCGGAATGATTCGCACTAAGCGGCACACAATTACGCGGCTCGCCTGTCAAAGCCGCCGCGATGTAATTACACACTAATAAATATAACTACGAACATATTATGTAGAGCATTTACCTAGTAAATATATATACCTATGTGGTGCTTGTACATAATGTAAATGGAATTCCATACACAGAATGCGGGGACAAAAGGTCAAACGGCTATCGAAAGATCGGCATTTTTTATCCCCGCCTTTGCACTATGAATTTGATGGCAAGCCACGCCCATCAGAGGAAATAAGCTTAAAGTGGTTAATGACGGGTTACCTTGGTTACATTGGGCAATGCAAGTGCGCAAGACTGGTATACGATGAGGGAGAGTGACGTTAATGTCCTGCTGTGTGTTAATGTGTGCCGCAAAAATGACTGTAGATGGTGATGACGACTAGGTAGAAAGAAACGTTTACGAAAACTATGAGCTAAAGCTGTAATTTAATACTCGATACTCAATATCTTTATTGCTTTACCATAATGTGTTCTTAGGTGGTAACTATATAATTTAGACCCTGTAGGGCACAGCAAAAGGGTAGGAGAGAGGAAGCCCGGTTTTAGGAGATCATTTAGTTGTTATTGTGGGAGCAAGTTTTATCTGACATATTATAATCAAAGTCAGGATTATCACCATACCCATAGCATAGATAAAATAATAGGTACATTTGCCGACAATACGTACCTTTTACTTAAGTCTGCCCGCAGCATAACTGTGCCACCAGACAAAGGATAGATGGATGGTCTTAAGTAATTTGCAATGTTCCTTACGAACGGTCCTGACGCGGTCGATACGGGGTTGGATTTGTTAGCCTATGAGATGAACGACTATACTGAGATCGACGATCCTAGGCGAAATAGGATAATTCATCATCATGTCTTTTGAGCCATCGCCATTGTTTCGAAATGAAATACCTAAGACATAGATATCATTACGTTCCTGTATGTTAAAACAGACAAAGAATAAATTAATTTCGTTTTAACAGTTTTTCTAAAGTTCTCTACACTTTGTTTCTGATTTATCAGTGACATTCAAAAATATTTTAATAACGTTTATAATTACCTACGTTATGCCCACTTACTTGTGCAGATAACGAAGCCATCAAAAAGGCTGATAAGAAATTTTCGAAACGAAACGGTATTCTTTACGGTATTTTATTAAGGTATTCTTCTGCCCGTCAATGTTTAGATTGATGTCTGACCCATATAAGTGCCAAACCCACAAACAAAGCCGTCACTGGGCCAACAGCCCAGCTCCTTCGGACCAGGCTTGAAGATAGTGTGTAGGCCGCATATTGTTCCAGCTACGTGTGTGGCACATTATGTTGGTACGGTGCGCCCAAACTGCATGTACGGTGACCATGTAAGAGGTTTGCGTATTAAATGATGCTGCAGAATTGAATTAATTAAAAAATAATACAGTGTATGCTTGGTGTTCAAATCAATCTATAATGTAGCTTCTTGTGTGCATCCCAATAATATCTCGCTACCATCGGGAAAAGAAAAGAGCTTTACTTTGTTTCACAATATATCCAATCTTACCATTTTCATTTTTAGGCCTTTCTTACTACACAATGTTTGGCAAGATTGTTTATGTAAGACCTGGAACTTCAAAGTAAGTTATCATTTGAGAAAATTTATAACTTACTTTGAAATTATATTAAACAAAACATTTGAAACCAGTAGTTAGGTTTTTAGTCGGTAAGAAAACAGTCAAATATTTTAAGTCATTTTAAGAGCACTTCTTAACACAGATTGTATTTTCCATTCTCAAGTTTACCTTGTTTTATTAATGAGTAGGTTCTAACATCATTATCATAGTTTGCTTATTTGCTTAGTTATGCATTTTTAATCACCCGGGGAGTCCGACTTCCAACATTTTATTCTTCTTGCAAGACTGACCGGGATTAAAATTTCAAATTCAAAGCTAAAATTCTCAGAGCCTGAATCCAGTCTCCCACTGAGCAATCGCATGGCAGTAGCACTGCACATAACTATGTACATATATGAATAATTGGATGCGAGTGGATCGATGACGCCGACATGACGTGAGCCTCCGCACGCACACACACACGAACTGCACGCACACACACATCCGTACGTGAGCCGTGTGTTGTAGATGAATGCACCGCAGACTCAAATCGATGACGGTCAAGGCGTTTTTGATGATTTTCTCTACTTGAAGTCTGCCATGCTGTGTTAAAGGAAGGTCTACCAGAATAATATATATTACTTAAAGATACCATTTTGGAAAACTAATTCATAATTCTGTATACTGGAGGTATACTATCCTAAGTCCATTTTATTCGATATTCACTTTGTAATGTCATTGAAAAGATCTACTTAGTGGTATACTATTTTAAGTCCAAAAAAAAAATACTAACTTTCGGATTCGGTATTATGTTTTAAGTCCAGATCGTGACGTGACTAGTGTTCAAATTGAGACTTAAAACATGTGCCCTGAATAATTAGCTTAATGTGACTTATGATGGTTTGCCTCCGGTGTACAGAATTATAAACTTGCCATGATAATAGTGAAGAACTGACAGATGCATCCGAGTATGTGGCTTTTTAGCTTTTGTGAGCCTTCTCTACTTATTTATTCTGTAAAGCATATTGCCTCATTATCATAATAACGTCATTTTGGGCGATAATAAGATAGTTGTTGTCAGTTAACCAACGGAACCCAAGCAGTGGGGGATATTAATTTCGAATATTCAAAAAGATGATGCACAATATTTATGGTACTGAAACATGTTTAAATTATATGCTAGCCGGTAAAAACTACCAGCAACACCTAATTTTCCTAGTTGATTTTCAACGATTTAAATATTAGTACATATCATTATCATCAACTTTATTGAAATCTGAAAAACATTAAAATAAATTATTTTTCAGAACAACAAAAGGTTGTCGATTACGCGGTGCGCGTCGTGTGAGTGACATATAGAGTCGATGCGGGCGCCACCTCGCGGATATAGCAGCGCTTTCGTTTGTTGTATGTACGTTAACGTGACGAAGTTAAACCTATAACTACACTGCCTGTGTTCTTATTTTAAGAGCACAGAGATTGTGTTCGGAAACAATTCTTTGTGCAACATTCACTAAGGAGCTGACTGACCAGCACTTGGGAACTAACTTTCCTTCTAGAGAGGCAAGAGTGCTAAATCAGGGTCACTTATCCATCTTAAATAATGCAAATCAGTGTCGGAAGACTATTAATTATTTCCGTTATACTAGCCCTGTATGTGTGACGTAACGAGGTGTTTGCATACGAACAACGCATTAATCTAATTCACTAGTTAATTACTGCTTGTTCCCTAAGATAAGCTACGTTCTATATATTCACACATACAATGTATCAATAGCTTTGTGGCCTTAAATGATTGAACGCTTGCCGGTAACCAAGAATTTCATGAGATATCATTTTATATTTACCCTTTACATACACATCGACACCCTCCTATGGGGATTTGTTAATGTGTCCAACTATAATGACTTCAACTATATGACAGTCCCCACCGGTAGGCGATTGACGTGTTTCTTAGAAAAGTTTCCCCAGTCACTTACTATGCTCCAGTGAGATGCGTCATAATCTGAAAAAAGGCTGTTAATACCTATTTAACTATAGTACATAAACATACTACCTACACGTAAATAAACACAACAAGTAATCATGGAAATGAGAAATTATTATTATTATTTCGCGGCGATTTATAATTATTTATCCTGCAGCGGCATGTTTGTACGCCGCGGGACTTACACTATAAGCACACGCGGCTCAACAGTGGAGGAATCGTAATCCTCACAGTTATTGTATCGTATATTTCCATTCAAATACACTAGTAGTAAGTAGGTCATTGGTTGTTAACTATTTTTCTTTTGACATTTGTCTGTTACAATACTAATCCTGCAAACAGCTACAACAAACGGGTATGTAGAGACATTTCCATTAGCATCTCACTTGACAAGCAATCTACTGAAACACAGTAGTACACAAACAGATAGCGACTTCTTGGTAATGAAAATGTAATGTATCTATTTGAAGTAGAGAATCTTACAAGTCTAGTATCTAAGTCGAGCGTCACGGAAAATGTGTTTCTCTTTGAATTTTCCAGTATTTTGTGGCTGTTTGACATAAGTATCGTATTACCACATTTCGTGAGTCGCGTTGTAATTCGATACATTAATATTAACGCAGGCGCTTATTATCAGACCAATGCAAATAACGTTATACGGAATTAATGCTTCGTGCCGATACCGGCTTTCAAACAAATGTGTATTTATTTGTTTAGACTAAATACATTAAATATACCTGTGTATTTTTTTTTACCGGCAACATTCAATGTTCAAACAAACATACGCGATTGGAATTATTCGGTGAGTTTGCTGAGCTTGATTCTGTTTGGCAATTTGGGCTCTAACTCATCATAATGTTTAGGCCATGTTTCACTTGACCTATTTCAAACTATTGATGGCTTGACGCGACATTTCACAGATTTTCATTTATTACATCGTTCCATTCATAAGTTTAAGGTCAATGTTTAATGGTATCTTAATTTACCGCTCACGCTCAGCATAAAAAGTTTGCATGTTTAAAGAACTCTTGGTAAAAAAAAATCCCTCCGTAAGCTCAAACGTTTTGCTAATAATATTTTCCTAAGGATCTCACAAACAAGATGTTTCACAAGAAACTGTTAGATGTTCCGTAACACAATAACCGAAGGTGTATTCGTTCAAAGACTGGTCCTGTCGCAAACCGTATTAAAATGGCCAAATTGGTTTAGTGCCGACGACGCGACGGCGATGCGGGCTTGCGAGACCGGATACAAACCTTGTTATGATTACACCATCATTTATACGATAGGACACTGACGGCATGGGTAATGATGTGTAACTATAGATTCATTACTTTAAATATGTCTTCATAATTATGCTGTGTTAAATTTGGTGTAACTAAGTTAGTAAGTGTGTAAATTGACTTTCGCAGCCGACACGGGTGAACTTCTTTTTACTTCTCGTATTTAATAACTAAACTTTCAAAAACGAAATAAAACCAAAAATAAGGAAACATCAGCAACGTTTTATCCACTCTCAAATCTATTAATTCCATGGAGAATATCACAGTCCAGTGATCGCCTTGTATCATGAGTGTGCAGCGCTAACTTAATTATAGTGTCGCAGATCACATTATATCGCCCATCTTCTACGAAGACGCGAAGAAACAATTTGTTAGAATATGGGACAAGTTTAACAGAACATAAAGCACCGACTTTAGATGAAAATAAATATCTTATTTTATTACCGGCCAATACTTTATGGATTACCTGAACATTGGCATTTGTTTTGTAGACTTCAGACCGGTATCAGCTGCAATGAAGCAAAATATTTTAGAGTAAACAGGACTTTACGTTATAGCAACCTTATTAACTGCTGGATGCTTAAAACAATTTACTTAGCGTGAAAACTAGTAAGAGTTTGGTCTTCATAATAAAAACTTTTTTTAAATCATCATCAGCGGAACTGCGGAGTCTAGGAGTGAGTATGGTGTCGAATATGGACCATTGGATTAGAGCGACAGTGCTCGTTCAGACGTTGGTTGGTCGTCACACATACTGGCCTAGGAACTGCTCAGTGTTTCCTTTTAAATTCAGAGTATTAATTAGTACAGTAGTGTTATTAATTGACTCAGTAACAATAAACTGTGTAGAAGTTAAAGGAGCTATTCTCTCGTTTACCCGTATTCCAATTGTGCGCCCACGATTGGAAATCTGACACTATGTATGTCACTTAGAGTATGTCTGATCACGATCCTATGTACCTGGATTCTGACATATATTTTAAAAGCGTTTGATCGTGTTGATAATGATGTGTTGCTCGCTAAACTTAATAACATAGGCTTTACCCCGAAATTACTAATTTTTTTTGCAAATTATTTACGAGATCGTCAGCAATATGTTCGACATGGTTGCTTTGTGTCCGCGCCCTACCACACCCGGTCTGGAGTAAGTCAAGGCACTATCTTGGGACCGTTACTATTTGGGATCGTAGTTAATGACCTCGAAAAGGTTCTTAAACATGCTAGGTGTTTGCTTTATGCAGATGACCTTAAATTAATATATGGCGTGGAAAAGGATTCTGATTCAAAAACTTTGCAGGAGGACATAAACTCCGACTTTCAGTGGAGCATTGACAATAAGTTGCTTTTCAACTATAACAAATGCAGCGTTATGTCTTTTAGTCGTGCACATAACCCTAGGCATGTACAATACCTCCTAGGCGAGAAACCGATAGCCCGTGTTCTCTCTGTGAAAGATTTCGGAGTACAATTCGACCCGAAACTAACATTTCATGACCACATGAGGACGCTCGCTGCTGAATCATACCGAAAACTAGGATTTGTTATTCGAAATATGCGTGAGTTTAACAATCCACTAGCCATTAACCTAGTTCACATGGCCTTAGTCAGGAGTAAGCTCGAATCAGCTGCAGTGATTTGGAACCCCTATGAATGCACTTACGCTTTACTTCTTGAAAAAGTCCAGAAGGCCTTCCTTAGATTTCTATACAAAAAACTCTTTGGATACTACCCCTTCCTTTATCCCACAAAGTTTTTACTGGGTGTACTAAATTTTAATTCTCTCGAAGTAAGGCGTAATTACTTCCTGCTCATCACTGCCTGCCGTTTTATTCGGGGTGAGTCTGATTGTCAGGAATTGGTGGAACGGTTGGTAAGGCTTTTTGTCCCTATTGTGCCCAAGCAACAACTCAGGCCGCGAAGTCACCGGCTACTAGCCGTACCGTCAGCACACACAGTGTCGCGAGCTAACTCGCCCTTCGTTCGGGCCCTTACTATGCTCAATGCTCTTCTGACATCAACACCGGAATGTGACTTGTTTGCTGGGAGGTGGATAGATGTGTGTTATGAATGTTTAAGTTTTTGTGAGAAGATGGATGAAAGATAATATTTTTTTTTTTTTTTTTCTTTCTCTTGACTGCATTTAATTGTACAAGTGTTATTTTGTTTGTTAATTTTGTTATTTCTCGTGTTCATTTAAGTTTTGTTTTATTTTTATTTTTATTAATGTGTAATTTTCTAGTTTTGTGTATTGCTCTGTATTGCTCTGTATTGGGAGTATATTCTGTAATGTTGTGCATGAAAACTTAAATAAATAATTTTTTTTTTAAATTGTAGATATTGGGATTTCAAAAACTACAATTTTATGTATCGAGGAACAAGATAAAACATTTAACATTTTAATTACGTTAAAAATGTTTTCATATTCGATACGTTGAAAATGTTGTACTATATTTTATTAGTATAAAATGGAAAACAAATTGGTAATACTATGTTAAATCTATCAAGCTACCAACTTTATTTTTTTATTGAATTGTAAGACGGCTACTTCCCGATTCGCCACTATAATAAGATACAGGACATTTCGTAACTATTTGGACCTCATCATTTCCATGAGGATATCACCCTTCAACCCTTAGCAGAGAAGCCGTTGTACTGATAGAGAGAATGACAATGTTTACTATCAGACATACTGTTGTGTGTTTTACTTCAATGTTGGGTTAGTGAGATGCCTCATATCCGCGGACAGCCTCGCCGCTCACGAACCAATTTACGTAAGATTAGGCAACGACCAGCCTTTGAGCAGTGCAGATAGAAGGGGGATCAAAAAGGAGCCTTGTATGTTTACGATTTTAAATCAAGTATCTTATGGTGCTCATGAAATGACTAAATGTGGTGTCGTGTCGTGCTCAAAACGCGAACATGAGTGTAGGAAGTAAACACATTTTTTTGTTTGTATTGTGATGTGGTGCAGCACCACACCCTGCAGACTTGACACAAAAAGTAGGTATGAGTAAAGTAGCACCTACACGGTGTTAAAGATTTACTCGGTTGAGTCAGTAATACCAGCGATAAAAACAATATAATATTTCCGAAGAAATAAAATTCTTGGTCGATGACATGATCGTTTTAACAATTTTTTTAAATGATGGAACAAACTCATACTTTATGGGATATTGCTGAACTTGCACTAACACTCAGGGCCTGTTTCCCTACCTACAATTAAGTTCCTATTAACTTACTTGGCAGATAATTTCATACAAATTCTGTTCCATTTTTTAATTTTTCACTAAGTAGTGGCTATTCGGACATCGTGAAATAGGCCCTAAGTATCGTCAATTCTAATTTCAGTTTTTATGATTTTCACAACTTTTAGGCCACTACTACTGGCCACTATATTACATTCCCAGGCGGACAGCACACGAGTCTTGCTCAAGATGCAATAACCCGGATGTGCGAGGCAACACTATGGCCGACACATTTGGAGACACCCCCCCTTGCTCTTCACCCCGTCACCCCCTCCGCTCTCGGACACCAAGCGGTCGAGCGCTCGTGGAACATTTATGTTATTCAAAGAGGTTTAGGGTGCGATTCCACTGAAGCGGAGTAGCTGAGCGGAGACCTGCAGGATTCAACCAATCACAATGGTTAAAATCCTCATGGCGTCTCTTATCTCGTCTGTGGTTGGACGATTCCTGCTCGTACAAGATCCGCTCGTCTCCGCTCCAGATCCGCTCATCTCCACTTCAGTGGAAATGCACCCTTTCTCTGGAGCTTAGATTATGTGAAGGCTGGATTAGAATATTTTAGATTTGATGCTTGTAGTAAAATGTAACTGTCGGATTCATCTCAAAACAGCTTATCATATAGGTGGGAATGGACTTATTAAATGAATGCCATGAATGACTGATTAAGATCTATTTAATGAGAAATACCTTTAAAGTAAACGAAATTCTAAATCCATCAAATATTATCGAGGATATTCGTTGCAGAAGGAATTATTACTTACATTGGATTTCTTATCCAGCACCATTATATTCTAAGCTACCTCTACCGAAACGTTTGAAAGTAGCCCTGGGACTTGGAGAGATCCTCGTATTGTGAGAATTGGAGCGAATTAACTTTGACGTGAGTGACATCAATGTACCTACCTGTAGATGTATGTACAACACAAATGTTTGGTACTTGCTCCAGTTCATCAGCACGTGGCGACACACATGCGTATAAATGAGATGTTTCGAAATTAAACAAAAGACTGATGTATTTTTATGCTAGAAATTTTATGTGTAGGTGTTTTGACAAGACAGAAGGGGCAGAGTCACCACATTTTGTTGAAGGGAACCTCTTGGGTGACTTGCTTGTGCTCTGTCAGTTACTGTCGCTACAGAAACCGCTGTATTGCAACTACGCATTACAACCTCTTATTATCTCGTACAGTTGTAGTTGAAGAATTCCACTTCAATTTCACACAGCGAACTTCTCTTATACAAGTCCTAAACTATTCTTTAATTAATCTCTCATCACATGCAGCTATGCCTCATAAGCGTTCTCATTGAAGTCATTAGCGTACAACGATTACACTTGTCTCCACACAGCTGCACTAAGCTACCTCGTATCATTGCACTAAGACTGCAGACTGCAGGCTGTCTGTCTGTTTTCACAGAAAATACTATCGCAAGAACGCTCCAGCGTACTCGGAGCTTCCAAAGTGGTCTAATTTGTGAAACTAGGTTAAATTAACATACGTGAGGGGTGAGGGGCCGCGGGAGCGGGGGGGGATGGTATTGTTTACTCATCGAGTGGCAGTTGGCTGGAATTAACAAGTTTGTTAATAAGACAAGGTTTGTTTGAAGAGATGTGTCGCGTCGCCGTCGTGAGGATGACGGGGAGCTGCGACTTATCGACGGATTTAAAGTGACTGAAATTAGGGGAGGTCATGGTTTGAATTAGGCTTTATGAATATAAATTAGAAAAACTTAGATATAGAATTACTACATTACTTTTTCTAGCGGATGCATAGATTAAAATAAACTTGTAAATAATCGCATACAAGTGGTGACCAATACGTACGTAACAATAGTTGAAAATATTGTATAACTGCGTATTAAAGTACATAATTATTTTATTTTAAGATTTACGAAGCATCTACAGCATATTTTTTGTCAATTATTTTAATAAGTAGTATTTTCATAAAATAGTATTATTACAGAAAATTACCTATTATTTAAGAGAGACATGAGAGAGAGATTGTAGCGAGCGCAGTCCAGCTGTCACACAAGCTTATCCTAACAAACGACTATTATAATATTATAGTCGTTTGGAAACGTAAACGCAACTTAACTTAAATCTTCCCTAACGTTTTGTCGTAATAAGTCAATTGTGTAAACGGCAGAGATCGCGACTGTTGCCGCGCGACCGATCTCTTTACCTGCCGTGACTTCGCCTTTACCAACCGTATGTATGTATAAAAGAATATTGAATGGAATGTCTGTATTACAAAACGTTTGAGATTCTCTTGGTTTCGGCATGTTTTGGTTTAGCAATATCAAACATTATGAATTTTGAGAGGTAGAGATACCTAGGGGGAAATAGGGATGTTTAAGACTCACGCGCTTTATGAAATCACTAGCATCATTCTGCCCGAGACTTTGTTCGTGCGGAAATCATAAGACACCACAATATTATAAATTACAGCCAAATTTTTATAAAGGTTCCCTGTATACTATACTGCCTAATGGCACCACACTGATACACTGACTGATGCATTCTTATAGATCCATTATTCCTGACGAATAGCTACCACTAAAATAATAACATTACATCATAAAAACACGGGATTTCTCACTAACAGTCACCTAACCATAGATAGATATTTATTTTTGTTATAACCATAGATAACCGATGAAGCTTAAAGTTCATGTTGTTCTGTGTATGTTCTACGAACTGTATTATAATAATATTATAACAAACTCTCAATAGTTGGAAATCGAACTTACTAGTTACAACCAAAGATCAGCTAGCGGTTATGTAAAACAGCGGATTCGACAATCCATCTGCGACATATATATCACATATTATAGGTACGTAATTAATTTATCTGTCATAGCTTTATTTTTCATTCTTCTTACATAATGCGGTATAGTAATTTTATTATAGGGGTATCGCCTTCACATAATGATGATAATTTATAATTGATATACAAAATATTGTAAAACATTTTAAAAGAGTAACGGTGGAGTTTCTTACCCATTCTTCTACATACGGAACTACCTTGAAAGGGCAACTAGAATCAATTCTATTTTCACCCGACTACGGCAAAGCAAAAAGGAAAGCTATAATTTTTAAAGGTATGTACAAATATGTATGTATGTTCATCTGTCGTCTTCTAAACTACTGATCATAATTTGACAAATGAGGTGTCGTTGGAAGCGTCTTGATTGTCTGCTGTTATAGACTATGTGACGTTACATTAAATTCAATATGGCGCACTCTAGAGGAAATAAAGTTACTAACTATTTATTTTTTATGCCATGTTGGGTATCATAATGAAAGAGCTTGATGAGCACATTACAAATATGTATAATATTATATCATATTGTCTAAGTAAATAAATATATGTTTAAATTGTTAAAAACAATCAGAGGTTCAAAAACTAAAACCCGACGACTACTGAAAAATCACGCTCTAAAAAGTATGAAACACGAAAATATTTCAGACAGAAATCAAGACATAGGTACAAAAATGATGAAGGTAAAGCCGTCGTAGGTGGTAAGGTTTGTAGGTGTACAGACAATTTTCTTGTTTCATACTTTTTAGAGCGCGATTTTTCAGTAGTCGGCTTTTAGTTTTTGAACTTATTTTTTCTTTTGTTAATTTTTGACGTTCAGAAGTGCTTGAAAGGTTCCTATTTGAAATAAATGATTAGACATTGAATAAAAAAATAAAAAAGCTATGTAAAGTTTAGTCTTCGGCACGATTTTGTACAGGTAGATATTATGCCTATGGGAACAAACCGTGCTATGCTAAAATAACAACATACTTGTACTGGGAGAGAGTCCACATTCTACAGGTTTTTGGCTAAAATACACAATATAACGTTTTCTGAACTTGACTACCTACTCTAAGTTATCCTTTAGAATTCGCAAACAGGTTATTGCTTACAATTATGATCACACATTAGGGATCATTGTACAACGTTCTGCAAATAACTGAATGCTATTTTCTCTAAAGCAAATGTTGCAATTCAAACGGTGCGAACATTATGTAAATGGCTCGGTTCCAGTCGATCCTGAGGGGCACTAACGCGCTAAAGAGATCGTAACTGCAAACATTGTAATATGCAACGAGCTTCAATATCTAAGCGCATTAAAAGCACTGTGTTTCCGTAGTATTATTAAAACCTACCTGAGTTTTGTAGCCCTGTTTTACATAAAGATATAGTAAACTGTTCCATAAGCACTATTTTCGCGTGCTGCTCAATAAAGTTACAATACGAGGACTAAACGTCAAGAAAATATACGAAAACTCCACTTTTCTGAAACTACTACAACTACTTCCAATAAAAACAGTATGTCAACTGTTCGCATCGCGTTAATTCTCATTAGACACTCGTTTATTTAGCGCGCTAATCCCACATTAGCTACGGCGTGCACAGACAGAGCGGATTACACGCAAACAGCGCGGATTGGACAACGGATCATCCTGCTACCTACTCTAACGTACATTATACATATTATGTTGAATAAACTACAACATAAAGGACGATGCAAGTTCTAAAATCTATTTTCAGAATGTTTGTTTTCAAGGTAGAGTTTTGTAGCATTTTCGTAAGTCTTTGTACAGTCAGGGAAATTATTTGTAAAGCAAATTGACACATTACATAGAACTGTCCAATAATGACAGCTGTGATTTGAATATAATAATAATGCTCAATTTAACTTGGCAGTCAATTTGCTTAACAAACATTTTCGCTGACTGTACATATAGTGTCGAATGGGAGAGAAGTCACGCAACTCGTCTGTGATTGGACGATTCTTGCACGTCTTCCCTCATCGCTCGTCTTCGCTTCAGTGGAAGCGCACCCTTATACAACCAGAAGTAAAGATCTGTGGCGTTTGAAAGCAAAAAAGATGTTAAAATTTTGGGCCTAATTCTGTTATTTTTGTTTAATGATATGAAATGCAAGCAAACAATAGATCGTTATGTAGTAACTACATAATTTATAATAATTGTGTGATAATTTTTATAAAGTTAATGAACAACCAGCTAGCAGCTTATCATTTAATTAGGCCAATGAGGATTACTGAACTCGCGTTATGTACCTATTCACAGCACACCGCTATTTATGAACCGATAGTGACGTACACACTGTACACAGGTCGGTATTACGGCGTATCCGACAGACAAAGGAATTAAAGCCGTGTTCCACAAAGCTCTATACGGGTTCAATTGAGGATTTAATGCGCATTCAATGCCCATTCATTTACCTTTACAAAGCAAATAATATATATGAGGTTCATGGTGTGGGTTACAATTCATGAATTAATGATTGGTACTGTGGAAGGGCGATTTAATTAAAAATATTGCGTTCCGATACGGAGACCATAACATGACTAGCTGCTGCCACTAATTATTTTTCTAAAATAAAAGTAACCTAAGTTACTCTTTATAACATCAGCTATTCACCAGTGCCCGTCAAAAACAAACAAACAGATAGACAAAAAAAATAAAAATGTATTTGTGGTAGAAGCACCGTATACTTTAATTTCATAATGTGCATTTAAAACCTGTTATTTTGACATTACAAACAGACACTTCATTTTTATTTATTTGTATCTATAGATGACGGAAAAATAAAATGATCTCACACTCTCGGAAAAAAACCTCGCATTATAAAGCCAGTTAAGTTGAACACTTAACAAATACGGAAAGGCCAAGGAGAGAACATCTTACCCTAACTATCATGTACAAAAATAATTTCAATTACACTGTTAGAGCATCGGCTTAGGTTACCTTAGTTAGCCTACCAACAGCTCAACAGTCGTGAGTCCCAGGCGGGCCGCGCTTCGCATCGCTTTGCAAAGTTTTTTAACCGGTGTATTTCCATTTCCGATGTAGATAAAATATCACTAGCTTACCAACGCTAAAGTCATATCCATTACGCCGCTTTAGTCTATTCTAACAGCTAAGGATCCCTGTGGTACCATTTCATAAATGCTATAATATTTTGGAGTGTCGTGTATGAGAAGTTACTTTCCTTTTCATGTTCAGAAGTCACGGCAATCATTTAATGTCAAGTCAACCCGCTGCTCAGCTAAGACATAGCCTTACAAAGGACGCTAACTCGATATTGGTGAGTCTCGCGACTGTTTGCGTTGCTTTTCACCTCATAACAGCGCTGTTTGTTCGGCAAACTTCGGCTCTTCCCGCCTCTTCTATTACGTCTCACCTTAAACAAGTGCAGCAGGGTTTCGGTTAAAATTCTCACTACAACAGCGAAGTTAGACGATTATTCCAGAAGATTGTTACAGTTTGTGTCGAGGTAGAATAAATAGAATTAAAATGAACTTCTTAGCGGTTTGTTTCAGTTAGAAGCAAATGTTTTGAGTAGCTATTACGTGCTAATTGAAGCGGTAACCAGTTAAATAAAATGTTATTTTGAATTTTGCAAACGAGAATACTAGAAACTTCATGGAGGCGCTGTCAGTATTTTTCAATTTGTCAAATCTTATTATAATTATTACTTTGTTTATCGAATTAAATTTTTACTTTACCACTTACGGTACATTCAGCCTATAATATACCATACTACCTACTTGTAAAGTGAGTAGTCTCAATTATTCAATATCCATTATGTTAATATGGTCCACCCACTCGCTAACATAAACCAAACTCAACCTAAACCATCAAACTACCCACATTATGGTTGATACAAAACTTAAAAGTTGCACATAGACAACTAGTTTTCGCCGCGTTGATCCCGGTAGAGAAAACGACAACCCGGAGAATATGTCACCTAGCTATAGTAAAGAAAAAAAGATAGATTACGCAGCCAATGTATTATTCTTTTCAATAGGTTACAGTCAATCGCATATCATTCGCCTGTAGCACTTGCACTACGAAATCGCCCTTACTCTAACGACATAAATTCGCTGTCAATAACGAATAGTTACCACACTGATGTGTGGCTGCCTGTATCTACTACCTGCCATTATCATTCATCTGCAGAGTAGGGTGATAATCGCAAACTTGCGTTATTTATGACTATCATAATGATCAAAACTTATAGAGTAAGAGACACTGATAAAGTGACAGTTATCAACCTGCAGCCTGGCCAAGAAGCTGATTCATAAACCTCGGGACCATTGCAAGTATATTTATACACCAATACACAAAATGTCACGAAATACTTACGTGAAAAAATGCAAACAGCAACAAGAACTGGAGTAAGGTCGAAGTACAAGCAGCAATCTTGGCAGTGGACGACCCGCACCTACCGCAGTACGTAATCAATGGAACCACGATATTATACATTCCACCAACCAGCAGACTCTGTTGCTCATTATTGAGCGCGAGTTATAGCACGCGTGAATTATTGACGCCCTGCTTGCCGCACTAGGGGTGAGAGCAGAGGATGTTCACGACTTGCAATAAAATTGTTTTTTACTTTGTAATTTGTACGCAATCATGTAGGTGCAAGTTGTTTGGTCTACCGCGGCATATTGAACCGATGGTTATGCTTACTTGCACAACATCACTTTACCTGCCAGGTAATTTATGAGAAAAACGCTTGGATGCATTTAAATGCATATAAATTGGTTTGATAGAGTATTCCTTTTGTCGTTAAACTATTAAATTAGGGTATGTAACCCGCGTGCCAGCCCTAGCAGCTTCACAATCACAATGATGGTTAAATGTTCTCGTTTTAAACAATACGCAGAGCGTCGGCTGCGTGATGCCAAGTGAGCGAGTGCTGTGTACTGGGGTACAATTGTACTGGTGTACAATCGTATATGGTGTACTTTCCATACTGATTACTCGGATCTCTGATTAACAAAAGTACTGAATTCTTCAGTAGAATTCGTAATTCAAACAAAAATTGTCCTCTTTGAGGATTTGAATTCAAATGAATCGGAATGAATACGCTGCACAGTCACAGTTCTTTTACGTTATCACTGATCAATTAATGTATTAATATTTGGGTACAGACTATTGACAATTAATATTCATTTAATTGTCAATATCTGGGTACCGAGCTTTGCCCGGTTTTCTTTTTGTTACTAAAAATGAAACCTAGCTAGATCGAATTATCGCCCCCGAAACCACCTGCATACTAAATTTCATGAATATTGTTGGAGCCGTTTCCTAGATTCAGAATTTACATATAAACAAGAATTGCTCGTTTAGCTGGAAGCCAAATTATCGTATTACCAGTTACTGGGTTGTGGAGATCAGATAGGCAGTCGCTCCATGTAAAATACTGGTATTCAGCTGCATCCGGTTAGACTGGAAGCCGATCCCAACATAGTTGGGAAAAGGCTAGGCAGATTGATAGATTGATTTTCGCTGGAAGCCAAATATTGTTATTAAGAATGTAAAAAATATTGATTTATTTACTTACACAACACTTCTATCATTACAGGATATCCCAAAGCGGGTGGTACTTATTAGCTTATACTTATTTTTACAAATTGTAACACAAATGGTATGCTGTTATTTTTGCGAATTCATTCAATGAACAGGAAAAAATGTCAATCCTTTCGGCGACTTTATTGAGTGTACGTAAGGCGCGAGTAACTGGCGCTTTTAGAAGCAAGTTAGTGCTGCCGCGCGTCACTGCATATAAATACTTTTGACTCTAAACATTACTGATTAGTAATAAATCGTGGAAGCGGTCAGTGTTCCGATCATTTCAATTTGTTATATAACATGAATTGTGTTCGCTTGATCCCAGCAACGGGACAATAGTGATTAGCACGGCTGTCCAGTGGTCCAATCACTGCGGATCAGATCAGTTCGGATTGAATATCGGTTAGATTCAATTCCGCGACACGAATCGCCGCGGATTACAACCGCTCCCTCTATTATTCAAACTCCTACCGACGTGAGTGGGGCGTCAGTGATAGCGGACTGTGGGTTATGAATATCATTTACCATTCGAATTCTGTATATAATCTGGTTAATAATTCCAGTACCTAGTTAGTACTATTGCGATCAGTTAATTCCGGCTAAGTGATAAAACGTGGAATTTGAGCGTTTTGTTACTGGTATTTCATATGCGATTAACCAAATAATACATGACTCCTTGTTATCTGCTCTACTGTTGGGGTTCCATAATCAAAAAACAAAAATTATAACACCTGATCAAATGTAACTTAAAGACGTTCGGAGAGGGCTCATGGTTTCTCAGATTATTATACCCGCTGTCACCATCGCGCCACCTAGCGGCGTAGCCACAAAACATGAATATTCAGCATCATTCAGCGCGGCGCGACGCTGTGTGCTCTAACAATACGCGACTCACAATAACATTAGACAAATACGAGTCGCCGCATGTACCAGCAGCTGCACAAGGAAGTAGGCGCGAGAATATACTCTAACCTCTATACATGAGGGCCTATGTGCTAACTGTCATGAGAAGGATTTAGGGTAAGAAGACCAAATTCTCTTTCTCTCAGAATCTTTGTTGGTTTGGAAAGTCATGAAAAAAATAGGTAAATGGAAGGCTCGTGTCAGCTGTAATAAATAAAGAAGATGAGCATTAGCAGAGATATCACGAAGAGACAATTAATATATGTTTCGTAGAACAGAGATAGAAGAAGAGAGAGAGAGGGGTCAAGAGTAGATGGGTAAGTAGGTGCATAAGTGCCGTGATGCCGTCCGTATCCGGAATACCAACCCGAGGTCTGCAATGTGTGCACAACCTTACATGGAGTGCCCGTATAAGTAAATTTGAATGTAGGCACTTTCCCGATTGCGGCTCAGACCTTAAGCCTACAGCATTTTATTTACGTATTTACCGACACGTCGTGATGTGATTTGGTTCAAGTAGAAAATGTGTGTGGGTTTGGTAGGTCTGTAATTCTCGCCTTGAATATCAAAGCGTTATTGGTTTTTATTTAAAAAAAGTGTACAATTTTAAATACATAGGTAGGTACCTAATAATAATATTAAGTACTTATATTGTTCCATAGGTCATGCCAATTATTGGACTTTACTTATGAAATGGTCAACCATAGTTTTCGAAGGGCGAATTTTAAAATAGTGAATTTACTTCAATTTATTTAAGTATCTCTAACTAACATACATTATAGGCTAACGTAAACACACTATTTTAAAATGGCAGGAAACATAATTCCTATGTCTAATCACATTCGTACAAAGTTACAAACACTCCTCTACTGTATGGAAATCACAATTACATTGGATTTGTTACAAAAATATGATTAGCTGCATTAGAGTCGGTATTTGTGCGGTGGGGAGGCACGAGGCAGGGGGCTGAATCGTACGAAACTTTAAATTGAACATAATTCGCGCTAAGCCGCCGAATGCCGCGCCGCGCGCCGCCATCCGGCCGGCCGATGTGGCGCCGATTGAGAGCCGAGATATACACGGTAGACAAAGACAGGTTCTGTTTATGACTGATTATTGACTTATGATTCAAAAATCGAAAGTAAAGTGAAAAAAAATATTTTATTTAAAAACTATATACAATATTAAATTATTTTCTTATCGAAATCGAGTATCAAAAAAATTCACAGTGTTAGAAGCACCCACAATCTCACAGTACCTACCTATATTTACTCCTTATCAAAGTATTGTAGGTACATCCTTCTTGCTTTCTATCTTAAAAACGCAAAGTACTTCTCATAAAATTTCAGAACATCAGCCATTTTTTTAAACTCCTCATAATGGATGCAGTTAATCCCTTCGGGTCGTCAGTTAGAATGAGCGCGCGAATCCTTCAGTGTATAAAATAAGTGTTGAAAGTTGAAATATCTTTGAATCCGCTCGGTTAGCGCGGTATCTGCGGCCGGCAGGCACTGTCAGACACTGATAAAAGGCACCGCACAAGAAAATACAGAAGACCCATTCAAACAAAGAACTTGCACATTAATAGGCACTACTGTTTAGTTAGATAAAAACTTTTTTGAACCTTTGGAGTTGTAAATTGCGTATGTTTTATCCCAAATCGTTAATTTTGACCATTATACAAGTGCGTGAGCTTGTTCTCATGTATGAAGCGGAGTAGGTCTTCTGTTTATAAGTTTTGTGTTAAACTGAGAGACTCACTAGTCAACCGGTAGACGGCGCGAGTTAAGCTTGCTCTGAGTTTACTGGATTTTGTTTTCAAGCTTCTGTGAGGCTGGGTAGTAAGGTAAGTTGGTAATATAGAACTCACGTATTACAGATACTTAATTAATTTAAAAAAAAAACAGTCGAGAGGTGTGGTGGGACCCGGTTAGAATGAAGTTCCTTTCAGTTTTGCATGACACTTTTATTACGTAAATGACGGTCAAAATTTTTCGCTTTTTTCGGTGTAGCGCTCATTCGCCGCCAAGTGTGCTGAGTATAAAGTGCGATAAGGAACTTCGATATAAAAAATACAAATATTTTAAGTTATTAAATACATTATTTCGGAACGAAGGACGTACTTATTTCATAAGTTGCCAAGATGCGATGGGACGTTAGCGGTTAACGGAGAAGAGTATGTGTCTCATTCGTTATCAGCTATATTTTAACTACTGTGGGCTTACTGTGGGTAGTGTTGGTTATTGTGCAATAGAAAAACTGTTTGCAGTTCAGCTCAAATTATAATAATTCATGATCAAATTAATCACACTAGAAATACAGACACCTGTAGGTACACGACATAACTATTCGGAACGCGTGACAGTTTCTAAACGTGTTCACTGCTGCACCGCCACCGATGAAGTCTGTCCATCCCCAGCCGGGCCGAGCGTTATGTTGTAGACTCTGTCAAATTCCGCTAGGCGGCGCTGGCGTCCCCATTAGTCAACTCAGTAACGTGTTTCCGACAAGTATATAATAGAATAGAATAGAATAGAATAGAATACTCTTTATTATGTACACCATAAAAATTACAGACATAGGTTTAGACATTTTACATAGGGTGACACAATGGGCGGTCTTATCGCTAAAAGCGATCTTTTACAGACAACCTTTGGATGGATTAAAGTAAGAAGGAAAGACAATACTGCAGGTAGTCAGTGGTGTACCATTTACATATACAATAAATACATACATACATAAAGCATAAACTTATCTATATAAATATACATAGATAATATATATATAAAGTTATAAACTTGGAACAAGATCAAGGAACTATATACGTAATGATGATTTTTAAGGAGAGAGGAAGTGTTTTTTTACTTGAACTTTAAAAGTCGACAAAGATTGAGCACGCCTTATCGACACGGGCAAGGCATTCCATAACCGTACTGCTTGAACTGTAAAAGATTTGTCATAAAAGCTGGTAGAATGCATCGGCATCTCAAGTCTCAAGTTTTCCGATGACCTCAGATATCTATTATGTGTGTCATGAAGGAACTTGAAACGTAATAAAAATAACAACAATATTTCATGCAAAAAGGGTTGTAATTTTGGGCTTAATACAGTGCCTATGATTAAAGTACAGTAGTATAATATTCACAAAAGAAGACAAACAGTCATGAAATAAACTTATGTATATTAATAAAATATTAAATGAACCTTTATGCTTATAAGAGGATTACATTCGTTCGGGCTTTGACAAAGCTTACTGTTCATATAAAATTAATATTTACATATACAAAAAGAGTTCAACTTTCGAATAATATACATTGTTAAAAGATCGTAAAAGTTACGAGAACATTTTGTCGAGTCTGTGTTAAAAGTTTAACTCTGTGGGTAGTAGGGAGGTACATGAATACTTGCTGGTACCCGCGGGAACCGGCGAGTTTGCGCGACCGTTAGTCAGATGTCGCTGCGATCGACGATTATCGTTTTATTGCGTTTCGTAACTTAGTATAACAAGTTACCAACTATTACCGGAATAAAGAAAGTTTTATTGTGTTTGTGATATTACTTTAAATAACATTGGCACGTGTGAGTTCCTTGGGTTTTGATTCGACAGAAGCTGGCGTGTTGTAAAGTGAAGGTTTTATATGTTTATGTGTCACAAATACTACCTAATTAAAGATTAAGAGTTACACAGTAATGAATACGAATGGCACCTTAGGTCGTGCCGACTGCTTATGCCGACCCCTCCAACTGGTTTATAGCTGTTCTGTGCTGCCCGCGGAAGTACTTGGAGTACTCCCGAAACAATAGGAGCAAGTGTTTTACAAAAGGTTGATTTGCATGTGTATTAGTTAACTAGCAGCTTAAGTCATATAATGCGGTAGCGTTAAATTGTGAATCTTTAAAGTATCTTGAACCCAATAAATAAGTCTAAAAACTGACGTTACGAAATCAGATCATACCCATATAGTATAAAATATTGTTCCACACCAATTCGCGGACGATCGCTAGTGAATGAAATTCATGAAAGTTGAAGCGCATTCCTTTGAAAAGCTCGGAATTATATTTCCAGTTTGATCCAGTTCACAACGATTATGATTCTATTGGATTATAAGTTATCGACGGCGACGACTCCATGGATTTGCATTTTAATTTATTTAAAAGTGATGACGTTGTGTTTTGACAAGTTTAAATTGAGTTTTAAACGGTACTACGCTTTTGTTTGTTTAAGGAGATAATAACTGAAAAGACTCAAGGTTCCGATAAAAAACAGAAGTAATCTTAGACGGAATAATCTAACGTTATTAATAACTGTTATTTTTTTGATAAATGAATGATATCTCACCCTATTGGCAATAATATAATTTAAATCCACCCTCATACATTCATTCATGGTTATCATCAATATTTAATGGGTACATTAAACATTTTGTAGAGAGTAGAGATAATAATAATAACCCCCACCGCCGCATCTGTTCGTTGACGTCGTGGTAGAGCTTGCGCGCGCCAAACTCTAGGTATGTTCCGGTAGAGTTTACTTTGCCGGAACAGGTCTAGGATGAGGAGTCAGACTAAGAGAGATACAGAAACCCGCAGGGTAGCATGTGGCGAGCTGTTGGGCAGTAGCGACCTCACCTACGGACCCTATCTCCCGGGAGAAATCTTGTTCCTCATCTCTGGCTTGCCTTTATTGGCCGGCTGGAGTGAACACTGACGAGGAACAGAGCTCCAACCGGCTTAAGTGGAGATTCGCAAGAGCAAATACGCTCGGAGGAAGGAAGTATTCCAGTAAGATGCTGGTAGGGATCTTAACCGTCCTTCCGGGATTGTCCTGATAGCCGTGGAATACCGCTCCACTCCTCATAAGCACCTCAGGACATGTTGCCTCCTTGTCGCTACGACACTTTGTGCTACCGTTTTCGGGGGCCCATGATTGAGTGTGCAAGTCTGCTCTGCTAAGCACAAAGGCGGTATCTCAATCGGAGTAAGTTTTGAGAAAATTTACTTTTTCCAAATTGTAATTTAAGGAAGCCATATAGCCATAAGCTTCCTTAAATTACATGAAATAAAGAACTTCTGAGTGGTTTTTTTCCATGTTTTAAGTTAGATAGCGGTATTTGGCTTATACCATTAGATATCTGTGTACGAGTACATTATAAAACATTGATCAGGCAGGGGCCATAGTCCTTCCATAGTTCCAGGTCACCAGTCAACTTAAGCCACCTAAACCCGTCCAATATCTTTGTTTCCATACCCTGCAATAGTCCTGCACCAACCGGGGGTTGTCCTTGGGTGCACTAGCATAGTGCATACAGGGATAATCTTCAATTGGTGCCCCATCATCATCATCATCATCATCATATCAGCCGAAAGACGTCCACTGCTGGACATAGGCCTCCCCCAAGCACCGCCACTTCGACCGATTCTGTGCTTCCCGCATCTACCGAACTCCTGCGGCCTTTACTAAGTCATCGGTCCATCTTGTGGGAGGCCTTCCGACGCTACGTCTTCCAGTACGTGGTCGCCACTCCAGAACCTTTCGGCCCCATCGGCCATCTGTTCTGCGAGCAATATGTCCTGCCCATTGCCACTTAAGTTTGGCAATTCTTCGGGCTATGTCGGTTACCTTGGTTCTCCTGCGGATCTCTTCATTTCTGTTTCGATCACGTAGGGAATCTCCAAGCATAGCACTTTTAGCCTTCTGATAAGGCCCATTGTGAGCGACCACGTTATTGGTGCCCAAATACTTAAAAAATTCTAAGGGTTGACTTCGGCCCCTCGTACGCCTTCCAAAGGTCCGGGACCCTAGGGTTCCGAGATATGTCAAAGACATTTAAAATAATAATAATAATCTTTATTACGATACACACAAGATTCATGATACACAAAAGCAGATGTACAAAATAACAAGGATCTACATAAATCTACACAGATTATGTAACCCTGTCTCCTTAACTAGGTAGTCCTGTATCTTAGGTGACAGTGTTAGGCCATACAGGGTGATCAGTCATGTAGGTATAGCAGCAGCCAGGGATAGATGAAAGAAAAAAAAAATTGCATTTAAAATTTCATGTGCAAACTACTGAGACTTAGAGAGGTATTACTCAGCTTCTAGTTAGCGAGATGAGAAAATGGTATAAAAACACGTGTATGCGATAAAATACACGGAATTAAATTAGCAAACAGCGTTTATAAAATATAAACCGTTTTAATAAAAGTACCACTATCAAAACACTACCGTTCTCATTATAGCGGTAGTTTTATTCATGCAATTAATTAATGCTCTTATCGCAATGCGCTACGGTTTATAATTCCAAAAACTGCTAATCAAAAGACTTCAGCAACGATATTCCTGAAACGACCGAAAACTAATTTCAAACATTTATAAGCACCTACAACCCGGCTGCCTAATTTAATTATTAATCGAAATTCGCACAATAGGAATGAAACAAAGCCACGTTAATCTGTGCAAAACACGGTCTCATATTCAATTATGTCCGAAACAAGCGAATACGAAATGAGGCGCTTACCTATACGAGTGTGCCTATAAAAGTTTAACACGAACATTGAGCAGCAGAGAATCAATTGGCCCACTGGTTTATCGGAACATCTGTGGTGTGAATATTCTAGTCTGTGTCGCGTAGCGGACCGGTGTATGGCATCTCCCGCCATTCGCGAGTTCGTTGTGTAGGCGCGCGGTCCTCCGCTACGGCGTAGAGGCGCTACGGCTACGCCATCGGAAAGTATTTCGCGGGTGAACTTTTGTGTTGAATAGTTGATTATGACTGAGTGCTACGGGATGTTAGCTCAAGGAACTTGAACATTGCCTTAGCGGCGCCGATATCAACACGTTAGCCGTGAGTGTATTGTTATGTTTTGTTCTGACATCTGACCATTGTCCTGTTCTCTTTTCTTAACAAAAATATAAGGAAAAATATTTTGTAGGTATTTTCTTTTTTTGTTGAAAATACTATACACATACTTACACACGCTACTTGAAAATTAATGTGTTATGATTTAATGTGAAATGCAATCAATCAATGCAATGTGTGTGTGTGCTGTTAATACTAATAATTGTTATAAAAACAATAACAAAGTAGCGACTAAAACAAAACTTTAGCTGATCTCTATTATTATTGCTTCTAGTATAAACTTTACTCATACCATGCGTTTTTAAAAGAACCAAAACCTAAAACAACACCTTAATTTGTTTATCAACTTCCTGAAAAAGAGTACAAACACTATTATCCACAATTCATAATTTTCCTGCCCTTATACCAATTAATTTGGGGTCAACGCAATATTTCCAACTATTACCCACAATCAAAAACCAAAAATGAAGTACAAGGCTTTGGTGTACAAAGTACTTTAGTAATTAAGTAGCAAAGGATTAACGCGTCCACTTCCGAGTCGCGCGGAACAAAGGACCAAAAAATAAAATAAAGCGACGTTAGTGCGGCCGCCGTCACTTGCCGCGCTTTATTGTTGCTGCTTTATAATGTGGAAGAACCGGACACTTGATTTATAGGAGAGTTAAATATCAGTAGATTGCGAAGAAGGTTAGATGACGATTTGTTTATAACACCAGCATCAGACAGTAGTTGTCTGACATTTACGCCAAACTGGGCCTTATGGCGCGGCCACGGCTGCGGTACACGGTACTATTTTAAGTTATTATTTTTTTTTCTGTTTTTTTGTTTTTGTGTGGATATTGTGTGCCATAACCTGAGTCAAATAAATTTATTTCTTTCTTTCTTTATTTATTTATTATGCTATTTTAAATTTAGACAGTTAAGCTGCTGGAATAGTATATTAAAGTCAAAATTCCTTTGAAATAGCTAACCTTGTAAAGTTTTAACTTTGAAAGTTTGGTATTTTGCAGATCAATCATAATTATGAACAGGCATTTGGTAAGAACAAGAAAAAAATACCGGCCAAGTGTGTGTCGGACTACGCACAATGAACGGCTCCGTAGTTGGGATGAATTTACCTATCCCCATGTCATGTTCTCCCATACATCCATATACGTCACGGTCAATTCTCCAACAGTAAATGAAAGGCTGAAAAAAAAATGGTGATTTGGATGTTCCACTTTTCCTTTAGAGGTATGGAACCCTAAAAACAACAGCACACTAACAAAACTTTTAACATCTAATCTATAAATTCAATACGAGATGTAAAAACCATAACTATAATAAACTTATTTGCAATGAAATATTGTATTTACAAATGGACACATCACACAGGACAGCTCACACAGCTAACAAACTACCAATACTAGCTATTTCACGCGCTAGTTTTTCGGCCAGCCGAAACTATACATATCAATCAACGAACTGTACCGAAACGATACGAAACGACACAACAGAAACAATTCGTATCGTGTCACGTGACATGACACTTGACATATTAGAAGTTGTTCTAGTCTTGACTATGAATACGCGTCAGTTTGAACTTAGCGAGACATTAATTGAAGTTGATTAGACTCATGTTAGGTCGGAGACGTTCATGTTTAACTTCTGATTACGAGATTGTTTATTTTCACACCTTAGTTACGAGTAATTTCAGCTGGAGGAGCTCGTGGCTAAGTAATAACAGCCGCACGGGTCGATCGATCAGGTTAAGGTACGCTTGCCGGGGTTGGTCCGTGGATGGGTGACCATCTTTACTTATCGAGATTCCTCCGTGCTTCGGAAAGCACGCAAAGCCGTTGGTCTCGGCTGTCGCTCTTGAATCTTTGACAGTCGTTACGGATGTCCCGGAGTGTCCCTCTGTGCCCTCTTGCTAGCTCAAGTGAGGGAGCCTCACTGGTCAACGTTCAATGAAAACAGGTTGAAGTTAACTATTTAATGATTCAGCTTATCAAACATGTTAATAGGAAAAACTTGTTTAATAATAATTAGCACATCATAAGATAGGAAACTGTTAAATGATTTGGCACTTTACAAGATTATAAAATTATAACTATGTTGCAGACAATAACGAGCCTCAGCAAGCTCCAAAGATGACGTGACGACAAGACTGAAAAATGAGTGCATGAGAGTATGTGGCATTCTGAATTTGAATTGAAAATAGAATAATGATGTGGCTTGACATTTGGATTTGAATTGTCCGGGGTTTGACTGAATTGTCCTGGGTTTGAATTGAATTGAGAATTCGAATGAATGATGAAGTGGCCTGACGTAAAAAGATTGCCAGCAATAAGGGGTCGGATAAATGAGGAAGGAAGGATCTCGTCACACGGGTAGTCAGAAGCCCGAAAATCTGATAACCAGTCTTACCAAGGGTATCGTATTACCCAGTTACTGGGTTATGGAGGTCAGATAGGCAGTCGCTCCATATAAAATACTGGTATTCAGCTGCATCCGGTTAGGTTATAGGTTACTGGAAACCGACCCCAACATAGTTAGGAAAAGGCTAGGCAGATTGATTGGTGACGAGTTATTTCAGCAATCTAGACAGTTTTATGTTTTCCGGAGGATAACTGTTCAACTTATAAAAATCTAATGACAAACAGATTGGTAAATCTGGTAACACTACCCAAAAAGATTTCAAATGCCTACTTGCCTAATTTAAAAGGTCAAAAATCTATTACAATCTCAAATGCTCACCAAGTCTTAAAACATACTTAAAAAAGTGTCAGCCAATAGTCAAAGCTAAGTAACTTTGTATTATGAATCTTCCTGCTTCAAACCGTCAGACTTTATCTCAATTTTCCGACACTTGTCCTAGTTACAGAAAAAATCTAAAAGTTTCAGTACAAAGACAGCGGCACATCTATTATAAATATAGGATCACACAGTATTCGTCGTAATAACATCGAAGATGGAATGATTTTAATTGTTATTTTATCGGCAATATTTCAATCAGTTTAAATTTTTCTCTAGATTACCGGATTCCGTTAAATTCTCTATTATTTATATTCTGCCAAATTGGGATCATTTTGAAGCTTCGAAACCGACATGATAATGATTCGATGTGTTGCAACGAACACAAGTTTCACCTGCAACCGGAGACATCGAACATGTTGGATAATATTGCATTAATCTAGTAAACTTATGTTGATATAATTTGTTGGCAGGTTGGCTCAAAGTTCACCCAACATTCAACCAACATGTGGTCCAACAAGCTCCCTGCGTTGCTTCTGATCATCGTGGCCGGTAAGTCTATACAAAATGAGTCTCTTTTCATTGCAGGTTGTTCGAATCTCTATCTTTGACGGCGTATTTATCTTAATATTGTAGGACATATTGGAAATAAATGATAGAATGTTAGTTCAGTGTTCAATGTAGGTAATTTTATTCAATTACATTTTCGTGGAATACAAAATTGATAAAAACTAAAGAAATACAGTAATACGGAGAGCAAAAGTTTTTTCAAACCGTAACTGGGAATGTAAACAATACGAATGAAAATACCAAAACTAACCATATAAATACAACGATTGTTACTTTTATGAAATACAACATCGAAAGCCAAATGGCAGCCCTCCCTGACACAATGATTTCTAAACTTTTCCATGATAACTATCACACATTATTTCCTAAACTGCCCCTTGACGCCGTCATTTGGTCCTTCCGTCCGAGTGGGCTAGTTACCAGCTGGCACGCGTCACAGGCGTCGACGGCTGCTCTCTACATAATTACTAAATGGGATGAAGGTAGGCCGTGTGGGTAGTGGACAGCCGAGAGCGTCTAGTGGTATTTTGAGTTTAATTGATTAGTTCATCGGGTTAGGCTGTGGCGCGTGCCCACCTTAAGTAGGTATGTAACTACATACTATGTGGTCTTCTTAAAGATAAATATTATAGTTTATACAAAAAAAAGGTTACATAATTTACATTTAATCTGCTGAATAACTTTCATTGTTATCCATTTCATAATCTTAAACTGTTACTTGATAAATGTTCTTTGTACCTACTAAAACCTTTAAAAGTGTTGTAATATAAACAATTTTATTTCTTAACGAATAACTTCCATTAATTTATAACTTCAATTCCACACTGATAAGATTGTTTAAGAGGAAAACCGAATCATAAAATATTGTAACGCTACGTTTGGCGGTTTGATATCCTATTCCTAACATTTCGCTATCAACCTCTCCGCGCCCATTCTCCTGAAGCGGTCACAAACTCGTAACATCACATTTCCGTTGCATCCAACGAATTCATTCATCAATCCTGATTTATAGTTGGACACGCTTTACTAAACAAACTTCTACAAAACTGCCGCAAACGGTAATCAACCTTAATGTCAAGCAATAAAAACGAATGCGATGGCATGAAAAGAGTTTGCTGTATCATCGGCAAAGAAATAAGAGCTTTAAGGGCACACCGATATGGTTCGATTTGCAGTGTTGGGGTGTTATTGCGGCCATTAAAGCAGCGTATTCATATTGTAATAACTTGGAATTGTTTTTGATAATTCAGTTAGTAATGGACGCGGTGTTAGCCGGAATATTGTCAACGAAGCGATTTACATAACCTTTTGTAATCGCTATCACAATGATGAGGTCATCCAATTTACATTACAGTAGATGTTAAAGTTTGAGTGCTGCTTCAGCTCGTTTCTATGAGATTTGTAACGAAACGATTAATAAGTTAGATACTTAAAAATAAAATTACTTTGGTACCGTGAAATTATTTTAAGGGCTTTATGCCAAGTTCTGTTTAACTGTGGTAATCCAGGCGTATCGATAGACCATCTTTTCCAGTCAACCTTAAATCTTCTTTTCATAACTCGCTTATTTCTAAATCTATTACAACGTTTCATTACTTGTTACGTTGGTTATTAATCCATTATATCAGAAATAGTCTAAATCAGTTATCTAAACCAACCGTATTTATATCAAGGATGCTCAAACGTAACAACCATTTGCTATAGATATCATGAAGGTAGGTGAAGGTATAGTATACACAGGGTTTATTTTTGAGATGGAGTAGTAAGGGCAGGTATCTTAACCGTTGTTGCTACAAGAAACTGGCCATAGGAGATTGTCCTTAACTTTTGAGTTTTTTTAATTTTTTATTTACCGTTTGAAAGAATGGGCAGTTTCTCACAATTTTTTTTTTTGATGCCAATCGAAACTTTTTTATTTAAAGGATCAAAAAACTCTATCGGAACAACTGAGGTTTGATTACTTAAAAATTCAGATATCGCAAAAAACTTTTCCCATACATTTTGTTAGGAAATGAGCTACTCCAACCTTGCTGCCCCGTATAATATTAATAATCTTGACTACTTACCTTCAACCAAAACAAATCAAAGTATAATAAGGAAAAAGATATTTCAAATAAGTCTTCATAAAATTCGGCAACTTCTATTTGAAAGTCATAGAGCAAATCGACATTGGATATCATACATAATTCCGTGAACATCAGTGCAGAATCGTGGACACGTGAATAAAAGATGTGGCGGTAATAAATATTGGCATTACACGCCGCGGGGACAATCTGCATGTGCATTAGTATATAAAGTAGGTGTCGGCGGCGCGAGACTCATGGCGAGTGCGTGATAGTGTGGGAGTGACCCGCAGTGCAGGCGGGAGCGGGAGCGGGAGCGGGAGATAGTTCCAGGTATACGGTCCAGGGTAGGTGTTGACTGGCTTTAAGTAATAAGAGTTAGCAGGTGGTTCGTAGATTGGTTAGTTAGATTAAGTGCAATGAATGGGAGGACAACATTTGTGTACTTGAACGAACTTATGGCGTTACAGAATTATTAAAAAAAAATGTCTGAGAACCAAAGTCATTTCGTCTATTAGTGCCGGATACACTTTAGTACCTATCAAGTATACGATACGCCTTTTAATTTACCAAAGACTTTGTAGTTTGAGGTTTGATTATTTTATCGCCCATCGCTCATAGCTTCCAGGAATACTTCTAAACCCATGTCACAATCGTGTAGTTTGAACGTGTCGCGCGAGAGATTGGTTTTAATATTAAAGGCTTATATCCGCCTCCGAGGCGCTCGGATTGTTCTCCGGTGAACGGAATGCTCTACATGCACTTAATACGGAGATTCGTACAGAAGGACCACTGAACGATACGTGACAAGATAGTACAAATATAAAAAGCAACATAACATCACGCTTGTATTTCCCAGTGGTGAGCAAAGGTGTTTAGTACACCCACAATCTCACATGTTGCAGTTATCTTTTTAAGTCCCCTAATATAGGGGGCAACTCTTCTGCCACCAAAAGCGTTACAATCAAGACTTCGAGCTGCTGCTGAGAAAACTTGAATCTTATCGACAACACTTTGCTCTGCCTAGGTATCGAACCCAAGACGTCGCAACACTCGCGATAGCGAACACTAAACCAACAACGCAATCAAGACCAATACTTTTGCACAATACAGTTTTCTATATTCACCACGAGGGCCGAAAGGAACTAAAAACACACGAACAAACATTCAGACTTAGAGTAAACATTCTGTAGGCCCCTACAACATATTTGTCTCTTGTTTGGATAGAGCCCACACTTACCGAAAGGTCGACGCGGTCGAAATCACGCATTTCCTCTGCACCACTATGATAGGAGTATCGTGTAACTGGTTAGATAGACCATGTCATTGTAAAATACTGGTATTCAGTTAGACTGGAAGCCGATCACAACAGATTGGAAAAAAGTCGCATCGGGCAGATGATGACGAAAACATAATATTATTAGCAGTGGAACTTCTCAATATGTAGTCGTTTTGTGAGTACATGGTCGTATTTTAGTTTAAAGCGTTTGTTGAATCAAGGGTGTTACGTATGCTTGTTACTCAAAGCCGGGAGATGCACTGTTCTGTTTGAAGTCGAAAATAATGGATTTACTCCAAGGATTAAGACAGCTTCCAAGTAAAATCAAATTGATGGGTACAATACGATACAATTTACTTATGTACCTAGACGTTGTCTTATGTTGCTTCAGACTTTTGTTATTCCCTCGTTTTTCGTTCGCGCAAAGTATGGGTTTCATAGAAACGGTATATTTAATCAAACTTTTCATTCCATTTATACCTAATAGTTAACTACTTTACGTTTGCAACCAGATATGACCGTTTCTTTGTGAGAAGCACTAAAGTTAATGGCATGTAAACAATTCTCCAGAGACCATCACACGGGATGGCTTTTCTCCACTGCAACTTTAAGTCACCGTTTTGTTGTGGCTTTGCTTATAAATTTTTATTTTCCCAGTTTTTGGCTATGTATGTATACTAGTACGCATGAAGATCGTTTAAGAACGTAATCTTCATCCACTAGTCACACAAACGACAAAGAACAGTCAAGAACTTCACTTTATAGCGCATTGATGACTAGAAAGTACACGTTTTATGTAAATAATTTCTTTAAGTATGTAAAGAAGCTATTTACAGAAAACGTGTACCTTCTCACAGAGCTAGTTTATTTGATTCTAAATCCTACACAAAGTGCCCAGCAGTTAAATCCGATATCTATTTCCAGCAAATGTAATTACATCACGTTAGAAAGATAATTAGGTATAAAGTTTTAGCGAAACAGAGACACTACTAATTATTCTTACACACATTTGAGCGAGCTCCGAAGCGCCTTATTGTTCAAAATGAGCAGTTCCTCGAATTATAACGTTTGAACACATAGTAATAACTCCTGCCCAGGTTTCATTTCCTAGAAATATACAGTGGCTTTGTAATAAGAGTAACCAAAATGAGGGCATGTCCATGTGGCAGTTTAAAGAACCAATTAAACTTTTTCTCTATGAGTTATTAAAACGTTGCGAAGGAATTATTCAAAATATGCATCATGTACCATGAACCATCACCAATGCAAAAGCTGCTGCAGGTGCGTCTTCACTACCAGTTACTACCATTTACTGACACTTGATTAGCATCACTGTGTACTTTTAATTAAAATTACAGAGCTTAATACCTCCCATATAAGAACTATCGAGTAAATTTTACGTAGCTATAGGTACCAATCGTCGGACGATATTTAGAAAAGAAAACCACTAATGATTTTTCTCTCATTGAAAAAATACATGAGATTTTTTAAATATAAATTTTAATTCCGACATTCCGTTCCATGCATCAACATATCTATCACGGGCAGCCGGCGCGAATATCAAAGCTTCGCGGTTTCATCGACGGAAACCCCTCCACCCTGCATCCCCTACTTTCACATTTCCACAGTGAGTAGGACCCTCCTCTCGTCTTACATGACCGCAACCAGAGCTCCATCAACACTGGTACACGTATATAACATTGCTCCACTTTTTAATTACATGCATCATACCGCCAGACTGCAATTTTAAAAAGGATTTCGAGGTTTTATGCTTTAAACATTGTGTTTTTTTTTTTTTCGTTTGGATATATTTTAAAATGTTTTATAACGGTTATTTGCTGAGGATTTAACTTCGAAATTGAATTTGGGTATTCTGGGAACCGACGAAATAAATTAAAACCTTTATATATTTTTATCAATTTAAAAGCTGTAGACAAGTTCGCAAAGAAATAAAATCAACGCTTGTAAGAAAAATTCATTCCGTCATATTAAAATAGGTAGGTACTGTGTTAAACAAAGTTTGGATGTAATGATGTAAATCATTATAATGCCTTAATCTCGTTTAAACACAACGTTACCCAGGTGGCGGTGACGTAATCGCCCTCGTCCCTGCACTGTCAGTTTAAATGACCCACTCGCACGGACACCCATCATGCCGCCACCGCCATTCGCGCCAAATATCTGGACGCCATATTGGCGCTTAATACAAATACAATGGGATGAGAATTCAAATCGAAATACTGATTGTTAGAAAATGCAATGGTCTGTTTATTGTTGAACAAAATCTAATTACAGTAGTAAAGGCTTGTTTTGTTGTCTCAACTCTTGTGAAACTCATCATAACTTTTGAGTTTCACAAGAGCGTTTTGCTTTTGAGTTAGTTTTAATATGACTGCGAATTACTAGTAGATCCACATTCAGTAGATATAAAACTTAATTTAGAGAAGATTTACCATCATAAATATGAAAATTACTTTATACTTAGATATTTATGTAGCTACCTACTTTATTTTTATCGAATACCTTTAAACGAGCAAGATAATCTGAATCTCAGAAACGGCTCCAACGATTTCGATGAAAGTTGCAATTTAGGAGTTTACGGTGGTGAAAAATCCATCAAGCTAGGTCTCATATCTGGGATAAATCGTTTTCTTTATTTTCACAGCCTCGGGAATCTAATTAAACGTTGGTGTACCTGGACGATAATGTTTATATTTTCACCCCGAGCAGAGCTCGGTTGACCAGGGGGCCAACCATCACCTTTATAGGTGGCGGTAGGCCCCCAGATATAAGTGATTAAGTAGCGTCATTTGGTGCAGTAGAATCGAATGGATAACGTTAGCGCGTTCCGTTAACACTCTGATATTGCCGCAACAATAACGTGACCTTTTTCACACGACCAAACAAAAATGATGCTCATAATTCCCACACATAACATGAGTATGTAGTATAATGAATAACGTACATACTGGAATAAACAAACTAAATTGCTGAAATTCCCAAACGTCGTGTTTGGGAATTTCAGCTATTTCAACTATGTTAGAATAGGTAAACCATTCCGACACTAAACACTAAAGTTATACGTATGATGAAAGCCAAATACCTACTTACAGTTAACTCACTACCTACTGATATAACTTTGGCCGACTGATGTATCGTGTTCATAGAACAATATTATATTATTTTCAGAAAATAAAAACTCTTTTTTCATTTGGAATGTGAATTTTGTCATGTAGACCAACACCCGGGTACTAAGATTATCTGAAGCAATTCTTTGGCCAGTCATATTCACTCTGTGTGCACAAATATTAGCTCAGGTCAGCGTGATAGATCAGGAGCGCTGAGCCCAGACACTGACGCGTCACGCTGTTGGCGTGGACTGATCGATGCCGAGTAGCTGTTAACCTCATGCTGTATTTTGTACTATAGGGATCATAGAATCTGCGACTTCATCTGTGTTAGCAAGTTTCTTGAAACATACCCAATTCCTTCCTAGGTATTCCTTCATTTCCTTCATTATGTTGAGATTATAATTATCATTGCAATACAATGTTGTGACACATTTCATAATATTTTTTCATTACAAAATTGGTCTTCTTCGTTTTTCTACTTTTTGTCGTTTGGTAAAGGTTCCAGAATTTTCATCTCATCCATGTTAGCATTTCGGTTTAATGGGCATAATTCTTCTGTAGCTATACCTAATAAAAGATTAATCCTGCAGATTTACTGCGCTCACTGCTATGATGGCCAAAGCTCCCAGTGTCCTGCTTCAACGGTCGCTTAATCTCCTACATAATCGGGTAGCTCGTCATATTCAATCAATTGGAGCAAATATTCGAAGGGTCACCGGCGTGATGGATCTGCGCCGAGAATCGCGACACGACCACTGACTCGCCATGATTGATGCCATGACCGCATTGTTGACATTATGATTTAAGGGTTAAAAGCATTAAGATTTACAAAAAAAAAAGAGAATTATAGTAAAATTACGATAAAATAGATATAATAAACATAGCAACCTTTTCTCATAAAATTTTCAATGTAATAAATCTTGCCAATGGCTAGTTACTTTGAAAACTAAACAAAAAAGGGTCAATGGTGTCTGTAAAGGATTCCACGAGTCACGGCAGTGTGTACTGACATAGCGTGATTGATGACATAGTTTAAGAGCGATACGCTTTACGAAAAGTTTTATATTTTTACACTCTAAATCGATGTAAATTGATTACAATTATATAGAATGAGTGAAGCGAAGCGAAGGGGACCCCCGTCAACAATGAAGTTCCTTACGCGATACTCGCATGCACACAGATATTCGTATAATAAAAAGAGACAGCGATAGGGAGAAAGTCGCATGGAGGGGGCATAACGCTTTTTTCTTACTTGACCATTTTCACCAGTCAACTCCTACCGCAGGAATTTCGTTCCAAAAATCTGTGAATATCATAATATCGTATATTCACAAACGCGGCTTGGATCGTGCGAGACTGTTTTGTATCTTTTATCGAATGCTTTGTGAGATATTGCTGAATGTTTGAATTTAATCAAGCACAAAAGTAATATTGTATTTCAGTTGCAGTCCACAAACTAGAATTGGACGCTGGATATTTTAAGAAGCATTGTCCTTCCATCGACACATACCGTGTCCTTCATGACGGACTTAACGAACTGGTGCTCCGATACTATTTTCGCTGAACCTCATTCCTGCAACGATGTTAGATATCGCACGAGATTCGATTCTGTTGCCGCCACGTTTTGTCAACTGTTTTGTTTTATCTGCATTCCACGCCCCAATGGTATTTAGTATGTATACGCTAAGAGATTCTGAACAAAGGCAACAACTACAAGAATTTATGTCAACATTGCAAATTACTGATCACTTTACCGAATTTGATTAATACATATTAATATGAATCCACAAAGATATAGACAGAACGCGACATATCGCTAGTGCGATAAGCCAAGCGTTAATGATGAATAGCCAGGCAAGGACGCTAGTCACTGCGACATAGTCCCGGTGATGGCTACAGTGATCGATGACATCGACACTATGTAGGCACGTCACTATTTGGACATAAGGTTGGATGACATTAGAAAAAGCAATGTTATAATAATGAGGTCGTCAGGCAACGAATTTTGGCAGATACGGAGGCGTTGTCACGCTGGTCACTTTCTAAGGGTGTTACCACACCAATCGATCGATAGTCGATCGATGCCATCGATCGACATCGGTCGACGTTGATCGATTGGTGTGGTAGTTTTAATTGATCGACGGATACCGGTTGACTAACCAATCGATCGATTGCCGGTCGATGGTATCGGTCGACGGCATCGGTCGTCGTAGATCGATTAACCCCGGCTATATTCCATCAGTTTCTTTCGAAATGTATTCACATGAGGACGCGTTGTTGTTGACCAGTACGATGCTGCTCGTGGCGCGTGCCGGCACTGGGGAGCTCAAGCAGCTCGATCGACGTCGACTTATCCATTCTACCATCGATTGACGTCGACTAATCCATTCTACCATCGATCGATGGCATCGATCGACGATCGCTCGATTGGTGTGTAACAGTGATCACACTAACAGTTTTTTGTGATCTCATTACTCAGTCATTAGATTGTTTCTTCAAGACGGGATGAAGTTGGTTATATTACATAACCAACTTCATTCCGTCTTTAAGAAACAATCAAATCTAATTTAACTTTGGCTACATAACTTATGTAGCCAAAGTTAAATTCATGAGTAATGTCTAGTTTAACGACTGCCCAGCTATCAGATTTGGCAATATTGTCCAGTCTGTCGTGTTTACACTCAGAGATCGACGGCATGTTGTGACGTCACTATATCTAAGACATAAGTTATGATTTCTAATACATCAACAAAGGCTAAAATATGAGCGCAGAGTAATAATTTATGCTTTTGGAATATATTTCTTCCATTATCTATTTATCCTATTGAGAAACGTCTGAATGGTCGCTGTTGGATTAATTGTCTAACAAAAAGTAAAAAAAATATGTACAAAAAACCTACGTAGCAGAATCAGAACATTATATTTCTTTAATACTTACAACAACGAAGTCGAGAACGATGATGAAGATGACACCAACCAAAAACGTATCATAAACAAGTCCAAAATCTTTCGCATGCACACGAAGATAAACGAAGACTAAGCAGAATCCTTAGTATCAGTGGATTAATTAGAAATTCAGCTAGCCACGTGCCCGGACTGCGAGCAGCCGGCTTTGGGCGCCGGAGCCGGCACCGGGCCGGCTGATACTCGGGGGACCGGCGGCCACCCCCGGATTATCAAGTTGACTGCGACGCACTTTTGCTGTTTGATAATGTTATTAATTTTGATTGGCTGTCGCCAAGTTTTGGCTTCCCTTGGTGCCAAGAAAGATGTTTTTCTTTGTTAGGTGTGGGAGGGGTTAGTAGTATCTGCTTCCTCTTTCTTTGCTTAGGTATCATAAGGACATAGGTATGCCACCAGTCTTCGTTACTACGAAATTAAAGCTGTTTAAAGTAAAGAAGAAACAACGAACATAGTCGCGGATGAAAAATTATCATTGTTCGTCATTGATTCTGGTATTTATACTTAGTTTGAATTTCCTCGCATTATTTGAGAAAAGAACTATACAGCCATGGACGCAACCCAGCATTGGACGATCGTCCATCAAGGCCCTTGTTGCAGGCCGCGACAGAAATATACTAGATTCAGCACAAACAAGATGCAAAATACAAAAAAAAAATGATTAAATATATCTACACACTAATAGTAGCCAACAGCCTCGTATTCAACGTTAAAAGTTTGAAAATGTTGGGCAACACACTGCACACAACAAATTTATTTATTTGTATACATAGCTATAATGTACGGTACGGCACGGTAAGGTACGAAATGTTATAAATTGAAAATATTGTGTCACTTGTGCTGTCTTACAAGGCATACAAACAGTGCTTACACTGCTGGTAATAGGTGTACCTACAGGTAGCAGGGAGCCTATAAAATTGTAAAATTCTGGCAAGTATCAGACTTAAATCTTAAGCAATAAAATAAACATAATAATACAAAATAATACAAATTAATGTAGAAATTGGTATTAATTAAACTTATAGCTAAAGTTAGTAGGTAATAAATAAATCTGATTAAAAGGTATTACGTATTTTATTATTCTTCTAAATATTCATTTCGTTCTGTGTTAGGAACCCACCTACCATGTAATTTATACCACGTAATGTACCATATTCTGAAAAATAAATGATTATGATTATGATGAATAAAAATGTTACTTACCTACTTCGCAATAATAATTCATGCTAATCAGCATCGAAACCTTACAATTCCTTTTTATATACATCATCCAAAAAGCCCATCAGTCAGTGTTCCGTACACGCTTACATTAGATATCCTCAGCTAAGCGGGCAGGCGGGCAGGCGGGCAGGCGGGCAGGCGGGCAGGCGGGCAGGCGGGCAGGCGGGCAGGCGGGCGTATTCCCGCCGCTCTCTGTTTGCTTTTACAATGGAAATTATTCCGGCAAGTGTAACGATGATGCGTCCCTGAGGAGCACCCGTGATAACACTCTGGAGCATGCTGGGAGGTGGGAGCGGAACTGAGAGCGATTTAGGAGGTCGTACGTTTGATTCGCGAAATGTCTTCATTTGCTAAGAGCGAAAATAAGAAGTTTCAGCATAGAGATATTTAAGATACCTGAGACGTGAGTCGTGACAGACATGAAGAATATGCCTTGATTAGACCTAATGCTTAAGCTAACTTGCTGGTTAACGTTAAGTAGTGATAACCGATGAGAAACTAAACGTCCTTATCCTTAGTAAGCATAATAAACCTAAAGTTCCCACTGCTGCGACACCGGTCTTCTCTTATGAGACCTAGTGGTCCATAATCTACGACGCGGGCCCAGTGCTGGTTGGTGGATGTCACATGTCGTCGTTTTTGGTTCTAGGACATGCTGGTTTCCTCACGAGTTTTCCTTTACCGTTTTGAAAGCAGTGGTGATGAAATTAAATACATAAAGTAAAAAGCCAGTCTGGGTTTGAACTCACGACCACAACTCGTAAGTCGCGGCCGATACCAATGGGCCAACACTGCTCAACTGGGCCACCACTGCTCAACTGGGCAACCACTGCTCAACTGGGCAACCACTGCTCAACTGGGCCACCGCTGCTCCATCCTTAGTCATTCTGACTCAATTTAAAATTACTTTCAGTTAGACCATACTCAACTACAATTTGATTCATATTACTCAACCCAAACATACACCGTAACTGTAAATAAATTCTCATAAAAGTCCCACAGCACAAAGAACATTAACTTTATGTAAAGCAGCCCGCTCCGGCCACTGTGGGTCTTCCCTTATATTTGACTTGCTGATACCAAGAACAGTTTGATGGGAACTTTACAATATCTGGCCTCGGGAGTGCCGTACGGAGCGATCCGTGCATTAGTACCTCTTCGATCTGAGATAGTTGTCTTATTGGGAGTGCGGGTAAAGTTGCGCAACTCACGGGTTTTGGCGCAGATAGCGCGTTAGGGTTGAACTTGTGATGTTGGTAATTGAGAGTTGGGTAATCATTGGGTACAGGGGTGTTATGTGGATTGTGACTGTTTGCTTAAGTACGCTTTTAGATATAACGACGTTAGGTTTTGAAAGTAATTCAAATTAGACCTTCGACAATGAATGTTGACTGAACGAATAAGTTGCTGTCAAAGATGATACAGGTTGTTTCGTGCTCAATTGATTAAGTATTCGAACAAAGAGGCAGGATCTACGCAAGCACGTCAGTCAATGTATCTATATACCCTAGTGCCTTTGACAGTATGTTCAATAAATACTCGTCTGAAAGTGTATAATGAATGTTATTTTAGGGTAAATGAGTTGCTCGTATGTGTATGTAAATGGCGTTGTTGTATAATTGTTGTGTAGATAAACAGAGCCGCAGTACTAACAACTAGTGTTTATACTATGTGTGGGTGTACAGCTGGCAACACTGCCAACATTAATATTGCTGTTTTAGAGGCTGGAGCAGAACAATTGATGAACAATTGCTGCTCTAATTGCTGTTGATACCTTCACGATGAATCTCAAGATTTTTACTTAAATAACAAGTATGCTTCTATTATGTATTATCTTAAACAAATGTGGAAACTCAGGACAAAATATTAATAAAAAAAATTGCAGCTGAAATTCACCGTCATTCTCACGTTGGCTGAGGCCGTTTGTCCACCACCACCGTCAACGGGACCTCAACGAGAACAAGATGACGGCGCCGAAGTAGCGTATGGTCGCGTGTCCATCGCACGTCAGTCATCGGAGCGCCGGGATCCCGGCCCCCGAATTTTCGAGTAGTTCGGCGCGACCGCTAGAACTCGGCACGATATTCTAACGGGCCGATGATGTGCTGGTAATACAAAACACGTTCTTGTGCGCACACTACCGTCGCACCGACATCGTTCGCCCGGCTTTTGTTTTGTCCATCATAAATTCATAAGGTACGGATCCGCCGAGTTCGGTTGCGCTGGACTAACGGTCGCCGTCACCGGGACGTCATGTTCCGTTAAAATAATCTCGTTTCTCGTTAATAGCCCGTTGACATGGCGGTGCAAAACCGGCCTTATGGTGACTAAAGTGAGAACAAATTGTGAATTTTGAAAAATTTCCTTCTTTAATGAAAACGGAAGATTATTCAGCATAAGTATTTTATTCTAGTCACAAACTAATTTCTTAAGTTATACCATATCAATACTTATAGGACCCTAAATTCAAAACCGAACATCTAACCGTAACCATAACGTTCTATAAGCTAGCCTCCTCATTCCTCCATATTGACGGAAACCCTGCAATAAAAAACGCTGGCCCGCCAATATTAATGAGGCGATGGAACGATCCCGCCGCAATCAAACCCGGATTACACCGCGCTGACAAAAGTGCTCACTCTTGTTCAACCCAACTTGCATTGTGACTGCACTCACGACCATCTACATTGATTCTTGTTACCTACCTTTGTACTGTTACTGTGAGATATAAAAATGTTATTTGAATAAAAGAAATAGGCTCAAAGGTCGCTGATAAAAGGACCAATAATATTTTATTACAGGACAAACGTCGCTCGTGAGCTCTGTAATCATTCACGCATTTTGTAATATACGATTGAGGTTCTACTTCCAGGAATAATTTTGTTTGAAATATTTTATACTTATTTTCAAGTTTTCTTAGTCGGTTACACGAAACAGTTTCTCCATTCAGAAAATTAATCAAAAAACCATGTAGGACATGTAGGTACCAATCTTTGACTACGCCATATAAGCCCACGAGTTTTATGCTTTTCAGGCAGACAGGCAGAGTGCAGACCTTGCCCAAATAACTATGCTCGCAAGGACAATGGTACGCGGCAACAATGACAGTTCGGAGCGCGCATGTGCACTCGTGTATACACAATGCCTTAGCCGAAGTGTACCGGGTCTGCACGCGGTACCATTTTCAGCAGGTATGCAATGCGGACATAAGGCTGCCTGTCCACCGGAGCGGAGAGGAGAGGAGAGGAGCGGAGATATGTCAATATTAACCAATAGAATCAAAACTCCGCTCCAGAGGCGCGATTCTATTGGTTAATTTTGGCACATCTCCGCTCCTCTCCTCTCCTCTCTGCTCCAGTGGACAGGCAGCCTTAAGGTCCGTTCGTGGGTCAAAAATAGAATTCTAATTTAAGAGCAAAACAGGTATCGGCCCGGGGCTATTTGTTTTTTGAAGTAAGTACCAAAATTTTAAAATATTGCGTACTACATAATTCTAAGATCGATGTTTGAATAAAGTTGGTAAAAAGCGCAAAAAAAAAACCTGTTTTTGTTCCACTGCAGCGCAGAGGCCTTATTTCAAATAAAGAAGGCATGAGCATCGATAGCACAATGATAGGTATAATTTATGATTACCAGAAAATATGCGTTTTGCAGCAAAATTTGCGACTTAACATTGATCACGTGTTTACGAAATTAAATTTACATTAAAACAAGACAAGCCTATCAAAATCATTGACCTCAACATTTCATCGCCCGCTTCGGTGCGCCATACCATGTTGATCACGAGCAAGCGCACCGACTCCAAATGAAAGCTAAGAACCAGTATTTTCAGGGTTCGTCTTACTGCTGCCCGCTCACAACTATGAACCAATACTTATTTGTGTTACATGGGGACAAAGTAATTTTTTGTTCTTCCAGGGCGTTATTTTGAAATTTTGAATTCAGAGCTCAGCGAAGGATTCTAAAGTAGATTCCTGAGGTTAGCGAGGAATTCAATATACGCCGCCCGAGAACAAAATATTTTGTCCCCGAGTGATACACACTATTTTTCATCACTACCTATGAGAAAAATAAAAATCTACGTACTCGATTTTTTTTTTACATTAAACCTTCACGCGAGCGCCTCCAACCTAACTACACAAATCAGTACGCTATCAAAAGCGCGGATTGAACCAATCAGAAGAGAGAAACCCCAAACTCGCTATCCTCTATAGGTAATTGTCGTTTTTAGAATAGGTGTGATGAAAAGTATATAGTGCTTCGTTGCCATCTCGAAACTAATTACAACACACACAGTGACCGTGATTATTATTTATAAACTATCAAAATACTCTCCTAGCAAACGCTTTGACTGATAATTTTGAACTAAAAGTCAGTAGTACATTTTTGTACTATTCACAAAATGTATCGTTCACATAATGTTTTACCAGCGTTTTTCCATCGGGAAATAAGTAAAGTTTGAAGTAGCAGCCATGAGATTTTAAATGAAGTTATATACATTAACTAACTTAATTAACCATGCAGTTTACGTTTGTGTAAAAGCATGGTTAAATTAATTAATGTATTCAACATTATGTACAAAAATTAAAGAATTTTGAATTTTTCCATTACCTTGAAATATGGAGTAACTTTTGTTTGTGGCCTGCGATACCAAAATTCTATAAATTATAATGCTTGTTTTTCTGTTTCCCGTTAATGTTTTTACTTTGGTTATGGTTTTTTTTTTTAATTATTTGATTTGTTTCAGGTGTTTCAGTTTTATTAATATATTTAAATATATTTGGAATCGACTCTTAACTAGCTTTTATCAATACCAATATGAATTTTGTATCAATATTTTTGTAATTTATTTTAAACAATACCTCCTTTTTATTTATTTGCAGATGCAAGCATATTATTATATAGCCTATGTCACTCACACAATTAAGACGAATCTAACGATACCTCATAATTATGTGAAAATATTAATTTATGTCCACAGTACTAATCCTTGTATAGTTGCTTTACTTGAACTTCTACTCAGTAAGTGACATATTTAATAAGAAATTGAATAATAAATGATAATCATTTACCCTCTGACATTAGTATTCTGGAAAATTTATCTAATATTATAACAACTTTGCTACTAAATTTTATTTATATTAGAAGAATGACTTTAAGAGTATGTAATTATAAACCCAAATGTTTGCATGTCAAATTATTATGACTAAGTGTTATGTATCTGTAATATTTATGTTAAGACCTAAATTGTACCAATACATAGGGCAAATAAATTGATTTGATTTGATTTTGATTTGATTTGAGCGTCTGTCATTTTAAAAACTTCACATTTTATTTTCCCGTTCAGTTAGGACTGAGGACTAAAGCCTTGTGCAGACTGATGCGACGCGACACTAACATAACAATTTCTAAGAAAACTTCACGGGAGAACAATAATTACCGGTGACGCGCCCTACCGTCAGCGTCGCGTCACGCCAGTCCGCACGAAAGTAAGAAGTCACCCCTCTCGGCGACGCACGGCACGGTGGTGCATCTACTCAAATACACAAGCTTTTGTCCCGCGGGCAGTCCGCCGCCGCCGTTCGCAGTACACGACACTTTTTTTGACTGGGGCATCTTGCAGGTGACCACTAAAGGGGCCGTAACTGCTTCACCGGACTTTCCTGTGGCTGCCTTAAGCTACTACACTTAAAGCCTCCAGCCAGGGGAAAACACGACACTGCCCGTCCCCTTGATTTTATTGCTGTCTCGTTTATTATTCAAAGTCAGATCAGTAAGTAAACTACACTAGTGTTGCTTTCACATCCCTATAATATAATATTACTTATTAATTTACTTTTACTTAGAGTTAGGTCCCATTACCATTATTATTTATATTTATTTGAAACATGTTGTATTTAAATTTGAATAAATAAATAAGCAAACAGTTTTAACTTGTTAGTTTTGCGTGTTTTTTTGTTGTATTAAACAAACCCGTGGAATCTGTGCCGAGTATAATAAAATTATCATCATTGAGTATATCTGCAGGACATTCACGATCAATAAAAAACAACAAGTCATTCAATGTAACTCTATAAGACTTACATTGCAATGACTTACAAATGGTGGTGTTTTAAAGTGTAAATAAGGATCTTCTGATTTCTCCTACCGAAATAAGAGTTAGATTGCAATAACTGATTAATGGCTTTACGTCGATTGCGAATGTCCTACCTTACGGTTTTATTCCAATATTTCCAATAGCATCACGCACAATAGTAGACCTACCTACTTACTATGTATTTTGCATGATGCTGTTGGAATAAGAGAATGTCACGTTTCATTCCGCTTCTAATGAGAGCAAATAATACTTATGTACCTCCGACTCCATCCGATATTTGTATTTAACAATTAAACAAATAAATTCGTTCGTAGCGATATGGTTTGCGGTGGCCCGCATAATAATATAAATGATTTAATATCGAAATTAAACGAGTCTTGTATTACGTTTGTGGCAAATAACCGTTTATCTGTTCAATTATTATGTATTGCGAATTGCGATATGTCTGCAATAGACTGGTTTGTAATTATCGCGGGCCTTGTGTTTCTGACCGTAAGGTTTTCTAACGAAATGCTATTACATTATTTTGTTTGTAAATTAATATTTATGGTCATACAGGGACACTTTTCTGGACCGGAAAATATTTTAATAAATATTTTAAAGAAATTTTAAATATTTATTTGGTCCATAAGTTTTATTTTAAATTCATAGCATTTTAGATAACACTGCTAAATAACATACTGCAACAAGCAATCGTCACGAAATGTTATCTTATAACTGTACAGAAGGACTGCTCACTATGACGTTCTAATCTAAGACGTCCAGAGCAGCAGAATTCCGCTGTGCATTAATACCCTAAAAGACAGGTATTACCTACACCTACTGCCACCTACACCCACTGCTCACGGTGCATTACCACGATTCACGGAACGTCAAGCATTAGCCACACCTGACAGACGTCTAAACATGTCATGACCCGGGTACATAGGTGTACATAACACGAAAATCCCCAACAATTACATACCGGGTTAGATTTAATCAAAATATCGAATAAATTTAAAGGATCGCGGATGGCTCAAAGCTCGGTCGCCGGGAGAGCGCGGTAATTAATCTAAATCAATAAGCCCACTCGAATCGAACACGAGTGCTGTGTTTAATGCGATGCCCACTCGTATATGGAATTATTGTGAACTGACCAAAGCGATATATCTGTATTTCGAAGCTATGTTACGTGCGGATCGATGTACAAACGGGGTGGGTATGCATTAATGTGTAAGCTACTGTAATACCACAAGCTGAGGTTACAATATGAAACTTCAAAGATACCGAAGGCGGATTAAGTGCAAGATAGAGTCGTGTATTTAGGTATCACAAACCAGCTATCAAATTAACGTACGACATGAAAAATCGAATCAATATAAACATTTACCATTTAAAATTAAATATTCTTATGAAAAATACGTTGGCAGGTGGGACCAGAATCCGTTCAAAACATTTTCAGATCCCGTTTTGACACCTAAGCGATATTAAATGCTCACAAAGCGGCAACAAGAAGCACGCAGTCAGGACGTCCGCAATTTGACTGCACATTGAAGCGCCGTACAATAGATACTGCGAACGTATTGTGACTCCATTTGAATGCGACTCTTAGGACCACGGACGCTGGTCCTTCTACGTGTTCAGCATTCAACATTTGTATCGGCGACTTCTGCTGGCTTGTAAATTGTTTAGTCGCAAAGTTGCAGACAATGGGCTCGTGGAGTATTGAATATAATGCGCGGGCCTTAGAGACAGTTCACACTGTTCTCTGGAGATAGTAACTTTAAGTTTTATGCAAAATTGGCTAACTTATTATTGTGTTAGTCTTGCTTGCTAGATGTCTCACCTCATTCAAAACAGATCGACAGGAAATTCAATCATAAGCTAACAAAATGGTAATTTGTTATTTATTTTTATTTTATTCAGTTATCTTAATGACATTGGTTAAACATCTTCATTTCAATTGAGAAACCATCATCCTCATGTAGACTGTAATAAATTAGCTACAATAATACTTCCATACCTGAGTTACAGGTCAGAAACAACCCTACAACATATCCTAAAATATTTAAGCCAACTTCACTCCCCTGAAATATATGACGTTATAAGACGAGTCTCTGTGAGTCAAGTGTGTCAATATCTTGAGGGTGGTGTTCAGCGCCTGCTGCAATACAAACGGTCTCGCTGACGGCGCTCGACGTCCTTTGACGAATTGCCACCGCGACCCTGCCTTGATCGAGATTATAGGGTTAGCAGCTTTAGAAGAAACAAAAATCTTAAAAGAGTAACATCCTAACATAGTAATATCACCGTGCAGCAACAGATCCTGTTTAGTAATTGTTGTGTGAGGACTTCTTCAATGCATCATCATCCTAACCGAATTAGGAGAAATTAGCTTGTTATATAAACATCCGTATAGAATAAGGTATTAACTTTTAGATAGCGGATTAAAAGTAGCCGCCTCTACTGTAGCCGTTCACTAGAGTGAATTGAAATGAAACTAAAAAACATATTGTTCCAAATAGAACAGCAAACGATGAGGGTAAAAGCGATCTCTTAGCAACCCTGCGGATGCCGCCGGATACAATTGTGCCGAGAAAAAGTGTCCTTTTGTCTGTTGATTGGATTTTAGCAATTGTTTGTTCCGGACCGTTCCGGACCGGGTGGCGAGGTGAGGCGCCAAATAAAACCGAATTGCGATCAATCAGACGGAATAGATTCAAAGAGCATCTAGAAGAACGATTAGATTTTTCTATATTTCAAAAGTATTGGCATTGTATTTTACATCTGCAGAAAAATAATCTGTTGTATTTCTTACAATGATTTCCCGAGATTTATAATTATACAATGTTAGAATTTTTTTGTTGACACTTTTATTATTATAAATAAGTGCCTCCTGAAATTCGTAACCTTTTTTAACTTCCACACGTTTAAACTTGGCAAACATGAAAACATACAAATAATACCGTCTATAACAAATATCTTGTTACACATGTCCTAGGAATTAACGATCAAAAAGGTTCCTCAAAATCTAGATTTTGAGGAACCTTTTTGATCGTTAATTCTATAAGATTGTAATTAACTTGAACCTAGAAACTAGAGCTCTAGAGAAATAGGATCTCTTGGTCTATTTGCGTTCTAAAAGGGTCATGTTTTAATCTTATTTCAGCCTAGAGTAAGAACTAGGCTTAGCGTAAGAAGTGGACCAAAACACATTCTTACTTTTAATTGACTTTCAAAAAGCACAACTTTTGCCGCGTGTCAAGAGATAAGGTAAAAAAAAGTACAACGGTTTGCACTCCGGGAGTGCCGGCAGAAGTGAAAACTGGAGCATTAACGTTTTGAATAAACACTTTTCATGAAGTACGTTTTGACTGCTTTTTTTTACCCATCAATATGGGTAAAATTTCTTACTTCGCAACCTTTACGTAATGTCAAAGACTATTTATTTTGATATTTACTTTGTCGGTTGCTAGGCAACGGATCTTACGGTCACGTCCTGACGCGAGTTAAAAATTTTTACCCATCCCAAAAAAAGTGCACAACGCCTAAAGAAGTTATCACTTCAAAAAAAAAGCTTCTTAAAGTATCTGGTATCAGTTTAAACTCAGGATAAAAATTATTTTATTTCATGAGGAAAATCTGGCATTAGACGTTATTTCTAACAAATCGTCAGTCAACTAGAACAAAGTTACAATATAAGTCACATCGCAACCCTGCGTACGCCGTCGTCGTGCGACGTGCAGGTCGCCGGACCGGGCTCAAGGCGCCCATTATTACCTGTCCGACGCGGACGGGGTGCCTCGCCGTTTAATGTCATTCAAACCGTTTCCCGGCGCTGACAGGGTTACAGTTTGTACGAAGATTTACTGGAAATTCACTATCAAATTACATTAGGATTAATAGGATAGAGTTAAGTATGTCAGTGCAATGTTTTCTAAGTTTTTAACCAGGAAGGAAATAAAAATGTTGTCACACACTGACAGACTAGAAAAGATCCAATGGATAAGTCCTGGTATGTAACTACAACTACAGTTCTTTAGTCATGGTATTCAACATTAATGGCATTTTTAAATTTTTGAGTGGAATGTATTTTGAAACGCTATTATTAATCAGCACGACAAAAAGCTAATACCCTATCATATCATTTCGCCTAACCTGGAATTTGATGGCCTACACGACTTTCATTCGATCTATTTTTTTTTGTAAAAGCGTCTTTAGGCGCATTGAGTGATTTCCGGTAGGGGGATAAACTTATGGATTCGCGTCACTGACATGCTCGCGCCGTAGTACTGTATTATATAATATAGATGGCGCTAATACCAGTTTTAAGTTTTCACTTCTGTCGGTAGTCCCCATTACTTGCATTCTTTTTTTTTAAATTAATTATTCAGTACATGAAATACAAGGCACGGTATTTATTTTAAGGATAATTTTCGGTCAAGCAAACGTTAGTTTACGTTTACACACACTCGTTGTGTTATGACTTATGAGGCGTGCACTTTTGGATTTTCCAAACTATCTGTGTTCTCGTATCGAAATTTTTGTTCAAACAAATATCATAATGTGATTAGGTAATGCTAGTAACGTTCAGTTGTAATGTGATTGAGTGTTACACGAGGTTTTCGCTATAACACATACTCTTGATAATGGAAAACGTCGTCACACGGTGGTTGGAATTTCATTAGATTCCTGTCACACGACAATCACTACTCGTAAAGCTTATGTTTGATAAAAACCCAGGAATTTTCCGGAACGTCCCGTGCAGGCGCGCGGCGGTAATGCAAACCTCAACAAAGACGGGCATTACGCGGCGATGCGGATCAACACGGTATTACCTATCGCTACCGACAGCATCAACACGGTCGCACCTCTAGCCGGTGGCGCCCGAGAAAAGATTGTTTACAAATTGCTAAAGCGAAGCAACACCTTGTTTTTAAAGAAAAGACTTAGAACAAAGGGTTTAATGTGAACATGTGTTGTGTCACCTAATATTATGGACTTCAGACTTTCACACCAGAGTAGGACCACACCAAATATGATACGTTATCTTCTGGCTCGGTGGAAGCTGCCAAACTTCTAATACACTTCTGATCTTCTATCATTTTAGAGACTTCAATCACATTAACTAGACCAGTACTGGTATATTAAATTACGTAAGAAAACAGTAACTGAAAACACAGTTCAGCAACCACAATTCCTGCGACAATATAGTGTGGAAAAAAAAGTAAAAAAAAAAAGTGCTAGACATTACTTCTTACAAAAAAATAACGGGTAGGGTGATTCAGGGACGCAGCCGCAGTAGATTACCGACGTAAAACGTCTTGCGCGTGCTAGAGAGTGTGTAATAAGCACTAGTGCTTTTACTGAACAGTACATTACCTGGTATAGATAATCAAATAAATACGTAATAATATACACAAGTAACATTTTTTATTTACATATTCAAACATAAGCTTATGTTACGTTATAGTTTACTTGAACCAGGTCCTTATCTCTGACGTACACATGGTGTACGAGGTGCCCCTCACGGCCTCCGCTATTTGCCTTGCTTCACCAAGATATATGGTAGATTAACTTAATCAGCGTGACGATCATAGCTGATGTTAAGTAGACTCACACACTGTCCCGGAAGGTTATCTAGACATATCACCACCATCGTACGCTGTTGAATGTTGCTGATCTCTAGCTCTCGCGTGCATACATGTGGTTCGATGGCTGCTTCCTCCACCTCGGCTTTGGTGTTGATGAAAAAGTTGGTTGGTGAGATATTACAGCCACGCTTTTACCTTTTCTTTGTGTACAGACCCGCTCAAGTACGCAGACTTGTGAATAAGTGACCGTTTAATAATTATTAACATTTATTGGATAGTCGTCGTCTAAATTTCGGGGTAGGGTTTGTACCATGTTGATTACGTCAACCGGAATATTAGTTACTTAACCCGTATTTTCCTGCATTTCGCAACCGTCGTATCTGCATGTACGACAACCTTGGGGAGACGAGCCTGTGGATCGGTTCTAGCTTTGTTTTTTTTTTTTTTTCGTTTTTGTTCATTTCTTGGCCTGCATATCACCTGATGTTAAGTGATGATCAAGCCCAAGGTGGAAGCGAGCTTGACCCGGAATCCTCAACCACAGAAGAACTGGCTATCTTTTCTCTAACTGCCGATACACAACAATGCTGTTAATATTGTTGTTGCGGCGACAGCCTTAGATAAGATGGTACAGGTAGCCAGGCAGGCGGACTAAGAACAAGTCCTACCACCAACTAAACCGAGCAGAAAAATTTGCCCCCACTGGGAATCTAACCCGGATCTAGATCTAAGACAGGTGGTCTAACCATTAGACCACAGAAGCGGTTAAATAGGTAGGGTAAGGAGAATATCTATATTATACCCATTGCTCTTGCTCATGGCTGGCATCCATCGACGTTTACATGAGTCCAAGCTGTTGCGACAGAGTTTAAAGTTCACTGTATTCTCTCCTGGAAATGCTTCCTCGAAAAATCGTGATACGGCTGCAGCTGATTTCAAATCTGTTCTAAACCATAACCGGTCACACACATCACACTTGTGTCCAAACTCGTTCTCGACACGTACTTGAACCGGGCTGTAGGCAAATTCCAGCACCAACGGTAATCAGGGGCACGCGTAATCTGCTCTAAATGTGGCCTTGTTCTGTTACTGCCGGATGTAGCCTGGCACCTTCTGGTAGATGTCAATGAGCTGGTCTCGTTCTCTGCCACCATTGCAGCAACAGTTATATCAAATAGCGGTGCTCGAGACTGCGCCGCTTGAACTCGCCGCACTCGTAGATGGCTGTGGTTCCTGCGCTTAGGTCAACCTAACGCGTTCCCTGCGGAGAGGAACACGTTTTGCCGAGGTTAGAGCAGTTCGTCGAGAGCCGAAATCTCTCTCTTGCTATCCGAGCTCTTGCACGCCAGTTATGTACGTGACGTACCCCACGTGGTGGCTCCATAGTAGAGCAGTCGTCAAATCTCTGCAAAAAACCACCTCTTTTTCTAATGGTAACAAGCCGTCAACTGTGGCATCTTTACTTTCCATGACCAATAACTTTACCCATGGGTTTAATATACAAATATTTCTGGATTACTAAACATCTGTTACAAATTGTCGGTTTTTCTATTCTTATATCTCTTTGATATTATTAAATGACGGCAACAGATTTTTAGTAATCGAGAGATATTAAAGTACAGTACTCATGCCGGAAAGCAAAGATGCCATAGTTGACCGTAATTATTGCTGAGTAATCACAAAATAAACACAGCGCGCGATGGTAAATTTAGTTCCAAATACATCGTGCTGCGTGCGATTGCAGTGCCATTTACGCCAGAGACATAATATGCACCACCGAGGTAGTAAAATAATGCCAGTAGGTGCTATAATCCCAAATTAATAAGCGATCTGGCCATAACATATTTCATGACATGGTTTTTGCAAGTGACCCCCTCCCTACTGACCGAAATGAAAGACGCTTCATGTCAAAAACACTTTAAAAAAAAATAGAATTATTTCTTGAAGGTGAGACAACGTGCATAGTTTTCAGTAAAGCTTAATAACGAAGCCGATAGAGGTGATCTCTTGCCGTTTGCTGGTATCGATAGCATCGCAGCTCTACGGCGTGGGAGATTGTTTACAGATTGTTTGGACGATGCAATCGGCTCACAGCTAACAGCGAGCGATGCGAAGAAATAGGGGAACGTTGGCGTTAATCCTTTAAGTTGTGTCCTCATTACTGCGGATTGTGACTGCTGATCGATGAGTTGTTTTCATTTAATCCTGAGCTGTTTAGAGTCACAGTCCTTCATTAATTCGTATCTTTTTTCAAAGGATGGTTCAAACACAGATAAAAACACAAAAAGTGATCACATTCACACACAGATACGATACAAAAAAATCCCTATACTGAGTTTAATTGACGGGTTGTTTATAGAGTACAAAATAACGATACCTGTACGTTATAGGGACTAAGGTACAATTCAGATAATTTCTAAACTGATAGCTAAGTTATCTGACCTCAACTAATATTGCCATCGACAAGCTAACAAGAAAAAATTATATTGTTAAAAATCATAACAAAAAGATAATTGCTATTGAAGCTAAGAACACAGAGAGGCGTGGAGGATGGGCTCCGCTCAAGGCACCTCGCTCGACCGACTGGTGTTGTTATATACCGGCACTTTCTCACCTCTGCTCTGCGAGACACAGATTGTTTACAAATCGTTTACTACACGCTTCGACGGCGACGATGCAATCTTTTCGCTTTGTAAAAGTGAGGCAAACGGAGATTAAAGTTACATTTTGTAAGTAATTTATTTATTTATAGTACCTGGTTGTAATTCGTAAGGTTTATACCAAAACAACAGTATAAACCTTACGAATTACAACAGATTTGCAATGAATTTTTATTAGATACGTATTCAGATTTTTATAAGTTATACACAGATGGTTCGAAAAACGATGATGGCAGTAGTGGTTTGGCACTTTATGATCCTCAAACAAATAGCTCCATCCAATTGATGATTAACGCGAAAATTTCCATTATGTATACGGAGTTGATAGCCATAGCAGAGGCAATCTCTTACATTGATTCCTTTATGGTTGGGAAATATGTTATTTTGACAGATTCCAAGAGTGCTATTCAACATCTGGCTCGATGCACCTCGAATTTTCGAGGCACACCGATAGCCTATAACATTTTGGAATCGCTCCGCAAACTTAGGACTAGAAATAAAACAGTTAAAATTCAATGGGTACCTTCACATGTGGGCATAACAGGAAATGAAGAAGCCGATCGTCTGGCCAGAGATGCTAGTTGTAATGGAATACCATTCACCTGCTTACCCTTATATTCGGATTGCCTATACTTAGTAAGAGAAAAGTGCACAGAGATTTGGAAGGAGCATTTTGACGAGAGGTCATTATCTAAAGGCATCTGGTATAAGACCATACAGCCTTACCTTACGCGTTCACCATGGTTCGCAGAGTCTGGTTTGTCTAGAACAGATGTTGTTACTGCCCTAAGACTTCGGTCCGGGCACATACCGCTAAACAAGTTTGCGTTCCTGATGGGTAAATCCAACACACCAAATTGTGCTGAGTGTGGCGTGGTTGAAGATGTTTACCATGTGTTGGCCGAATGTGCCCGGAACGAGGTTGAGAGGGTCAGCTTAATGCTTAAATATGATGTGGATCTGAGAGAAATGGGCATGTGTAACTGGATTCTGGCCCGTCCTCTGTCAGATGAGGCCAAGTTAATTTATAATATAGTCAAATTAGCCATTAAGCGTAGATAAGTCAATCTTTGTGAGGCCTATGAGGGTGGCATGATCATGTCTGATCAAACCTTCTATAAAATAAATAAAGATTTAATAAAAAAAAAAAAAAATAGTACCTGGTCGACCGAACTCTACTTGGTTGAAAATAGATAAACATAATTCGTCCCGGTTATTTGTAGAACATTTCGAGGCTGTATAAATAGAGAAAACGAATTTTCCCAGATATGAGACCAAGCTAGACCGATTTTCCGCCCCGTAAACCCCCTAATTGTAACTTTCATCGAAATCGTGATTACAATGTAGGGTAGGTAGCCTCACCTATCCCCTCCCTCACCTATCTTCCTATAAACAGGGTAGGTTTATAGGAAGATAGGTGAGGGTAAGAGGTAGGTAGGGTAGATAGGTAGGTGGATAGAGTAGGTAGGTAAGGTAGGTACTACCTACCTACCATACCTACCTATCTTACCTACTTACCCTACCTGTATTATTTGAATAATGGAAAGACTCTGATTCATCTTTAACGGAATCAATTTTAAAACGATTATTTTACTTTTTTTTTGTTTACGGTTTGCCAGCAGAACTTACGACCAATGAAGCGATGAGATATAAAAAATACTTTACCCACAGAAATACATTATTATTGTGTATTACTATTACTATAAGCTGACTCATCCACTAAAGAGTTAATATCATTCGCAGTTCAGTGCACCGCTAATACTCGTAATGACGTCACGCTTTATGAGGAACCTCTAGTATCAAAGATAAACGAGCAAAGGTTTGTACCGCTCTGACGTCATAAACCGTCCAGCAGGCAATAACGCCGTCCGACCGGACCGCGCATAAACCCTTTGATGCGACCGGACGCTGTCGTACCACAGGACTGATAGCTGCAGAAGTTCAGCTCCATATGATATACATGTCACTATTAGTGAACTTCGTTAATTTATAATCTAACGGTATTATTTCCGTTAGGTAACTAACGATTACAAACGGTCGAAAAATTGTAAACTGAGTGGAATGGGTTAGGTTAGAACTGTGATTAAACGCGCGCGAGCCGAGCGAGCGAAATGAGCGGTGCCGCGGCATTGGCCCGGCTTTCGCTAGTTTCAAGTTTTTGGCAGGCTTTTTAATATTAGCGCAAGGTGCGGTACTTCGCAAGCAAGTTTGATACCAGTTCACAACTTGTCGGTTTCTCATGGATAGATTATAAGCTATAAAATACAGCAACCAAAAGTGGTTTCGTATATTTGTGCCAACCGCATCCACACCCTACACAGTGAATCTTCTGTTATTGCTGTCACACAGTAGCAGTATTGTAGTGTCGTACCATTCCGCTTTACGACCGCACTTCACTGCACTCGAGCTTTGCGTATTCGCGTATTGTCCGGTGATTCGGTTAACCCATTTTCGTCTGTTTTTATAAACGTTTGCCCTAGTTTGAGCTTATTTTTTTAATGCGTTTTCTGTACAAATATGGACAGAATGAACGTTGGTTGTGTAAAAGATAATTGCATGCAGTTGTACTGTAATATATGTATTTCGGCAGCCGCACAGAAATATGCAGCTGTAATTATTGGAGTTCCACGCTTAATTACCATTATACCAAATTTACGACAGTGCGACTGATCTGTTTCCGAAAAACGTTCTGCGCAGGAAGGCATCAATCGAAATATTGGAAGTTTTAATTTGTTCCAGCAATAAATCCCTGGCGTGTCGTATGAAAAAACACCAGTTTCCAGTTAATGAAAGCGGGGACGTGTCGGTTCATTGTGATGCTCCGTGCACGCACGGCTCCTGCGACCTGGCGCCACCGCCGGGTTACAGGGAGGGTACGGGGACACCCCAAAATGTTGATTTAACTTATTTGAAACACGCCCCGAATTGATTGTGTAAATAAAGGAAATTAATTTGTTTTTGTGCACGAGCGATCCTAATTGTCAATGGGTTTAATTGTGTGTTGGGAACGAAGCTGTTTTTATCGTTTAAATTAATGTGTTATTACTAAACGCATTATCATCCCACGATAACACATTAGGACATATTGAACATTTAAAAATTGAAAATTCTATCTTCCTGTTGATGGTATTTCCTCACAGGGATAACTCGGGGCGATGGAAAAATAGTTCAAGTAAGAAGATATAGCAGCTAGCTTATAATACGCTCCAAAGCACAGAGGTAAGCAAACTTACTTAGGTACTACCTAAATATAGCACCAAATTATAATTTAATTATTATTTAGGTAGTGCCTACCTAGAACATCAATTTCTAACACTAGAATTGCTCTTGCTGGATACTGTTGCAACGGTTTGGTGGGCAGACGTTGGTACTGTTGGCTTTTGACCAGTATTTTTATCTAGTAGCTGTGGCTAGTAGTTTTGGTTTTCTTCATCTAGAATAGTTTTGTTTTCGTACGATACGTCCAACATGAAAGTAACTGTGCCCGATGGTTTGTTGCCCTACAACTGCAAACCAACGCGCTATCGCTTTGGATCATGCATCGTGCTCCGTGCACGGCCAGCTACTTGGACACTAAAAGTTTTTCGCGACACGTGCCCACACGCATATCGGGCAAAGTCGAGCGATGTCGCACGACAACACTGAAAACGATGGTAAATGTCGTG